>VXBZ01002198.1:1071956-1317831 GCA_013399135.1 Heliornis fulica | reverse complement strand
GGGGGGGGCGCGCGGGGGGGGGGGGGGGGGGGGGGGTGTGTGAGGTGGGAGGCGGTAGGGGCAGCCGAGGGGGACGGCAGCGCTAAGCTGGGCAGACCCCGGTGTGCACGGGGGGGTGCCCCGGGCAAGGCGGATGAGGACACCGGCTTGGGGTCACGCTACCCGCGGGACCGACCCCCGTCGGGGGCACGGGGCGGGCGCCGTGCTGACATTCGCAGCCTTGCGCCTCTCATTAACGCCTCCGTTTAATGAAGCCAGATCGGGAAACATCCTGTCCCCCTCCTCTTGTCCCGTCCGTGTCCCGTCCGCCCCGTCCCCTTACAAGGCTTATGAAGTAGACCGCAGTCCAAGCCGGGAGACCGCCCGTTCGTTTAGCATTGGCCGGCGCGCTCCCGCGGAGGGCTGATGATGCCCCGTCTCCGATGAGGTCTGCGGGAGCCCCCGGCCCGCTCCAATGGATGTGCCCCGGCCCACCCTACCTGGNTTACTGTGCGCAGAAACGAAGGAGATGGCCACAGTCAATATTTACAAGGATGTAATTCAGACGGTATTTGACCGCCGCGGGTGAACGGGGAGCAGCCGTATGCGCCCGCGGGCCCGGCGGGACGTGCGCAGCCCGAAGCGCCGTGCGCGCACTCCCCGCGCCTCTCACGGCACCTCCGACCCGCGGGGTGTCCGTCCCCGCGCCTGTCCGCGCCAGCGTGTCCCCAAAGGACTTGAGTCTGCACAAACGCTACGGGCTTTATCCCTTCTCCTCTCCGTCACTCCGGGCTCGGCCCATCCCGTCCTTCCGACCACCGCGGAAGGGACACGCGGGGTGATGGCCGGAGCCTGAGCGGGGGAGCGTACCTGCTGCTGGAGCGACCGCTCCGTCCGCGGCGGGGCCCGGCACCGGCTCCTGCCCCTGGGCCGCCTGCCGGGTGCCCTTCCCGGGTCCTGTCGCGCTGTTTCCGCCAGACGTGGGGAGTTTCCTGCGACCTAACCCCCTCACCGCACCCCTCCGTCACGGGAGCGTGACGTCAAGGCCACTCTCTGCGATGTCACACCGCCGCACGTGCTGGGGAAGGGCATCCCCGGAAAGAGGTGCAACCTGGTGATGGGCATCATCGACGCTGTGGACGCTGTGGAGAAAAATCGCTAAAGCCCAGCCCGCAGCAACTTGCTGTCAGTCCCCAGAAAGGATAGAAACAGGGTAAATGACCACAAGAGTGTGTCTGTGCAGCCCACATACCCCGCACTCCCATGGGGCTGTGGGCAAAGCCCTGGTCGAGGCTCCCCCTCAGTACGTGCCCTGACCAGAGCACTCAGAATCAGCTTTGGGGGAGGGAAGAAGAGGGGGAAGGGGAGGCATACAGGGACACCGTGGGATTAATAAGTCTGTGCTAATGTGCTTATTAGAGGCTTGCTGCAAAACACGCAGCTCCAATTATTGCCATGCCCAGCTGAACTGTTTATGACCTGGGGACGTATTGTTATAATTATATTACAGCAAAAGGAGACCAAGAAAGCAACAGGCTTGATCAAAAACAAGTTCCTGAGGGCTCCTGCTCTCTCCAGTGAAATAGGAAGGTGATCTCGACTGTTTGCAGCCTCATAGAAATATTTGCACTGTTGTCTTCCTGTTTGCCTCCCAGCCTGTGGCATGGCAGGAAGATCCCTTCCAGCAGGGTAGGTGAGGTCTCCAGCCACCAGCTCCCAAGGGGAAGCACGGATGGCGCATGGCAGGTTTCTCTGAGCCCTGTCCTGAGGCATCCTCTGGAGCCGGGTCAACCCACACACTGGCAGGGTATAGAGCAGGTGCTCTTGAAAGAGCCTCCCCTTCTGCCTGGCCACCATGGAGGGTTGGATGCTCATTCTCTGCTCGGTGACTTAGGAAGAACCAGGAAGGCAAATATAATCTTCTGTGTCTTCTGATGATGGTGTCACTTGAGCATGGCCTTGAGGGATAATTGTTTGCACTTTTAGGGTACACAACTGTCCTCAAGGACATATCCGTGGTCCCCAGGAGCAGTGTCGGTGTGTGCTGCCCACCTACCTACTTGCCAAGACCTGGGCAGGGCACAGGCAGCCAGGGCAGCAGGTTGCTGAGGGCCTGGCAGATCCCACACCCACACCCAGAATAAATCAGAGCAACAAGAGCCGAGGGCAGAAATCAGCATTTGGAAAGCAGCTCTGGAAAAAACCAAAAGTCTGTGCGGGGCAGGCGCTGCCAAGCACAGTGAGGCAGCGGCAGGAGCAGTTGGCACCGTGGCGCCTTACAAGCCTCTAAAGCAGTGAGATCTCCCAAATCATCACATGTAAATCTCACACACACCCACCCCCTCCATATTTTATTACTTAGATCACAGTTGAAAAGCTTAAATGAAAACAGGGTTTCTATTTCCAGAGCTTGTTTAACATCGTGAATGTGATACAAACCGTGGGCTTCATGTTTTTAATTAAGGTTACTTACCCGGCCATGCACGGAAAAGTAAGTCAATAGCTGCTGGCTGCATATTGCGGCCCGCAGCCGGCTCCCCTGAGGACAGTGCAGGGCCGGCTCATGGGAGCACTGAGCTGCTATGCATCCTGCAGTAGGACAGGGACCTGGAGTGCAGGGGGCATTGGGGCACCTGCCAGGCTGGAGCTGTAAGAAGCTCCTTGCTGGTCCTTCAAGACCCATCTCACAGCCTATCCCAGGTGCCCACCCTCCGGCTGCTGGCAGGCCAAGCTGGCATGCCAGGAAGTGGCAGCAAGGTGTCTTTCCAAGGGATATTGTGCAGAAAGAGCCTAGAAGTGGTGCTCTGGGACCTAATCTGTCTCACTGGAGGAGCCAGGAAAAAATCCAGTGCTAGAGCACTGCTCTGCCTGCTCCCCCGTCCCTGGCAGTCCCCAATGGTTTGGTAGAGTCCTATCCATGCTCCTAAACACAGTCCTCATTTCTGGTTTGCACTCCCAGAAAAAATGTTGCTTTTGTCCCTAGCTTCAGGCTCTGGTTATTTTTTAAATGCTTTCAGCAAACATTTCCTTGGCGTTGCATTCTCACAACTCCCCCCTCCAGCTGCGGATTCCTTCACAGTAAACATATATGTTTGCAATTCAAAGAATTTCCTCACATACCTGGTACACTCTGCACTATGGGTGCTGGGTGGTTAAATAACTACGTCCATGTATGTTGAAGGGCCTGAAGAAGTCAGGTAGGTGAGAAATTGTTCAGGATTATGCAAAACAAGGTGTTATCTACACTGCAAAACAGCCACACTCGAGGGAGAGCAGCTGCAGAGACCTGTTGCTGTCCATGGCAGCAGCTGGGTCAGTGCTGAGCCCACATAGACAAGGATGAACCTCCTTAACCAAGTTGGTTGAAATGGTGCCTCAAGGGGTTTGCTCTGCTTCTTCAAGCAGCCAGAGCTGGCAGAGTCGAAGCTATACAAAGGGCTCTCCACGGTCAGCCTGGCAGCCTCAAAAAACACTGGGGTGAAATAGAGTAGGGGTGAAATTAAATCTCATAGCGTGGAATGTTGTAAATATAATCCCAAGGAAGGAATAACTGTCCTCTTCGAACAGTTCACAGGATGAATGCTGCAAATAGCCTCTGGCTCAGAGCAGGGGGCTCAGTGCTCCATCCTTGGGAGCACACTGGGCATATGACATCTCAGGGGGGGAGATAATTCTGTTCTACTGGAAAGGAAATACAGGTTGTGAAGTTGCCAATGAATTGTTGTCTTTTTGCTTGCAAAGAGCTGTGGAGAAGGGGGCTTTGAGAGGTTTCTCAATAGCAGTGAAGGAGCACCTGAAAGATAAAATGTGTGCTTCTTTATGAGTATTTGGTTTGGAGGATCTGGTAAGAATATCATGAAATGTGTGATGAAATGGAAACTTGTATGCAGGTAGCAAACACACCAGCATTATCTGTGACCATCCCTAAAGCAGCTTGACTCATGGTGCTGCGGCTGGCAGTCCTGCACACCCTGTGGGCTGGCATCCCTGGTGGCACCCTCAAGCTCTGGAAAAAGCACTGGGGTTAGTAGCAGCAAAAGCCACAAACCACTGACTAAAGAAACAAAAATCCCATTAGCTGCTGTTTTATCTAGGAAGCAACTGGAGAACTCAGTTCAGTTCTGCGTTTTCTGCATGAGGATTCCTAAGAACTAATGAAAATGTAGCCTGGTCACCAAAGGACTAGATCCCAGTTCTTTCTACTTTCATGAGAACCCTCTAAAGAGTTGGGCAAACAAGCTCCTGACTATATTTTCTCACTGCTCTGTTCCATGTCCATCTATAATTGCATTTTTTAGATTTCTATTCCCTGGACTGTGTAAAACAAAGCACCTTCCCTAGGGCTTCTGCTGCACTTGGCTGCTGCATGCAGTGTGCATGGGAGGAGGAGGTGGGCTGAGGTTTGCAGAAGCCGTGTTTTCCCAGCACCCATTCACTCAAGCCCTAGGGGTTCTGTGACCAGTCACAGGTCTCCAGAGGGCCAGAGAGATGCTTGTCCTGAGAGTGACAATGGTGTGTACCCATTAACAGTGTTAATTAGGTGGAAATGTGGTTAGTGGGAGAAGCTTTGCAGTTTGGTCTGGGACAGACATGCTGGCTCAATAACAGACCTTTTGGTTACTCAATTTCATTCATGTGCCAGAGCTGTTCTCCATTTCATGCTCTTAGGAACCAGGTGGGATCTCCTGTGTGTGCCTCACCAAAGACCCGACTCGGGCTCTTCAGTTCTTCGCTCTTCTTTCAGTCAAGCTGTGTGGATTGCTTGCCTCCACCATCCCTCCTTCACTGCTCATTTTGCTTAACCCCAAGGAATACAAAGCCAGAGACTGAATCCTTATTCATACATGAATACACGAACCCTTCATACATGAACCCTTTTCTTTTTTTTTCTATACAAACAGGAGTTGAAACATCCCCGAAGGCATTGATTTTCCCAATTATATAGTAATGTATATGTAAAATCAATATCAATAACTTGGCTGTTATATACATTTTATTTTTTCATAGCCATGTTTCTTTTAACCAAGGTTTAGAATCTGCATTTAGTATTACCTCAGGAAATTCACATCTGTGGTGCCTTTACTGGCCAGGGAATGAGTCTATTCCCTTTCATGTAGTATCTCAGATGTTTGAGGGTCCTACATTTGAAAAATGAATGTGGATATGTTTGGATTTAACCTTAATGGTTACAGGTCACATTGCAGAAATCTCTGCATCGAAAAGTTATGGATAAATGTTGAAAAATTGATAACAATAATAATGATAATTCTAATTTTTCTTCATCTATAAACACCACTCGCTATGCTATTGGATTCCCTGAAATTTATCCTATTTTTCCACCTAACGCCGCTGTAAAGCACAAAGTCAGGCATTTTTACTACCAATATTCTTCAGTATTACTGATACAGAGATCAATCTATCATTCTAAATAATTTTCTGCAGCATGGTTCAGACTGTGAGGAATATTTGCCCAAGTCTGCCTTTTCTGGGCAGGGAGACAGAAGGATGTGTGTGAGGGGAGGTGATGCAGAAACATGCAGGGACACCATTATTCACCTGCCTGGGACCTGTCCCCTGGGACTTACTGTAGGAGCCCCAACCCTCAGTGTCCCCAGTTACCCAAAATTATGAACCAACTCAACCAAGTGGAGAGGCACACGTGGGCTGAGGGCAGCTGCGAGGGGCTGGCTCTGTTTCCCACTTGAGCCGCACGTGGTTTTGTGTGACCTAGAGGATTTCACAATCCCCGTGCCTCTCTTCTGCAGCTGTAACACGGGAATAATAACGCTTCCTCCCCTTTCTCTGCTTCCTACTCTGCTTTTGGCACATGGCTAATACAAGAGGGCTTGATCTCAGTTGGAATCTATCAGTGCTACTGACATGTTAATAATACCAGCAAAAACGTTTCCTCTTTCCTTCGCACTGACAAAGCTCCGTGCAGGGTAGCAGCTCCCAACATGTCAGCCCAGAGCGTATTCACTTTCAACCCCAAATCTGAGGCATTTTCCAGAGACAAGGCAGAGAGGATACAAGATTCAGACTGACTTTTAGGATTTTAAACAGGGAGAAGTAGTCATAACATGCGTCAGTTTGATGGCCCTACAGTTACTGAATAAAAAAACCCCTCTAACATATCCTCAGCCTCTTGGCTGCTTGCACGGTGTAAAACCTTGTGTGGTTGAGTCAGGGTTTTGATGCATTTCTGTCTAGAAGCTCCCTGGGTTGATGTCAGGTCCTGGAGAGGACAGGCAGAGTTGGAGCACGTTGCCTCGGCAACCCGAATGTGATTGAGGGGATTTTGTCTCTTGAAGGAAAACCCCCAAACTGAATGCCAGTTTCTTTAAAAGCTCTGTGGAGTCAGGCACCTGGAACTGCCTGGGGAGAGCTCCCTTTGGGACACTGGATCCTGCTCTCTCGTCTCTGCTCAGGAGTCACCCAGTAGCAGGTTGGTTTGCTGCAGAGGAAGCCCGAGAAAGTCTGAGGATAAAATAAGGTTGTGGGAAGATTTTTCTAAAGATGACACACACATGATGTTTCTGGCCCGAGTTAGAAAATCTCCTTCCTTGTTGCTTGCAGTCATACCAAACCATCTCCCCAGTTGCTCCAGCTTTCACATAATTGATAATTTATAAATCTGTAATGACTTACAAGATTTCTTAAAGTTTTCATGGAATCATTGAATCCCAGAGTGCTTTGGGTTGGAAGGGACTTCAAAGCTCACCTAGTTCCAACCTCCTGCCACAAACAGGGACACTTTCCACTAGCCCAGGTTGCCCAAAGCCCCATCCAAACTGGCCTTGAACACTGCCAGGGAGGGGGCAGCCACAGCTTCTCTGGGCAACCTGTGCCAGGACATCACCCTCACAGGGAAGAATTCATTCCTAATATCTAATCTATATCTCCCCTCCTCCAGCTTTCCAATAATAATAATGTAAAATGTTTATTCAAGCAGATTAAAAAATTGAGCAGATCATATTAGTCTGTTTAACTGCTGCTGATAGCTGCATTATCTCCTTTTCAGCAGACCTGAAGTTAAAGCTCTGTAAATAGTTTTAAAGCACCCAAACGCTGCTCTAGAAGAGGCTAAAGCCAAGAACTCAAAATGTAGTTTGGCTTTTGCAGCTACTGCCAGCCTCAAATGTCAATAGCCGAGTTGAGGCAACAAACCCATACTCTGTCTGTGTTTTCTTCCTTGTGTACAGAATAGATGGCTTCTGCAGGGTGCAAAACATGAAGCGTAGCAGCATAACTCATGTACAAACCGTTACTATTTATTATGATTGGTGAGGCTGAGGCTTGCGAGCCAGTAAAGGAAATAGCTGGCACATCTTCATTAATTCCTTCTGGTTCTAAAGTAGTTTTCAGGAAATAATTCTCCAAGACCTTGGCTACACACACAGTGTATTTATTTGGAGTTGGCAAGGGCGCCAAAACTGCATAGTTCATAGAGCCCTCTTTTCTTTGTATCCTGAAGGTGTTTATCAGAAATGGTTTTTAGACAGATTAGAGCCACACACATACACAGTACCAGCCCTATGACAGTTGCTGGTGTCTTCAGGCTGCTCAGGTTTAATCATGACACCATACTATGAATAAGCAGCAGAAGTTACCCAATGGCACTAAGGGTTATTTTGAGAATGAGACACGATTCACTTTGGTATGTTAAGTGAATATTGGCTTTGCAGGTGGTTTTGAGTTTTTTTCCCCTCCAAGTTATATGAATAAAACTATTATCTGTTCTGTATTGTGACTTATCATCTCAGGGATACTTTTTCTTGTTGCTTTGAGATCTAGCCATGACTAAACCCAGAAGTTTAGATATATAGTCAGACTTATTTGTCTGAAAAATAGACTGAAAATCTTGAGTATCAGCCTGTCTCATGAGATGTCCTGATTTCATGCATTACAGCAGGGCCAGAAATAACACGAGAACAGCTTTTCTCACAGTATTTCGGTAGTTCTTTTCTGGCCATTGCCAAAAGCAGGATGTGAAGACACGCATGAACATTAAAGCAAACTCTTATTAGAATAGTTCAAGTTCCTTTTGCATTGTGGCAAAAATTTGTGTCAGTTTTTATTCTATTCAGACTACTTCAACTCTTTCAGTACTTCAAAAATCTGTCAGTGTTTTTTCTTGATAAATCATTCTGCTAGCTTAAATGCGATTTGTGGGGTTTCATCTTTTTCCCTTTTTTCTTTTTTTTTTTTAAACACAGTCCAAGAATATGACAAAGTGCTCAGAACCAAATTGCACATTTGATTGTTATGCCTAAGTGTTGGCCATCCCGCTGGATATCCCATTGGCTTTGCAAGCGCTCCTCATTTGTGTAATATTACACATCCCATGTGTGTTTGCTGGACTGGGACAGAAGCTGCCCTCAGATGCCCGGGCAAGGTCTGCAGCTGCCATCAGAAGGGACATACCCCAGGGCATAAGAACAGAATCAGCCTCAGGTTTACATAATTAAATTGTTTCCTTCAAAGCTGTCAACAAATTCAGGTGCCCGTCACCTCACAGCGTTTCCACGAAGTAGCGAAGTGATATATAAAATTACCTGCTTCAGCTGCCAGGGTAAATAGGGGAATAAGCGCAAGCTCGAAGCAGGGGTGCAGCCTGCCTCCATGTGCTCCTCTGGCCTGGGGCAGGCCTGGGGCAGGCCGTGCCAGGACAGGTCTTGGTGTGGTTCCTGCCCAGTCCTGGCAGTGCCCATAGCGGTACGGATGGCACTGTTGTGAGAGTGCTCACACCCCTCTCCAGAGCAACAGATTAAATGTGCTCTGCCTGGAGAGCGGCTTGGCCCTGCCCCATAGTCATGGTGGCATCAGCCAGGGTTACAGTCCTTTCTGTAGGGTGAGGCTTTGCAGACTCTGATCATGGATGCTTCCCAGGGTGGAGCAGAGGACATAGAATCCCAGAACAATTTGGATCGGAAGGGGCTTCAAGCCCATCTACTCCCAACCCCCTGCCATGTGCAGGGACTCCCTCCACTACTCCAGGTTGCCCAAAGCCCCATCCAACACTGCCAGGGAAGGGGCAGCCACAGCTTCTCTGGGCAGCCTGTGCCAGGGCCTCACCACCCTCACAGGGAAGAATTTGTTCCTAATATCTAATCTAAATCTACTGTCTCTCAGGTTAAAACCATCACCCCTTGTCCAATCACTACATGCCCTTGTAAACAGTCCTTTTCCAGCTTTTGAGGTTCATGAAGGCTTATTGGACTTCACCTTCTCCATCAGATTGAAGCAAGGCAGCCCGTTTTAATAGAGCAGGGCAACCTGTGCTTGACTAAGTTTCCTCTTTGACAGTTCAGTAAGGAACAAAATGTGGGGATGTGGTAAGCTGCTTGTCCACACAGAACCTACAGATTACTCCACTGCCACTGGCAGGCTTTCCCTGATGAGGAGTGTGGCAGCTTGTCCATAAACTAGGTTCTCCAACCACAGGGAAAGGGAACAGCACTTGTGAATGCCCAGGACAGCAGTGAAAGGCCACATCTCCTCAGCTGTTCTGTCCCCTAGCTGCTAACCTGAGATCACTACATATAATGAGGTGGTTGGCTCAAGCACTTAGTCTCCTCAGGAAAGCTGTCACCCCATCATGTGCTGGGTGGAGTGAGTCAAGCCAGAGTTACACATAGAGAGGAGACCTCTACTTTGTTGAGGTACTCCCTGAGGACATCTGAGCTATCAATGTCTTGCTCCAAATGGGTGAATCAGAACAGTTTGTGGCATGCCAGGCAGTTCAGGGTTTGTGGGTCCAGCCCTGGGATTATGAATCCCAAGATCTCAGACTGAGATGGGACTTCAGGAACAGATGAATCATAGTAGAGGGTTCTGTTGTTTGCCTTTCTCCAGACAATAACAGGACTAAAACTATGAACTACTGGACTTAAAAGTCAACTTTCTTCTCAACATTTGTTGACCTATAATACCCACCTCCATGGGTTGGGATGCAGATATCTGGGCTGGGACAGATGGCCTTTTGCAGTGCACAAGTGACACGCTGCTGGTTTTGTTTATGAAGCCCTTGAAGAATACACCCTGAATAGCTGCTGGGTCTCCTGCAATTTGGTGAACTCAACTATGAGACCTTTTTCAATGTTGTCACAGCCCCTGTCCTGTAAAAGGTGGTGACTGAGGTGCCCGTGGCTGCATGAAACAGTCTCTCCAAATAAAAAGGCACTTTGATTCATGCCTGTGTTTATGCAGGACACTCTCCACAGATTGAGCCATAAGGTCCCTGCTAAGGTAATTCTGTCTGGCAGCAGCACTAGATAGTTTGCAATGAGCATTTACCAACTGGCCAAGGAATATGATTTCTTACACAAAGGATCCAACCCATGGAGCTGCTTCTAGCAGTACTGATGCCTCCCTTGGATCCTCCCTTGGATGGGTGCCGCAGCCCTGGACCACGTGGCTGATAACACAGAAATGCTGAAATTGCCTGGAAAGGACACAGTCGTGTCAGTCGTCTCCAGTGAAGGTAGCAGTCAGACACATGGGTTTGCCAAAAGTCTCTGGCTAGTTCCAAGAAGCCTTCAGTTGTTTGCATTGCTAATCTACTGGAGACTGGGACTGCTCGGAGAGATATCAAGGCTTTTGTAAGCTTTCTTTCACCCTGCTTCTGTTGGGATCTGCAGGACAGCAGCCCTCTGAGGAGGTTTTGGGAGACTGTGCGGTTATCACACCGAGACAGAAGGAAATTGTCTGACCTGGAGGCAAAGCAGCCCATGGAGCTAAATGCATGTTTTCATTCTACAAGTCCTCTTGCTTCCACCATGGCTCAGCTGCTTGTCAGGGCTGGCAGACTCAAGGCCTTGTGGCAGTGGGGTCTGGACAGTCTGGAGGGATACTCTCCTGAGGGTACATGCCCACCAACTTCATTGAATGCCGAGACACATCTGACTCAGAGATCATGTTGGGATCCCCACTGCAAGAAAAAACTCTGTAAGGTTTTTTTGATCTCCTTTCTCATATCAGAGTGAGGAGGGTTATCTGTATCGCCATATGCTTTCAAGTCTTTGTGGAAAGGGGAGCAGCATAAAGGTACTATATGGTACTATAGGGCACACGCCCTTTTCCTGAGTAGAAGCAACACTCTTCTGTATGCCTTGTTGGCTGAGATGATTCCTCAGAGGGGGAGTTGCCTTTAGATCCTGACAGTCTGTGTTCCCATCCCACGATGTATCATCCCAAAATCTGCATTTAACAACCAAAGAAACTAAATCATCTTTCTTTGCCTTTTGACGAAATCTTTCCTTAATAAATCTTTCCACCTTGCTTCCCTCTGCACAGGATGTGACTGGCCAGCACCTCTCCCTGCAGCTGAGGATGCAGTTGCACTCGTGTGGGCCCTGCAGCAGAGAGCAAGGTGAGCCTGAGAGGGTAGTCACGCTGCCCCGGTGCTTCCAGGGCTGCCGTACATCCAGACCTGCATGTCAGTGGCAGATGGGGGAATCACTAGGAGTGACTCCTGCATCCCTCCCTTGGGCAGGAGCAATCTCCTATGGTTTGTCTTTGGATGTTTGCGCTGTTACCTATAGATAACCAGAAACAGGACACTGCCCAAGGGAACTGATCCTGGTCACAGCAGTCTGGGTTTGCAGCCCACCCTCAGCTGTCAGGAGCTTTCTAGAGGCAGCGTGCATCCCCCTTTGGCTTTCACTCAGCTGCCATCATTTCACAGAATCACAGAATCACAAGATTGGAAAAGACCATTTAGATCATCAAGTCCAGCTGTACTTGTCCTCTCCTAAACCATATCCCTGAATCACAGAACGATAGGAGTTGGAAGGGACCTCAGAAGATCATCTAGTCCAACTCCCCCTGCCTGAGCAGGTTCACCTAGATTAAATCACACAGGAACGCGTCCAGATTGGTCTTGAATGTCTCCAGAGAAGGAGACTCTGCAACCTCTCTGGGCAGCCTGTTCCCGTGCTCCATCACCCTCACAGTGAAAAAGTTCCTTCTTGTATTCAGATGGAACTTCCTATGCTCCAGCTTGGACCCCTTGCCCCTTGTCCTATCACTGGCCAACACTGAGACAAACACTGAGCACCTCATATACCCATCTGTTAAATACGTCCAGGGATGGTGACTCCACCACTACCCTGGGCAACCTTTTCCACATTCCAACCTGCCCTGGTGAAGCCTATGGCAATTTCCCCTTGTCCTATCACCTGTCACTTGGCTGAAGAGACCATCACCCACCTCTCTACAACCTCCTTTCAGAAAATTATAGGCAGTGATAAGGTGTCCCCTCAGCCTCCTCTTTTGCAGACTAAACACCCCCAGCTCCCTCAGCCGCTCCTCAGAAGGTTTGTTCTCCAGACCCTTCACCAGTTTGCTTGCAGTTATTCAAGACACATTTGCCCAAAGCACACTTGTTGCCTGCCAATGCAGGGTCTCCCCTGCCCCAGCAAGGTGAGATTTCGCCTATTTTTCTGCAAAGCTCATTGATTAAAATCTTGAAGCGGTACCTGTGTGTGTGATGACCTCTTTTGTAGCTGACTTCTTTTTACCTTCTAAAGTTGCTAGTGGTTGGTCATGGCAGGACAAGCTTGTTACTTCATTGGCTTGTTTCATTTTAGAGATGTAAATCTGGTGGACTCCTGTCAGTTACTAACTCTCTCATTGGATTAAATTCTTAGACACTTTTATTGTTTTATTCTGCGGGGTTTCACAGGGTTTTCTTTGGCTGGGTCAGCCTTTCTAAACTGCCATGTAGATTTGCAAAAACATGTTCCCTCGGGTGCCCAGTGCACACCCCGCCTGATGCACAGTGGAAGCCTTGAGCCCAGGCTGCCGCAGGATGCTTACAGATCTCCAGTGGGGCTTGTGGCACTGGGAAACCCTGTAGAGAAGCTCTGTGCTTGATCTCAGCCCTCTCAGAGACGTGGACACTTAGTTTAAGATTCCTTTGCAGCCCTAAGTCTGCTTCTGGAGATGAGCGTTTTGGCGAGCGCTGTCCGAGGCCTCAGCATGGCAGCTGTGTTTTGTTCTTGTTGTTATGTTGTCCATGATATGTGAAAGCTGTTCCCTGTCCACGAGGGTTCTCTCTCACGTTGGCTTTCTTTGATGGAGATTCTCTGTGCCTTGCAGAGTGTCTGATGGTGCTGTGGGGCACTTGAGCCTGTATTTCCCATTGCCAAGAGCAAGGGTGTCCATGGTAGAGCAGAGTGTTTCCCCCTTAAAGCTTAAATGTATTTCTTTGAGATGGTGGGTGTGGATGTGGCAGTCATGTGGGAGAGGAGATGCACAATTCAAATTCAGTTTTAGCAAAAGCTGAAGTGGTTTCTATTACACATTCCTGCAAAGTTCAGAGCAGATTAAGTGGTAATTAGATATCAGTAATTGCCAGTGGAACTAAAATCATAACACAGATCTCAGTAACTGTGTGGATGTCAGCAATAATTAGGCTATACCGGTACTTATACAGCCCTAAGACTGGCCAAAACGAGCACATCCATGCAATGGAAGTGCCTTAAAGATATGCAAAATCCAAAAAGCAACGCAGGGAGACTGAAAAGTGTTCTGTTTGGGTTTGGGGTTTGGTTTTGTAAATTCTGCTTGGAAATAATGAGGCCTCAGTTTCTTCAGAGAAATCACTCCTCTTTGTTTTGTACCTCTTCACACCACGTCAGATCCAGTGCTTGGCAGTCACCTATATTCTTTAGTTGCTGCACTGAAAAACATTCACCTAGTCATTACATTCTGGGAAGCATACCAAGGCTGGCCCGCAGATGTCCGTTTTTCTAAATATTTTTCCTTTTACATGACACCCCACCACAGACAGTTGTGGAATGGGTTGGAAGGAGGCTTCTATCTGACCAGAGCTTCTCCTTCTGAGCGAAGTTTGCTGCTCATCTGCAAGTGCACATGGAGTATTTCCCTTCAAGAGTGTCTCCAGCTTCACTTTGAATATTTTCCTGCCTAACCTCATGCAGAGGTAAGGACTAGGTAGTCTGCTTTCCAAATACTGCAACCTGGGCAACCTGGGCTAGTGAAGGTGTCTCTGCCCATGGCAGGGGGGTTGGGACTAGATGATCTTTGAGGTCCCTTCCAACCCAAAGGATTCTGTGACTCTATGAAAAAAGAAAGCTCAATGGAGGTCCTCAAGAATGGCGTGACAGTGGTTATCAGAATGAAGCAATGCTGATCTCTTCTCTCAGAACATTAGGAGTTGTTTTTCCTTTGAGCTGTTTGCCCCCTGGGAAGTGGGCAGAGAAGACCCACTGTTTTAACACATGGTATCATCCTCCAGCAGGTCTCTACTTGGCTCTGATCAACCCAAGTCCTTAACCAAGGTTTACCTAACTGCTGACCATCTACCACCAGCCACCTTCTGTTGTTTGTTTGGTTTTTTTTTTATTTTTTTTTAAACTTTCTGAGTGTCTGTTTGTCCCAATATGGGTTCCCCCACCCTTCCGTCATTGGAAGGTTTAATGCTGAGTGAAAAACCACGAACAGCCTTTGAACGTGTTCTGCCAAGTCTCTTTACAGTACAATACTGGCAGGAGTAAAACACTGGGGCCAGGCAAATATGCAAGCTTCATCACATTAAAGAGAGCAGAGCAGCACGGTTATTGCATCATCCTATGGCTGCCCAGACATTGTTTTCATTAGAGCAACAGAACTGCACTTGGTGCTTTTTGCTGAAGAGCCAAGGAGGCCCCAAAAGGCTGTCAACTGGAGAAGGGGACGCGGCAACTGGAAAGACGAGTGGTTTGCTGCACTAATTTCATAGTGCAGCCTTTACCAGTCTGTGGCAGAGGGAACCAGCAACATGATATGTGTTCCCATTTTTTACAAGAAGACACGTAGCCAAATGCTTAAAACTATTTGCTTGTTCAAGACAAGCTATTTGGAAATATAACTACTACTGAATCAACCAACATTTTTCATCACTAAATCATTTCAATTCCATATCATGTGTTTTTAATTTTATCAGCATCTGTAACTTTTTAATTACAGTTTTTTACTAAAGCCTTTCTTCTTTTTCCATTTTTTTCTTTTTTCAGAAGCAGTAGACAAATTCTCGTTATTTAATCTGGGTATTAGAAGGTGCAGCTCAAGGTTTGGCCTTTGGAGCAAACGTCTTCTGCCACAGGCACCCACTGAACTGTGCTCTGTGTTGCTCTCCTGCGCTCATCAAATCCCTCAGAGAAGTTGGGGTGTCACAGCATGGCTAGACAAAAACTCACCACCTTCACTGTAACGAAAAACTTTGCTCCTCTACAGCTTCTAGCCAACTTCTCACCTAATGAAGAATGGAGAAGCCTTAAAGGCACACCAGGATCCTGGCACAATTGGGAGTTGACTGAAAACTGTTGGTTTATGACCTATTGTTTCATGGTTCAGCATTAGTATAAAGTCATTCTTCTGGCTTTTCTCCAATACACACTCAAGATGACAACATGAAGAGGTTTTGACTGGCCAACTACTATCATGTCACCCCATCAGGATTCCCTAATGATGGAAGATCACATGAAATTAGTGAAGATGGTTTTGTGCCACCAGAGAAATGTAAAGGTGATAGGGTCAGGCCAAATCACATGCTTTGGTAGCCAAAGTCAAAGCTTTCTTGCATGAACTTATCAACCTTTCAAAAAGAAAACATTTGTGTTCAAAGTAGACTTGGCTACTGTCATTGTAGAAGAAAGATCAAGCAGCTGAAGAGCACAATACTGTGTGTAGATGAGGATAAAACACATAACTTGCCAATGACAACAGCTGGGAAAGACAGTGAGAGGGACCTGCCAACTGAAAGGTGTCTGGCAGATAGAACAGACACAACCCAGGAGGATAAAGACAAGCCATGGTGACACTGTCTATGGAAATCCGTTCCGGCAAGTCATGAGTATTACTGATCTGATAACTCGGCAACAGGATGAAAAGGACACGTTACCATGTCAAACTACACTCAAGGAAAAGATTCATGAGAATGGGGGGCTTTGGGCTGGTTTCAATAGCCAGAGCAGCAAAATACTGAGCACTGATGAATCACTTTAAGCGGGGGAGGAATCAATAATTGGTGAAATGAATTCCTTCAGAAATGGTGCATTGTAACTCCCCATTGCAATGGTTATGGTGGCAGCTAGTACTGACATTTTGGTCACTGAACAGCAGCAGATTAGGTTGTCTAAACTGAGAGCTGGCCAAGATGTAGCATTATTTCCTTCTGTTCTTCTGGATCCTGAGCAGTGTGTGGCAAAGCTTAAGCAACTGAAGAAGAGACAAGCCACGGCTGGAAGTGGGGCAGCAGTTGGCTTCTGACTCTGGATATAAGCTCTGCAAACAGCTGTGGTGACTGAGCCCCCTCCCCTTTTTTAGAGCTCCTGGTACCTGATGGGCACTGACAGAATGCATGCTGGTACATGGTGCCACAAGAGGTGCTTGCCAGCGAAAGAGCAGAAAAACCACCTTACGTGTGGTTTGAGATTCAATCTTGGAGCACATGTCTGAACTTGTGGTCTGATTTTGGATCACAACTCACAAGTAATGGCATGTAGGTACAGAAACTATGAAAGTTGGCCTTGGAGCAAAGCAAACCGAGGATTCTACTAGCAGTGACATCCTCCCACTCAGGGGCACTTGACTGAACGACACTGTCAGCTGGCTCAGTTGCAATCATGAGCATTATTTGTGATATTATCATTCCCATTACAATTAAGATTTTCTATACTTTTATCTGCAAACATCTGGATAAGGTTAGATCCAACATAGCAACTATTAGTGAATATTTAGATGCTTAATAAACATTCAATTATTGGCAATCATGATGTTCAGTTGGTTTAATTTCTTAGCTGCTGGAGCCCAGTGGGTACTATTCTTTTACCTCCTGTTTTCAGACATTGCTGAGTGGGCACTGGTGTGGTATTGCACATATACCTCCTCAAAGCTGGGTGGAAGTAGAGTCATTGAGGAGGAATCTGTGTATTGTACCAAGCTAGTGATCACCTCGCTAGAGGGAAGCCTGGATTTGTCTCCTCAGCAGTCTGAACATTTACCAACACATAACCCTTCAAAGTAGTCAGGTTTATGACAACAGCCTGCATGGAAACTTGAATACCACTGCAGAAGAAACATGTTATATGTTTCCATCACAGTCATCCCGCTGTCATGTGTAAAACAAAGATTATTTTGGTGGAAATGTGCAAGGATCAACTATTTAATTTATTAGGAGATGAAATTCTTAAACTAACATATTATCTAGTTCAGCCTCCTGGGACAACTCACATCTGACCCCCGGTGTCAGCAGCTCATTCAACTCATTTTAGGAGATGTGGAATGAAAGAGGTACCACCATGCTTTCACAGAAAGCCATCAGTTAGCCTAAAGCAAATAAGTGAGTCAATTCTCAAGAGAGCCCTGTGAATCTCAAGCTCATTTACTCGCCAAAGAAAAGTTTCAGTGACAGAGCAGAATAACAAAGCCCCTAATATATCGCAGATCTATTGCACCCAGGCCCTGAAGTTTATATTTCCCTAACAACTTGGAGGCAATCTCGTGTGTCAGAACACATGCACTTGTCATTAGCATGAACATTAAGAGGAAATGAACATAAATCCCAAATTCAAATGTGTAGTTTGGGACAATTAAATTATTGATAATGGTTATCTGTCACCAAGCAATAAATCATAAAGTCAAGGAGTGGTAGAAGAAAAGCTATCTGGCTGCCGACAGACATGTAGACTGAAAGATGTGGTGGGCCTTTAAGGTTCCAGAAATAATTGCATAAAGGTGAAAGATTATTTCTCTTGCTTTTTTTCTCATCAGCTATAGTATTTCCATATCCAAACCAACACTCTTTCCTGACAACTCTTCTTACTTGGCCTCTCAATTTGCTGACATTTTAATGAAAAGGAGGAGCAAACCTGAAAATGAGCAGCCGGTGAAGAGCAGGTTTATGACTGTAAGTTGGAGCACTGTGCTCCATGTCGAGCCAGGACCTGGCTCCCAAACCTGTGAAAAGTGATGGATATGCTGACAGTAACATCAATGTAAATAAATTGAAACACCCCACACCCCCTGCCCCCCATCCCCACCCTCTGCCAAGACTATGGAAGTACAGGAATCCCATGGAGAAAACAAGGAGGGAGCAGCCTGAGCAGGTGATGGCAAACAAACAGGACAGCCCTTCAATCACTTCATTTTTGTCACTAAAAATAAGACTCAATATTGAATTTGTACACCAAATTGCTCTGCGCTGAAAAGAATAGCGAGCTCCAGTAAGACCATATTTCCTAAGAGGCTACAGGTTTATGTGGACAAGTAGCAGCTGGTGGAAAGAGAAAGCAGTGAAGGCATTTCCCTTCCAGGCACAGGAGCCGGGGAGCGGGGGCTGGCTGGTGCCCGATGATACGCGGTGGGAATACCGGGCCTGGACGGCTGCGGCTGCTCAGGTCAGTGCCAGGACTTGAGTAGGCTGGTGGGTGCTGCCAGGAGGGGTGTGCAGGCAGTAAGTGGGACCCAGCTTTGTGTGGATCTCTTTTCAGAGGGCTGCAGTGCTGCAAAGCTCAACACAGCTCTGCAGAAAACGTGGAAGCTTTTCAAATGTACACGCTGTACTGCGCTGCTCAGAGAGGCCAGGGTTCACTTTCATTTATTCCTTTTTCCAACAACAAAATCTCTTTGTATTAATTACATGGAATCCACCAGTTTTGTCCAAAAAAGATGTAATTTTTTAATACTGATCCTTTGCCTATGTGGCAATCTCTATTGATTTCAGCATTTCTTCTTGTAAGGAGCTTAAAGACTGCAGGCACGGAAAAGGAAAAGAAAACAGCACAAATAAGCCTGCGATTAACTGTCTGAGAATAAAGACTCCATATGAACCCTGCCGAGGTGCAAGGGCCACCAGTGTGAGTGAGAGTGGCAAGCTGAGGCCAATTCATTGCAGGAACAGGACATTTATTGCCCAACATCTGTATCGTAAAATTAAGTTTACTTTAGGACTTGATTTGAAATCCACACTAAATGGTCAAGAGTGCCTTGAGAGGTCACGTTAAGGACACCTGTTATTGTCAGGGAAGGTTTTTTCCCCTGCAATGGTTAGGAAAATAAGCCACCATTTTTCTTCAGCAAGGTTGGGATAATCTATTTGTATCTGCAGCTTCTTTCACAGAAAAGATTTGGCAATTAGCATGCATTTTAGAAGTCTTTTGGGGTATAGTGATGAAACATATGATACCACAATGGCTCTGATATCAGCATAATAATATGTATATATTTATTCAAAATAACATATCAGGCTTACAGGGGAGAGCTGGAAAATACCTAAAATATTATTTCCTTGGTCACTGGTTGCTGATAGACTATGTTGGTGTCTGCATTGATCAAAAAATACTATTTGGGTTAATATTTTCATCTTCACACTGTCAGCACCTGTCTGTAGTTTGTTTCCATTAAAACACTCTCTGCACCTTCCCCAAGGGCCCAGTGGAACTATCCTTTCACAGAACCACATCACTCTAAAGGAAACTTTAAATTAATTCATGCCTGCCTCGGAGGAAACACAAATTCACAGCTGGATTTGCATTATGTCTTCCTCAGAAGCTTCTGTTAGGAGTAAAATTAGTTGCCATGAGTAGCCATGCTAGTTAGAAAAAAAAAATCGCATGACAAACTGCTTCTAAAGGATAAAAATAGTTCATTATTAAGGGAAGTAGAAAAGTAAGCGAGTGTTTGACAAACACAAGTTACTTAAACATGTGTTTGGGGTTGTTTTTTTTCAGTTTTGCCAGCAGTCTGTGCTTGTAACTGAGACATTACTTCTCTCGAGGAAATGCTTTACTACTATTTGCTGAGCATGGTACGTACAGTGGGTTTGTAATCTGTAATATAAATCATTGTTTATGCAATTACTGAAAGCAACTCTAATTCTGAATATAATTTTATGCATAAAAATAAAGTAACTACATCAATACAATGCTGCCCTCCGTTTAAGAACAAAGAAACGCAATGTATAAAGATAATGTATAAATGTAAATGTAATTCTCCACTTGTTATTTACAGATGTTAAATTTAAATCTGAGCTAAACACATGTTAATTAAAATACATTTCACCAGCTACTTATGAAATTAAGCACTATTTTGTTTGGTGTTGTTAGTAACAGGAAATTTGGAGTGATGTCTACTGCTACAGCTGTTTGCAGTCCTTTTATAACACCAGATGTGAGATTGATGTATCTGTATGTTGTCCTCTCCTGAGAGTTGCAAGTGATCAAACAGGCAAAAACATAATGACAGGATGATTGGACAAGTTTAGCACCAAGGGAATTGTTCTAGACATTCATAAATCACTGCACAACCGCACACACACTGTAGGGAAATTTATTCCAATGTCACAGATATGCAAAACTATTTGTAACTTCAATGAATTTGAAACACAAGCACACTAATTGTCGAAAAAAGTTCTTTGACATATCTTAACTGATGGTCTTTTGAAAGACGTAATACTAAAAGACATACAAAACTAGGTGTGAGTGTTTTATAAAACCTAGATGTGACAAACCAGTAATGAAAAAACAAACATAATTTTCCACAGATTTATTTTCATTATTGAATTATCCTCATATAAACGAGCCCCACTATGAAATACAGATGCTAGAAGGAGTAACCATGCAGTTAAATGTAGCTGTGTCGCAGAACAAGTGTGTTGGTAAAAGCTGCATCAGCCATATTTTGCTTTTTCTGTAGCTAGAGCCAATCTGCGAATGTTTGCGATGCAACCAGCTGCTGCCTCCTGCAGAGCTTCATCTGTAGAGCCCACCATAGCCAGTAGCAGCTAGGCAAAGATACAAGGCAGACAGCATAAGAAAAACAAATAACTATGCTGCTATCTGAATAATATTCATATCAAATATCAAGAAAAATTGCATGAATTTAACGAATATACCTATACATTTATACTTTTGTATACCTATCTGTATTAGCATACACATGGAGCACAACACTTTGTATTTTATCATATTTGTACCTGTAATTTTTATCTGGTTTTCTCTTTATTGTATCATACCTGTCTGGTTTGTGGCTTAGATTTTTCTTCAAAGTAGAAATTGCATCTGCTTTAATGGAATCAAAGTTCCCCCCCAGGTACACTAGTATGTTTGTACATGCTCAAGATCTTTAATAAACAAAGCCGTACTTTTTTGGTTTGGACTTGTTTTTCACTTGATTGTGAAATGAGATCTATATGAAGGGGACCCCTGTGTCCCACTGTCTGCAGCAGGTTTCTTTATTGTCACAGAAAACCACTCTCGTTAAGCTGCCTGAGGGATACAGACCTGGGCATATCATACTTAAACATTTGCATGTAAAAGTAAGAAACAAAAACTCAAAAAAGACACCAAAATTCTTGAGCTGATCCAGCTTTTCAGTCACATGAAGTGAATCCTTTACTTTATGACATAGAATAATAGAATCATAGAATTTTTAAGGCTGGAAAAGACCCCTAAGATCATCCAGTCCAACCATCAACCTACCGCTGCCAAGTCTACCCTTAGACCATGTCCTCAAGCACTGCATCTACCCATCTTTTAAACACCTCAAGAGATGGGGACTCAACCACCTCCCTGGGTAGACTGTTCCAATGCTTGATGACTCTCTCAGTAAAGAAGTTCTTCCTAATATCTAACCTAAATTTTCCTTGGCGCAACTTGAGGCCATTACCTTGAGTTCTGTCACCTGTTACTGGGGAGAAGAGACCAACCCCCACCTCACTGCAACGTCCTTTCAGGTAGTTGTAGAGAGCAATAAGGTCTCCCCTCAGTCTCCTCTTCTCCAAACTAAACAACCCCAGCTCCCTCAGCCGCTCCTTGTAGGGCCTGTTCTCCAGACCCTTCACCATCCTCGTTGCCCTTCTCTGGACACGCTCCAGAACCTCAACATCCTTCTTGAAGTGAGGGGCACAAAACTGAACACAATACTCGAGGTGAAGCCTCACCAGTGCAGAATACAGGGGGATAAGGTGGGTCTTCCTGATAAAATATTTTCACATTAATAGTGGTTTCAGATCTCACTTCCTCAGTGTGTTGCAAGCGAGTGATGCAACTGAAAATGCAGTATATGCTGGGAAGCAGCAGACTCTTGCTTAGCTCAAATCAGCTCCACGCAGTCCTCAGATTTCTGAAAATCTGCCAAGCTTAATGTGCGTTCAGGTATTTTGAAGCTCAGACAGCTCTAATTAAAACCTCTATTTTCAGTCTGAAATACTTAGGATTCTGTGTTCACCCAAACAATGTTGAGTCAAACCACAGAGAAATCTGTTATCACTCAACTCCGGTGCATATTTTTCATACAGCTAAAATATTACACAAAATTATGAACTGCTAAATATAAAAGCACAAATTGAATGCAGACATCGAATTCGTATGCTACCTTTTCCTAACCTTCCAGCAATCATGAAGCATGGGCCACAGCTGCACACATATGGCATTTGCTTATAGAGATCAAAGCATTTTATACTTGAGGAAGTATTTGTGTTAGCCAAACGTACAAAACAAGCATCTTGCCAGTCACCTTTCACCCTTTGACCCCTACATGTAAGTTGTAAGGGTGCCTGTGATGCACCTGAATTATGTCCAGAAGACTATTATGTAAATTAAGCATTGATGAGAACTTTTTCTAGCAATGTTTTTTCGAGAGTTTCCATTAATGTAATCAGATGTCTATTACAAATAGCTTGATAAGAATTCTTGAAATGTGAACGCTCCTAAAGCGAATTGCCAGAGTTAAAATGACATGAGAAGAGATGATAAGAGAAAAGCTTTATATTCTTATACTTTATTTGCATGCAAATATTGGGCCAGGGGCAGGGCAGCAACCAGAGAAGTCAGTGGAAGTTTCACCACTGACTTCAGCTGGCTGGAAGACCAAGCAGCACGTCTCTGTGCAGTGATAAAGCTGCTCTACAAAGCACGAAAGCCAGAATACAAGTCTTATCAGACGCTGAACTTCTTTGTTTCTCTTTTAAGAAATATTGCTGGACACAGATCTGTTTTATTTGTTACTTTGCACCAGCTGATTTCTCATCAGCTTAAACTGTGAAGTGTTTCTCTGGGTGCCTCACAACTTCCTTGTGTAACTTGCAGAGAGGAAAACTGGTATAGATCCTTCATATCCCTGACTCAAAACCAAAAATATGTATGCACATACCATTCATATGGTGGTTTTGGTAAAGCCATAAGTTTCAAATTTGGGGGCGAGGAAACTATATGCCTTATGTGATTATTCACTACATCTTCACAGACCGAGTGGAAGGTTTTTTCAGCACAGTGAGTGTGAAACTCTAAACTTTCACAATAATTTCAGCATAGGATTTGTTATCAGTTTGTAAGAGCAGAAATTCATTACAAAAATAATGTTTTGGAGATACACTGTCTATTAGAAAATTCTAATACCTTTAGATCTGTATATACGTTTATACCTGTATTAGGTAGGACTTGATTCAAGGTTATTTATATCTTTTAGCCAACACTTCTTTCAAGGCTCAGAAAACTTACAAACCCAGATATTTTTCTGTCACTTTCCATGCAGATCTCAGTATTAAGCCATAACAATAGTGGTAGGGAGGAACTGTGCTCTTTATTGCAGGTGCAATAAAGAAAAATCAAGGAAAATCAAGGTTAGGTGTCAAGAAACAGCCTACTATAAGTCACTGGTTAAAGGTACTCAAAGAGATGCCTAAAGAATTAGTGGTACAAATGCAACCAATGTAAGTAGCAATTTCAAGAAAAGTATCAAATACTGATTTTTTTTTTTTTTCCCTTCTGAGTCTGGGAGATCAAGGATCAGTTCCTCTCTGACTGTTCCTTTAAATCACTTACCAGTGGTAACATCCATAAGAACTGCCACATCATACAAAATTCTGTACTACACTGTATCTCAGGATCCTCACAATGCGACTTCAAAGAAATATTCTTGGAAACACAGTCTAATACAGTAGCTGCCTCTGAGACTGAGGATACACAGCAACATTTGCCAGTCAACCTACTCTTTGTGTGCCGACAAAAAGAGAGCTGAAGAGAAGATTCTCTAAAATGCAAAATATTTAAATATAATAGGTAATTCCATATTTAAGAATCTAACTTTGAAGGTTCTGATATGAATCTTGTCTTAAATGCAATAAAATTTTATTCTTTTTGTTGTACCAAGAAAGTTGTAATTCTTTCACTTCCTGATTGCTGCTCCTTGATCCTATCATGGGTTCAGTTCAATTTACTGGCAAATTGGGTTGTCCAGTTCAGGTATTCATAGATAGCACACATAGGCCAATGCCACAGTATTAGATATATTTGACAAGTCCAAGAAATCTTTTTTTTTTTTCTTTTTCTTTTCGTTCCAATGCATCAGTGCAATATGCAATTTTTCTTGATGCAATGCCCTTGAACTTCATGTATCCCTTCCCTTTGCTGTTCAGGTATTGTTTTCTGACACATGTAAATGTTAACAGATGTGCGAAGCAGTAAAAAAGCATGTGGTGTAAGCGCTTCTTTCTGGCACACAAGAGGCACTTTCCATAGACAAAGAAAGCATTTGCAGTGCTATGTAGCCTTCATTTTCTGTTGGCAGGTATCTATATTCTAAAGGCGAGAGTCCAAAATTTTTTGCACAGTTAGCACGTCATACCAGCAAATAAGCACAAATACAAGCTGTTTGGAGAACGTACAGAGCATATGTAGCAACTCCGGGTTCCAAAAGCAAGAGCAATGCACAGCCAAATCATTTAAATATTCAGAACAATTAAGAAGATTTTGCTATTACTATCCCAGATTTAAAATAGCACAGAATTGTGATACTATATTAAGCTTGCACAATTCTAGAATAATTCGGAACGGAAGGGACTTCAGAAGGTCTCTAGGCCAATGTCATGCCCAAAGCAGAGTCAGGTTAGGCCAAGTTGCTCAGGTTTTTATCCACCTTGATCTTTGAAAACTTCCAGTGATGGAGATGGCACAACCTCTTTGGGCAACCTACTGCAGTGTTTAACTGTCCTTGCAGAGAAACACTCAGTCACCATGTGTCAGTTTATGACTGTTCTCTCTCTTCCTCTTGCCATGCTTCAATGTGAAAAGCCTAACTCCACCTTTCTGAGGACTGACCTCCTTGTAGGTACTGGAAGACATCCACTGAATCTGCTTGAATGTCTCTCTCCTCCAAGCTGAAAAAGCCTACTTTCCTTAGTTTCTCATCATAGGGCAAGTGATCCAGCTCTTGACCATCCTGGTGGTCCTGTGCTGGAACTATTAAAGATTATTCATGACTTTCCCATACTGAAAAAAAAAACCTGTCTTTGCTGAATTTCTGAACATTCCTGCTGGCCCGGTCCAGCCGTGCCTCAGTATCTCTAACCTTATCAAAACCACCCACCTGCCACAGCTGGTGAGTTGGTGTCATTGCAAAGTGTACTGGTAAATCCAATGCCTTCCCTGGGTCACTGGCAGACTTGTTAAATGGGACCAGGTCCCAGAAGGGATCCCTTTGGTACTCCCCTTGTCACCAGCCTTCAGGTAGAGTACAACCCATTAACTACAATGTCGTGAGCTGGGTCATCCAACCATTTTTAATCCATTAGGTTGCTCAAACATCTAGAATATAATGCAGCCTAAGTTGGACAGAAATATGCTGTGGGAAACTGTTGAAAACCTTGCTAAAGTCAAAGTCGATAGCATCCACTGGTCTCATCTACAGACTTTAGCACATAGAGGCCAATCAGGTTTGCCTTTGGTAAATCTGTTCTGACTGACCCAAATCATCATCTCTCTCTTGTGCACCCTCCATAATATCCCTAGATAGCAGTGTGAGGCTGTAGTGCCCCAGACTGGAAAGAGGAATTGTTGCTCTGAAGATACGCAACTGTAGACTCTCATCCTGGGTTCTTATGCTGTCTGCCATACCAAAAACAAAATAGCAAGTCTTCTGTTCCTCGGTAAGAGATAAGGGGGTAAGCCATAATACTTGCTTGGATATTCATGTATCATGAACAATACCACTTTCCACTTTCTGATAGCACAGCGTCCTTAAAATACTACCTCTGCAACCACAAACCACTGAAAAAGTATTAAGTCCAACAGGACAACATAAGCACAAACATAAGAAGTTGTAAAACTGTCATGCCAAAATGAGTATGGATCTCCAGATGAGTAATAAAAATGGGCGAGTAATTACCTTTTCTAGGAAGATGTCTTTCTAAAACTTTTCATTTCTTCAAAATAAGTAACTCAATGGGATTTTAAAGCAGAAAATGCACAGACAAGTTTTGCAACAATAAATCCTGAATCTGACATCTTCTCCGAAGTTAGTGATGCACCACATATGGGTACAATAATTTATGAGCAATCAGTTTTCTTTGGTCACAGTCATTACAGTCTCCATGCTCAGAGAAGCAGGAAATATAGTAAGTGATGATTTCAGGAAGAATACAGTTTTGCACATCTTAATCTTTAAGTAAGGGGTCAGTCATGTGATGTTTCTGCAACAAGTTTTCCAAAACAGTGGAAAGTGTTGAACAATAAGCTGGAAAGACGTTCCATTGCTCGTATAAAACAGAAAAAAGATCAGCCTACTCAATACTCTGGAGTCTTGTGAACATGAATGTAAACAACGAACAGGGAATAACTATTAAAAGAATATTTAATGCCCCCCCCCCTTTTTTTCTGGCTTCTTTAAGTTTTCTGCCCTATAAAACAAATTTTATTTGGTATTTTTTCTAATCAGAAGGAAATACGGACAAACTCCTTCAACAAGATTTCTATCTGTACTGGCAAGCTAGTCAGAGTTCATGGAGCTTAACATTCCTGGAACTAAAGATATTTACTTCAGTACAACTGCTGCTTCTATCTGCTGTGCTGGTGATGACATCTTGTAGATTGACATAACATTTCCAGTTTGTGGTAGGACTTGCCATTTTTTTTAAAATTTAGATTTAGTATCTGACTTCTTTTACATGCAACATTTCCTAAAGGATGCTAAATTTCTAGCACTGTGATTTTCTAATTGAATAACACTTCTTTTCCAAAAAAGACATTTCTCACATGCTTTTTATAAATCTAACCTAAAAGAATAAAAAACCTTTAAATAAAAGCATATGGTAGAAGCATATCCAAGAAAGTATCAGTCTAGATCCAGCCAACATTTTGCTAACTTTCAACACCATATTGCACACTGGAAAATATTAAAGCACCTAGTTCAAGTGTTATGTTACACATATTCCTATGAAAGTACTTCTCATAAAATTAAATTACAAATAATAAAACACACTCCACAATCAAAGCATAATGAAGGTTAAGCTAAGCCCCTGTTTCTAAGCTAAAATTCAGTCTGATTTCCTGATTTCCTCTGTCAGCTGAGCGAAAGGGTAAGACAACATGTATCATGCACGGCCTCCTAAGAAGATGCTTGTGTAAGTTCTGGAGTGTTTTCTGTTAATTTGTGTTTTCTCAGGTGGCACAAAAAGAGTAATTTTCTGATGTAAAATCCTGTGTGTCACTCTGAGCTAGCAGACATACAAAATTGATTACCAAAAAAATCTAGTAAAGGCAAAAGATGGGCAGGGTAGATACCTATGAGGTTCAATATAAGCAAGTGTAGGGTCTTGTACCTGGGAAGGAACAACTGCAGGTATCTGGTAGGTACAACTGCAAATACAGGCTGGGGGATGACCTGCTGGAGAGGAGTTTTGTGGAGAAGGACCTGGGGGTGCTGGTGGATGACAGGTTGGCCATGAGCCAGCAGTGTGCCCTGGTGGCCAAGAAGGCTGATGGGATCCTGGGGTGCATTAAGAGGAGTGTAGCCAGCAGGTTGAAAGAGGTGATCCTCCCCCTCAACTCTGCCCTGGTCAGACCTCACCTGGAGTCCTGTGTTCAGTTCTGGGCTCCCTTGTACAAAAAAGACAGGGATCTCCTGGAGAGAGTCCAGTGGAGGCCACAAAGATGATTAAGGGCCTGGAGCTTCTTCCCTATGAGGAAAGGCTGAGCTGGGGCTGTTCAGCCTTAAGAAGACTGAGAGGGGATCTCATCAGTGTTTATAAATATTTGAAGAGTGGGAGACAAAGGGAGATGGCCAACCTCTTCTCAGTGGCCTGTGGGGATTGGAAAAGGGGCAACAGTCACAAATTGGACCACAGGAGGTTCCGCATTGATGTGAGGGAGAACTTCTTAAAGGTGAGGGTGACGGAGCACTGGAACAGGCTGCCCAGGGGGGTTGTGGAATCTCCTCTGGAGATATTCAAGACCCGTCTGGACACTGACCTGTGTGACCTGCTCTAGGGAACCTGCTTTGGCAGAGGGATTGGACTCAACGATCTCTTGAGGTCCCTTCCAACACCTACAGTTCTGTGATTCTGTGGGTAAACTTCAGGTGAATCCCGCAAAATGCTGGGAAAGAAGGAAGCAAGAAGAGTAGATCTTGGTAGATCCAGTGAAGTATTCTGAACATCCAAACTGTGCCTACTACAAGCACTTTTGAAAAATCTCCTTGAGCACATACTAATAAAATACAAAATAAAGCATACAAAATCATTCTCATACTCTCCAGTAAGGCTAAATGCTACATTGCATCACTTTGAAGACTGCCTAAAGGAGGTTATAATGTGGTACATACTTTAAGTGCACATACTTGTAACTTACAAATTTTTATATATCTACAAAATATGAGCAAAATTTACAGCTCTCCACCTCATCTGTATGAATTATCTATTTCTTATATAATAATATAGGGAAGGATGCCCCTCTTCTGTGAAAAGACATAATAAATGGGCAGAGAACTCTGAACATCCGTGACAAGGAGAAAGCGAACAAAATGCTAAATGGTGAAATGTAAAATAGTTTAAAAACTGTAAACTTGCAGAGCACTTTAAAACACTCCAAGTTTAAAGGTTTTCCCATCTTAAGTTGTTACTTAAAGGACTTCAGAGGGATATTTCCAACAATTTCTGATGTAAGCCTAACTAAACATAAACATACCATGCAAAGGTAATGTAGCTAAATAAAAGTAGCAATAAAAATGATTTCTAATCTTCGTTTAAAAGGTACAATTATATGTACCTTTTGGTATATGTACCAACTGGAGTCCCTTAAGGCAGATAGTTTGAATCTATATTCATCTGTAAGAAGTTCGGTACAATATTAAGAAAGAATTCAATCATCGTGAACATTCCGATGTATAAAGAGTCTTATGGGATATGAAATTCATCCCACAAAAAGCAATAGGCAGATCTGATAATCCAGAAGTGATGAAGCCCAGGGTCTTACAGCATATTTTTATTTGAACCACTTTATTTTATTTTTATTTCATTGTAGTTTTCAAGAGAAGATTAACATATAAAAGGCTTTTGGTGGGATAGAGAGAATAAAGAACTTTTTCATAATCTCAACAGAGTGGCATTTTAAATAATTTTTTTTTTTCAATTCGCTGGAAAATTTTTTTCTTAAGATTAAAACAGGAGTCTGGTTATTATTTCTTGTAGTGGCCATTAAGAGCAGTAAATGTATGTCATGGATGCTCCTTTCATAACTTAGTTTGGCTCAGCAACCTGTTAGGACTATCCTTCTCTTATATTGCTGCCAGACTGATCAATTTTTTTTCTTTGTATTACCTGCTCCTATTCCATACTTACCTGCTTTTTCACACTTTATTTTCTTTTTCCATTTTACAGGGGCATGACTTCCACCTCGCCTTTCTTTGCCAAGGATTACTGAGGAGGTACCACAGGAAATCAAGAAAGAATTGCTAATTCAGTTTTAGTTTTCCAAATTTGTTAACATTGCTACCAATATGAATATATCCATTTTGTCTGTCTGTCAATCTCTAGCAGTCATAGGAAGATTATACGCAAGTTAAGAGGGGGCAGTTGCAAACACACTTGTGGCAGATGGAAAAAAAGTTTAAGCTGACCGTTAACCATCACACACAGGAGGGTTCTGCCTGACTTCTCAGCAATACCCAAAAATATTGTGTGGGGTCTTTTTCTCTAGTTTGGTGTGATACTCTTTAAGTGCACTGTAACTCAT
This sequence comes from Heliornis fulica, assembly GCA_013399135.1. Lineage (NCBI taxonomy): Eukaryota > Metazoa > Chordata > Aves > Gruiformes > Heliornithidae > Heliornis > Heliornis fulica. The sequence goes on along the minus strand of VXBZ01002198.1, from coordinate 1,287,841 downwards.
CTTTCTCTAAAGACAATATTGAACTGCAGGAAAAAGGCACCACAGTTTCCAGCCCAGTAACAAAATTTGTAATATTTATCTCCAGTTGCACCTTATCCTGAGAACAGGATACAAAAATCTGACTCCACTAGTATTTTAGAAGTACACTAGATTGACTTGATTGTTAGAATCAGTGAGGTGCTTTTACAGGCAAATATTACATACTAAAGTCTGGGGATAAAAGCAGGATGCTCTCACTGTAGATCCATACAATAGCATTTATTTCAAATAAGAAGTCAGGGTATTTTAAATTTGGGGATTTTTTTGTGGCATGCAAGAAGATTGATCTATAATCTCATGTTTGTAGATGTGTGGGTTGCAACAGTGCCTGCATTTACATAAACTGGAAGTTTATGGAGTGGTATGGTTCAATTTATGGTCTACTTTTAGACTTGTAAATGTACTAGAAAATGTTCAATTAGAACATGGCGTAAATAAATGTATAGGTGGTATGGACACAGTTCAGCTTTATTCATTCAAAGATGAAACTCTGAATGTGATGAAACATGAAATGAGCTGGGGATCATGGGCAAAGGTTCATTTATAGTCCAGATAGTCATTCATACCAGTAAAGTTATGTGTATGATACCAGAGAATTAAATGTACAGTCTCAGTAAAAGTTGAAAGCCATGATGAATATAGAGTGGAAATTCTTTTTCAAGGTTGTCAAACTGCTTCTTTTTTGCTATTAAAGAAAACCATAAGGAATAAATTCTTTATACTGAGGAGTTAACATCCTATAATCAACTAAAATTTCTGAGTCACATTTCTTTATGAATAGTCTGATACGGTGATCATAAAATCTCTTTACTAGTGCTGGAAATTTGTGTGCTTTTCTAAAGTCTGTGTTGTGCAAAAACATTACCATGCACACTTACAGTGGCAGATAAATTATTTTGGTTTTGGTTTTGGTGATTAAAACAAAGGGTGGCTTGAATTGGCAATTCATTCAGGTCATATTGAACCAATGTATTTAGGATTTCCATATAGTTCTCTAGAGTGCCATTAAATATTTTTTTAAAAGAAGTAGAAAATCTTCCCCAAAACACTATGGCCATGGATTGCTTGAGCGGCTGCTGGATTTTGGAAGCTTTGTGAGATCAGAGATTTTAAAAGACACTGTGCAGCCTGCGAGCAAGCAATAATACCTGCCTGACTGACTTGCATATGTCAACCCAGAAATACTAGAGGCCTTGATCTGCTTCCTTCCCTCTCTAAAGGTGTTAACTAGGAAGATCAGAACAAAAAATTACCTGCTAGAATTTAAAATTTTTCCTCTGATTAAAGCACAAGTCTGTTCCTCACTTTATTTCAAGCTTCAAGTTTCGGGGCTGTTTTTGGTTTATTTGTTTGCTTGGGCTTTTTTAGTTTTATAACAAGAAAATTATAGCTGTGCCTGGGCAAGTGGAGGTTGTAACACACGTATAAAGACTCTGTTAAAGCTCGTTAAAGCATGTGGGGGAAGATGTGAAAATCAAATTCCTAAACACATGCAACTCTATGCTTTAATATAGAAAAAAATTCATTTGGGCCCTCTAGCTGAATGCTACTACTGCAAAAGGTAAAATGCTCCAAACTGGGTATGGCAGCTACTTTGTAGCTCAGGCAGGATGAAATGATTGGAAAGGCTGGTTAACTAGCTACCCAAAACTATTTCACAACATAATGCTAGCACAAGAACATTATTAGCAACACATTGGACATTCTTGGGTGAGTATACTTGGGGCACACTCTCACCTAACCATAACAATATGTGGAAGGTGGCGTAAGACAAAGAGCTACTCCTATATTGGGAATGTACTCTCTTTTTCATCCTTTCTCAACTCCAAGAGGCTACTTCTTCAGTTTCCCTAGACCCAAAGATGACATATGATTTGCAGTCTCCTCTGGTATTTAAGTAGTGCTATTGGCTGATGTTCTCTTACAGCAACATTATTTTTTTTTCTTCAAAACTTCCAGAGAATAAAATTATCATAAACTGTGGCAAGAAATCCTGCACTGATTAGCAGCTGATAAATACAGACCATTATCATCCTTAGAGGTAAATGCAAAATGAAATAAAATAAAATTTCAAAAAAAGTGAAATAATATGGACTTACACTCATAGTCTATGAGAAGATACATTTTAGCTTCTACATGCAATTGATTATTAGCTAATAAGAATTGCATCAGCAATTCATAACCTGACCTTGCCCTCACTCAAGTCAGGGCAGAATTCTCCTCAGTCTCATGCTATGTGGCAGCATCACCAGGTCTTTTGACTTTATGCCAAAGTACAGAACACTCACTGGAAACATCCACAGTAGGGCCCATCCCATAATCTGCGCATTGCAATAGACTTGTCCTTAGCATCTTTACCTTGAAAGTAATAAGATGCGTCATATTATATAAAACATACTGGAGAGTGCTCTTTGAAATGGCAACACAAAAGAGATCACACAATGACTAGGGCTTGAAGCCAATTTGAGCGAAGTGACTGAGTCTACAGGAAGAAGAGGAAAAAAAAAGAAGCTTTCGTAGATGACAACAATGAATGCATAATTTGGTACATTAAGGACTCCTGAGTGACAGTTCAGCATCTATTTAAACATATCCATATGTATATGTGTAATGTGTGTGTGTATATTTTTCTCAGTATTTTTTATGTTAAGCTCCTTTGAATAGTTCTTTACTTACAAAGTATTTTCGATTAACTGAATGCCAAAAATAATTACCTGGCATTCTGCCCTTGTGCATTAAGACCAGTATCTCTCAATTAAGAAAACTAATTTTAGTATCTGACAATTTAGTTAAGATATTATTCCACAAGCATAAAAATATTTTAATGTTCTTCTTCCTTATTCTTGCCAAATTAGAAAGAAACATTTCACATAGTCATAAGGGTAAGACTGGTGCAGGGAGCTAAACAATTGCAAGAAGCTGCTCTGTGTATTTCTGTGGTTTGGAAGTAGTGCCAAGTCGGAAGGAAAAGACATTCTCTGCATTTTCTAAAGCAAGATAAATACAGAAAAGAAATATAGATGAAAGATGGAACTGCTATCTATGGACGCAGCCAGATTCCTTGGCTTTTTGGCACACCTATTGAAGCTGGCAGACTTAGCCAGTAGCAATCTTTTCCATTAAAAGGAACAGCATATATTTGGGTTTAACATATTTTGTTTGTGCATTTTTAAGCTTCAAAAATGTCTATTTAAATTTTTTTAATGATTCCTTCTGCACAGTTGGCTGCAATTGCACTTATTTGAAGCGGCTCATTTATCACTAAAAGAGCTGCAGGGCACAGCTACTGTTAAACAGCTCCAACGAACCTACAGCTTAGTGGGACAAGCTTCTTTTTACAAGGCTAAAAGATGTTTAAAATGTGCCAAGAGGAGCTTCATGCCAGCCTCTAGGTTTGTTATCCAAACGTTGCTAAATTAGAGGTCTCCTGAAGCACAGAGTTTGGGCAAAGATAAGCTGATGTCTCTTAGGCTCCTATTTTTTTTCCCATCTGGGATCATACAGACTTTAACAGAACACTTGCTACATATCATAAACTTTAGTAATGTGAAATTTTGAAAAATAATCTAAAGTCTGAGGCTTAATCTACACTGAAGCCACACTTCATTACCTTTGGCAATGGTGCAAAAGCAAAATGTTCTTTCTACATGTAAGTACTCCTACTTTATGAATGGTGAAATTTTGCTTATTATGAAGGTAAAGGCTTACTGGTTTCAGTTTCCTGGAACTGAAACTATAAGGAAACTGTTCACACCTGGCAGTTGTTAACATAATACAAACTGCAGTGCTGCAAAACACTGTCAATTTTTATTAATCCTTCTGAAATGAAACAAAATATGCCAGCGTTGGGTTTTGTGGAACCTCTTCTATCTGAAATATTAAAGTGTGATGTGGTCAATACATTTGTGGGTGAAGGGACTACGCATACATTCTGTAGACAACAGACATGCAGAATTTTTGCCATCTAGTGCCCTCTCTCTTGACATCCAAGAACTGTAACAATAATGTATAAAAAGTGATAGGCATCAGCATGGAGTTTTTGCCAAAGCTGCTTGATCTCCAGCCTGATCTGTGAAGCCTGAATAGCGCCAACCATTACAGTCAAGAAATGGCTTCTTCTAAACTTAAAATAAAAATAGAAATATGTAAATATGCAAGTACATACTATTGTACCCCAATAATGCTATTGCACATTATTGGAACTATTTGGATTTATTTGTAAAAAATTTAGCTTAAACCTTGCTTAGTAATGTGAAACTCCACATTTTGTATTCCATGCTCTCACCAAAGGCCCCAAAAGAACCAGCCAACCCCATAGCAAAGAAGTAGGTGGCAGTACTTTTGCAATTAATTTTCTAAATTTCAGATATACAAGGTTTGTGGCAAAAAGTTGTTTTTAGCATGTTTTCAGTAGAAATCACTTCAGTATTTTGTAATTCACGTCTATTCATTTCACAAAGATGGTCTTAGGAAAGTCTGTTCACATAAAATGTTTAGCCAAAACTTCTTGTAGGGATTTATGACTTTAGCAAACAATGACCAATATTCTGGAAGCTCTGCACAATAAATACACGAAATGTATTTTTTAATACAGACACTATAACAAAGTACAAAAGAACTCTCCAAATATTGAATCTACATTTCACAATAACTTCCATAAATCATGGTTAAACCAACTGTTTTTATATCTTAAGATTACTACAAGGGGATGTAAGAGCCTATGTTCATTAACCTTTCATCCACTAAGAACAGAACTCAAAAAATCATGAATACCTCTTATTAATTCATCATAGAAATCAGACAATACATTACAGCTCTTTCACCTTCTTAAAAAAAAAAATCAGAACTGAAAAAAAACCCCATGCATGTCCTGAAGCTGTAGCTTGATGAGAACATAAGAACAAGTCTGATGGTTTAATTAAAAATAAATACTTAAACACGAATTAAGTCCCACTCTTAGTAGCACGAGTGTCTGGTTTGCCTACCTTATTGTACCAAGCACTTGAACTTAAGTTTTCAGCATCCTTGGTGAAGTTCCTGTAAGCTACAACTGCTATTCTAGAAGGTTTCTATTAATATATAAGAAAATTGAGCACTTTCACATTTTGCAAATAATTTAATAAACAAGACCACTGACAAAGGCTAAAGATCAGTTCTGTGCACTTGTAAGACAGAGAGACTCTTTCAGTATAAAAAACATGTCAGGACACTAATGGAGAATCTGATCTTCTGCATTTTAGACTTTTACTATAATCATCAAATTTATGGTTCCTCTAACCCAGCAGCAAATAGTACATACTCCAGAATAAAATCAGGAGAAACTGGACTTGTTCATAGTACAGCAGAGCAATATTATCTTAAATAAACTTGTTTGGATAGCAAAAGCAACTCAGAACAATGCAGAGCTCAACAGAGGCTAATCTGCCCTGACTTTGTGTAGCCTTCAGCAGAGACACACACACGCAGAAAACTGGCAACAGGAGTTATGGTTCCCATATGGTGTAAGTGTCTTAATGGCTGGATGGCTAGTAGTCCTCCTTTTTCACAAAAAAAGCTTACAGTCAGTATTTGGTATTTATGTTTTATTTATGATTACTGAGCTGCAGCTATGTTTTAGCATTAATTGTATCTTGTTTGCTTGAAATATTAAATATGACTACACAATTTATTTGTTGGTTTGGTTTGCTCGTTGTTTTTGGGTTTTTTTACCACTCCATTGCAATCTGTTTTTTCACCTCCCCTTTGTTGTGCACTATGCTTAAATTGAAAGTTTTCTGGGATCTTTGTCTTCTTGTGTAAGTAAACATCAGTCCCTAGCAAAGTGAACTACTTATCTGTGATCAATGGCTTTAAGCATCATCACAGTGCACAGAAAAATATTAATAAAAGCAAAATTAATACCATTTACTATTCATTATTTACTTATTTTGTATTCAAGCACAAAATTTAAATCAAAATATCAATGGATCCTCATGTGAAACACTGGAAATTATCTAAGCAGGAAGATTTACCAAAATGTTTACCAAAATATTGATATACCACCTGATTGGGTACTTGCAAATTTAAAATTACACACTACCAAGCAGAACAGGCATTTTTTAAGTTCATACTTTACAATCAAAGCCATTGGCACTCTTTTCACAGGCTTTCATTCGTTTGTGTCTACATAACTCAAAAGCATTTGCCCCTTTCTCAGCCGCTGAACCCCTTCAGTATTTTAATGAATCATATCTCTGCCAAACATATCTTCATATCATTTTTATGAATCATCTCTCTGCCAAACATGGAATCTTTTAGTGCAGAAAGGCAAAATTAGGCATTAGAAGAAGAGTATGTGTTAGTCTTTTAAAATTTTCCTCTCTAAAAAATAAAAATGCTTGAACAGATTTTGTGGCTGCTTTTAAATTGTGAATTATTCTTATGCAAATGAGAGCTAACTCATCTGACATTTATAAAGTGTATTGACAACAATTAAAATCTGCTTTAAGCTCCAGAAAAAAACATCAACTTACAAGGTCTAGATTCAATAGTGATTTAATTAGCAATATTACATAATTTTTACTCCTGTGCATGAAGGCTAATATTATAGCATCTGAAGGTCTAACCCAGAGAACTGTTTCCAAAAAGACATGGAAATCAAAGTAGAAAATAGGATTAATATGAACTTTGAGGGCAATAATATGGCCAAACAGAATAATGAATATCTCTAATGTTCAAATAGAGCTCATATAGACACAGGTATAGGTATTCATACAGGTATTACTGGAATACTGAATTCTGAAGTATGTTGAAATTCAGTCCAAAAGGGAAGCTCAAGAACAAAAAAATTCAGAACTGATGCACAAATATAATTAATGAATTAAAAAAAATAGAAATTCTAGCACAGATTAGACTTACATAGCTAATTAAAAAGATGACATTGTGACAAAGTAACTTGGTCTTACTCAATGAGAGTGTATATGAGAACAGAAGTTATGCAAGTATACCAAGCAACAGTATCAGACATGTAACTGCAGAAGATAAAACTAGACAAACCTTAGGCTACAAAATAGGTGCAAATGTTTTTTATGGGGAAGGTATTTAAGTACTGGAACAAGTTATGATAGCTCTAGCGCATTTTCCATCGCTGGAATTTTTAAAGTAAAGAGTCAGTGTTTTTCTAAAAGATATACTCTATTCCAAACAGAAATTGAAGTAACGTCTGTGGTTGTATGAGCAAAGCTAGTCAGAAGATATAATTGAAATGATCACTTCTAGTATTATGATTTATGCACCTATGATTATTTAACATGAGAATAGAGTCTAATATTGACACACCACCTTAATTTCAGCCCTGCAACTTCCCCTGTACTGCAAGTTTGTTGAAAATCATCATTCAGGAGGATATTAATTGAAATTCAGCTGTCTGAATGCTAGCTGTTTAGTCTAAGCTAGTCACTTAAGCCCTTTCTATACTCAGTAAAGAAAACTAGGCACTGTCATAAGTCTATTCCTTCCACATATATTGGGCATGCATTTTCAGCTAGGACAAGTTTGCAGGTGCCTCCCTCTCTTTCCACTGACTACAGAAGGTGTCTTAGTTCAGACTACTTTTAAGCTCCATGAGTAAAAGTGACCGAAGTTAGATGAAAGAATTCCATCGTTAATACTCCAAGGATCTTTTTCAAAATCTACAGCCTCAAGTTAGTTAGATTCACTAATTTAAAACAACTGGCTTTATTAGCTCATGTTCAAAGTATGCTTCAGTTACTGCTGGGCAAAGAGCGTCTCATCACCATCACGCATATAAACACATATCTGTTTTTTCTAGGAAAATAAAAAATTATTTTAAATACCTCTTTCTTATTGTGCTATTATTCAGTATTTTGTCATTCCTATCTAATAATGAACTGGACTGTGTATTCATTTAAACAAGTTCTCCACAGCCTTGGGATGGGACTCACTCCATTAAACATAGATTCCTGCAGTGTAGATGTGCAGATCTGAACTTTGAACATGCAATTCCATTATAACCAAAAAAGACCAGAAAATACTGCCAGTAGTGAGGTGCCTTATCATTGCATAAATATCCAAATTAGGAGAGGTGATACACAGTGAAGAATCTATTCCTCCCAATTGACTGTTTTAAGAACTTAGGTGACTTTAAGATGAGCATGTCCACAATACAAGCATTTAAAGTTAAGATGATTGATGAGTTTGATGAATTTTGTTATTTCACAGCCTGATTTTGGGTGTTTATATTTCGTTTGTTCTTACTTATTTTCATTATTTTAATAATCTCCTCAGAGATGTCATTAGCCTCATCATAAAAGACTGGTCTCAACTCTGTGGGTGATGAGGTCATTCAAACTTACTAGGCCTTCTTTTCAGAGAAATAATAATAATATTCCATAAAAACAAGTAATTTATATCACTTTTAATGTCAGAAATTAAGTTCCACAAACTTCCACAATATTACTTTTCATCTTCATCTGCACAGCAAGAATGACCAGGAATAATCAGTTACATGTTTTTCACTTGTATTTACTTTGAATTTTTTGAAATATATGAAGTCTTTTAGAAGGTATATCATGAGCAGTTTCCTAAGACCCTGTACACACCACCATCCTCACTTCAGAAGCACATTCCAATCTATGCCTTATCAACACGACCAAGAAAAAGGGTGACTGTAATGCAGAGAAGCATTGTATTAGTTTGACACAGTGACATGGACTCTAGGACAATGATTTAAATATTCTGTCAGGATCTTCAGATTACATGAATTCTTCATTTAAAATATGTTTACACTCATCTTTTCACTACTAAAGTAATTGCACTTCCTCATCTGCCTCTGCAGTCCTCTACAATTCATCTTCAGAGAATCATAGAATGGTCTGGGTTGGAAAGGACCCAAAGGATCATTGAGTTCCAAACCCCCTGCATCTTAAAATAGTATCCCTATTAAAAAAACCATACTCTTTAATGGACAGTTGGGAGATCATTACATGAATTACCTTGATTATTCAAAGATTTCAGCAGCGGTCAACTATACGTAGACATCTATTCCTTTGCAACAGCTACATTTTCGGGGAGATTTTCTGCTATTTCTATGAAGAGTGTCTGGATACTTATCTATAGTTATCTATGACTTCCCTCTCATTGTGACACACTCCAAGGGTGTACATTACCTGGTACTCCTGCCTATCTTAGCTATAAGCTGCCAGTAATGCACTGTATTTCTCTTCTATCGCTAATCTTGAATTCAGATTTAAAAAAAAAACAACAAAAAACCAAACTTCATAAACTGCCTTTCCTCCAAAATCACCCTTTTTCCTGCTCAGAATTTCACATCGAACTGACACACCAATATTTTCCAACCTTTTTGTCATATAGCTTCACTTGAGAAAACTAAAAGTATTTTGGGTGCAGTTACAAATGGGTGAAAACTTTGGAAGACTGGACTTCTTTCACAACTGTGCACATATACCTGTTGCTTTGTGTTAGCAAATACTGTTTGCAGCAGTAGCAAAATGTCAATTATGAGAATCTGACTGAAATCCCTTTCCCTATATATTTTTATTCCAGGTTTCATGGACAGAAACATGTACCTGCACATTGCATAGTGAATGGTCAGAAAGTCTGATGCTTTGAGAAAGTATCTGAACAACTGTTCAAGCACTCAGCAACTGTGTCACTCATGCAGAGTAAATGTTTCCCTGAAGCATCAGATTCTGAGCATTTGAATGTAGCACATGAGCATATGCTGAAGAACACCTGGGATTATGCATGTATTGCATCCTCGTCTGAACTACAGCAGCTGTGGCATAAATCCAACAGGATTAATTATCTGAAAAGCCAGATAACTGCTAAAAGGATGAAAAAAATCAAAGGAACACAGCAAAAATTTCCATAAGCAAAAATATGATTGGTCCTGGAAAAATCCATACGTAAACCCCCCTACATAAGTACAAAGTATTTATGTTGACATCAGCCATCTGACTAGTTTGATTTAGTTTCTCTGAAAACACAGTCTGCCCAAGTTTCATTATTTTTGTCTTTTGAGGGACTAGCAAGAACTACTCCTTCAGGTAAATTAGCATCTTCCAAGGATATTTTATTTCTTACTTCCAGCAAGCAAATGGGCAGAGAGAAGTCATAAAGTTCCTTTTCCTGGTTACGTATTTGTTTCACAACCTGTCCTGGTTCTGGCCAGGACAGAGCTGACTTTTCCAAGCAGCCAGCATGTCAGGTGGTGCGGAAAAGAGCTCTGCTTACCTGTGCTGGCTGCTTGGAAAAGTCAGCTCTGTTCTGACCAGAACCAGGACACAGACACCTCCTGGCTATGAAGAGATTCCGTTCTACCAAACTGAACAACTTACAGCATGAATCAACAGTGCAGACTGTTAAGGTTAGAGGTAATTTCACAGGCATTCTGAGTCACTTCCAAAAATCCTTCCCAAGACTTTTGCATATTATGATACTTGTATGAAGAATTATGCCAGGTCCTTCATGGCAATGTGCAGTCACAGGTAGTTTTATCTAGATGGTTTCTCTTAATTCTTGATCAGGTTTCCTGCATTTTAAAAAGTTATTACAGAACTAGTTTTGTTTGTGGTCAGACTGCTTTCCCCCAAAAATGAGATCTTGTGAACTACAGAGGAGGATTAATCAAAGCTCATGGAATTTTGAAGTATTTCAAGGTATGTGGGTAGCACTGCATCTCTTAGTCACACACATTTGTAGACCTGACCTAAAATTTAAGTGAATTTTCTGCTCATGAAATGAATATTCATTTCTGAATGATACAGAGTGGAATTCTCAGACACTTTATCCTACACATCTCCCTAAGTATCTAAACAACAGAGTGATTAAATCTGTTCCTCTGACAGTATTTCTTTTGATGGGTGTCATCTGACAAAGTATAGTCAAGAATGTTTCTGCCACATTGGACAGGGTGACTGTTTCTGGATACTGAATGAGAAAGCCATTATCATAACTATGGCTGTTTTCCCTAATTGAATATGCCATGGATATATCTCAGTTAAGTCAGTTGAGAAGCTGAAGAATACTGCTTAATTCTAAAAAAAAAAAGATAGCAAAACAGTGGTTTGCAAAGACAAATTGTTATTTTCATATTCCCTATTATTTTAATTATTTTCCATCTGATACAAATCAGATTATCTGAATCACAGAATCATTTGGGTTGGAAACTATCTCAGAAAGTCATCTAGTCCAACCATTTGGTCAATACTGAATTCAGACCAGGTAGCTGATGGCTTTGTCAAGTCAGATTTCTAAATTCCATTGGACGAAGATTCCACAGTGTCTGGAGAAGTGTTCCAGTGGTACACTACTCGCATAGTTTTTTTTCCCTTATGTCCACATGAAACCCATCAGATTCAATTTATGACCATAGTCTGTTGTTCTCCCACCATCCACTTCAGTGGAGAGCCTGCCTTTGCTGCCTCAATGAATTTCTTTTAGATACTGGCAGGCTGCTATTAGGCACTGCTACCCAAAGGCCTTCTTTCTCAAATCAAGCTCAGTTCCCTCACAAGTTATGTACTTCTGCCACTGATCATCTTGGTGGCCCTTCACTGGACTTGCTCAGACTAATCCATGTCTTTCTTGAAGTGGGAGCCCAAACTGAATATAGTACTCCTGACGTGACTTAGTAAGTGACTACACCTGACCTACTACTGCCTATTCTGCCACTAACACAGCCCAGGATCCTGTTAGCCTTCATCACTCTCAGGGCATTCTGCAGGCTCATGTTCAGCTTGCTGGACCTTCACTCCAGACTTACCCTGCTACTCTGGCTGCCAGTCTCAACGTGGATCAAAATGCAGCTGCTTCCCGTCATACTACTAATTCATGTCTGCTTATATGATACGTATATATGCATGTGCTGGCAGCCATCATGAGAATTGGTTATATATCCTCTCATATGTTCAGGGCATCCGTAATTATGAGATATGAGGCACTTGCACTTCAGTTCTATGATGGAACCACACACAATCCAGCCAGCAAATGCTCATCCACTGCATTACAAAAATATGAGTTTCTTGTACATGAGAGAGAAGTGCACCATTGGCAAAACATTCAGATGCAACAAACATAACCCAAGATCCTTTATCTTGTAGTGTTGCTCTCCCTTTTATGAGTTCTCTTCTCCTTCCTTTAACATATTACAGTCATTTCCAGAATATTGGGGGGAAATATTAAATGGGTGACGTTTTTCTGGTATTCCCTATTTATCTGCAAATGCAAGTATATGTTTTTAATTATTCCAAATATTTTAAATAGGGCTGAAAAATGAAGATGAGCATAGACCAAGATGGAATTATTATAAAAGTATGTAATCAGAATTCGCTTTATACAGCTCATTCAATGTTAACATTCTACAACTTATAAAGCCTAAAACCTGCATAATAAAATGAATGAAAAAAACAGATAACAGGAGGGCAGAAAATGGGTCATGTCAGCTGAATGGAAAGATGAGCAACCTGAAAAAAACTCATCAGACACTAGTCTGAAATGGAGTTGTAGTACAGTATATATTCCTCTGTGCTGTACAAATACATATATAATGCATATGTATATATATATATGTAAAATGTGTACACAAAGTATAATGCAACTCTGATGGGAGGATGTTACTTTCCAACACTGAAAGGGTAGCTTAGATTTGAGTCAGTTCAAGCACTTGTATTTAAGCTGAGTCTTTAAACAGTTTTGACTGGTGGATCTTTTTAACCTGACTAGATATAGTCAACTACAGATAAATGTATGATGATAATGCAAGACCATTAGACTGTGCCAGAACTGAAACTGCTCACAATGAAATGCACTATAATTACTGCAGGCATAAAATCAACATTAATAATAACACTGCATCGTAAGTCAAGTCTTCCTTTCAATACATTTACTTGAACATGAAGTAAAACAAAGAGCCTGCAAAGAGTGAATATGTCAAGATATTAATGAAAATTGAGAACTCCTACTATCTTCATCTCTAAGGCCATAATCCTTTTCTCTCCTGTGCCAAAAGAAGCTCTTCTGGCTTCAGGTAGTGAGATAAAAATTTTCTACAAAAATCTTTTTGAGAGAAAAGTTCTAGAGTAAGGTCCTTGAAGAACATGCTCATAATTAACTCCAAAAGCAATATTTTTTATAACTAAATGCAGAATTCACTGTAACAGCTCCAGGTAAACTAAGCATTGTATTACTCTAGCTCAATTTTTCCACAATTCCAGTTACATTCATTTCCTAGGTGACTTTCTGCCACAATAGGCAACTATCCATTAAGATTACTTTCGCAAAATGCACTTAAGAATGACAATATGCTGATGTAATGCCACTACCAGCCTGGGACAGAGTGAAGTCAAGTACTCCACATGAATGTCCACATCATATTTCCATTCCCAACAACCAAGCTGTAATACCTTTAGCACTGAAATTCTGATCCCTAAATCACTACTTGACCAAACATTTTTAGAGTAAAGTTCAGAAAAAATGCGATACACAGCAGTATTCAAGAACTATTTAAAAGGAAATATCTGTTCTTTTGACCATGCCAAACACCTTCAGTAATTTGAACTCCAAATAGTAATAAAAAAAAACATTCCTCACCTTCACCACTCCATTTTCATGCATGATGATACAGTTGCTGGGATCCTCTGAAAGTTGATATAATGCCTGGGCTGTAGCTCTATGAACTGATGGATCATTTGACTTCAAGTAACGTACTAAAGGAGCTACGGCCTTGGTCTCTCCAAAGGCGACTCTATTGCTCCCCCCCACGCAACACTGGGAAATGGCTTCTGCTAAGTGACGCCTTAATTTGTCATTGTTCTGAAGAAGGTAAAACATAATAAAGACAACAAAAATTTCATAGGAAAGTATGTTTGTATTCTCAAACATCTTTAAGGCATCCCAATTTAACTGTGGCACAATAAAAACTGGAGAGAGCTGTAAGGCATGGAAATAATAGTCCCTTATTCTCTTTGTGGGAAGTGAATTTTTGTATTATGTCAAAGGGCCTTTTAAACTGACTGGAAATTAGATAAGGTTAGCATTAAAGTCTAACATATAGCTCCATCATTGAGATTCTCTGCACAGTTCAGATTTATTACTCTCAACTCTTTGTTGTTTTTTATTTTTCATATGGCAGTTGCATCTCTCAAACAATATTCAGCAACAGCCACTGAAACTCATCTTCCAAAGCAATTTTAGTACCAGTCACAGGATTTTTTCATGTCCAGTATACATCTCATAGAGGAAGGCTTCTACAGTTCTTTCTTGTAGCTGCTGCAAAATCTACTGCGCTCTTCATAACCTTTTAGTTGGTATAATGCACTCTCACATAAGAAATTCAGATGCTTAGAATAACACATTTAGATGTTAACTTACTGTGTTTGCTAGTTTGGACAGCAGAGGGATGACTCCATGATCTGTTATAACAGCTAAATTTTCTTCATCTTTAGCTATATTTGTAATGGCTGCACATACACTAGCTAAAACTTCTTCATTCTTTGATTTTAGCAAATTGACTATCAGTTCCAAGCCACCAACAAAGGATCGAACCATTTCTCCGGCATCCTAAATGAGCATCAAAAGAAATGTTATTTTTAAATACTCAATCTGTATTTATATGCAAATGTTAAAAAAAAAAAAGAGATTGGTGTGACATAATTATTCAAAACTGCAGCTATTGCTGTGTTGCCTTCACCAAGAAATAAAGCTTATTTGGAACTGAGAACTCTCTTGATTGACATATAAGATTTAGACTGTTTTACATACCACCATCTAGGCAGGAAGTCAATGCCTAAATAAAAGTATCTAGTGTTATTTTAGATCACAGTATATTCTTTATGACCTCAAGCTGTCACTCCAGAAGGGTGCAAGTCTCCCCTATCTGCGTATTTACCAGATCAGTGCCTCACATATCTTAGGGCACCTTTAAACAGTGTGAGACGCCCCTGTTTAGGCTCTCATTGTTTTCTATTTCATGAAGTCTGTCAGGAAAGACAAAGGAGAGCTAATATTTTATTGTATCAATGCAAATGAATATTCAGGAATATTTAAGAGGGGAGGTTACAGAAGTCATGACAGCAACTGTGGGACAACCATGGTGCACTTCAGAGAATGAAAAATTAATGTAAAATATGAATGCCTTAAGTATGATCTTAGGAAAGAAAGAGAACAGTGTGCCTTGACCCTGAACAGAGTATACAGACCTGCTGCAGTTTTTCCACCTTGAAAAAGTTATAGTAAAATTAGAAAAGGTTTAGAGAATGATGCAAGAATAAACAAAGGTAGAAAATTGCTCTATAGAAGGAATAACTAACCAACTAGGACACTCAAGGCTATAAAAGAGAAAGCCAAGGAGTGGTTTGATAGAGGTGTATAGAATCTTGAGTAAGATGGAAAGGGCACAAAGGCATCTCTCTAAGAGAAGAACTGGGAGCATCAGAAGAAATTAGCAGGTGGCATGCTCAGAATAAACCAAAATTATTTTCAAACAAAGCATGTTTAATATTTTTAAGTCCTTAGGGCAGAATTTCAGTGGCTGTTAAAAGTTTACATGTTAGAAAATAATTCACAGGAAAAAAAACTATTAAGCATTACATTATTAAAATTTAAAATATTCATTCTGATTTAGAAAGTTTCTGAGCCACAGATTTCCTGAAGGTGGAAGAGCATTCTGGGGTGGGGAGCCACTGCTACAGGTTTTCTCTGGTCTATCTTGCCTTAGGCATCCCTTGTGAGCTAGTATGAGAAAGAGAATACTGTGTCAGTGAATCTTTGGCCTGACAGCACTGGCTCTTCTCTCACTCTTGTGTTTATTAATCAACTCAAATTATCACATGTTTTACATGCCTATGTGTAAAACAGAGAAAGAGCCATTTTGGAACTCCCAGACAAAAAAAAAAAAAAAAAAAAGACACATAATTAATTTGGTTACTCAAGCAGAGCATTTTGGTTAATTTGGTTACATCAGTTACTTTAGCTGAGTGGACCTCTGTAAGTAACATAACTTCATAATGGCTAACTTAAGGATTTACTTTGAAACACAAGATTTAAAAAAAACAAATGAACTGTTGATTGAAAAGCAGGACAGAGGTGACTGTGGGGAAGAACTTCAGGTGTTTTTGACAGTCAACTAATTTTTATGTAACTATTTGCTAACAGTCAGCCATTACTGCCTAAATGATACCCTTTACAAAGCTACTGCAAATAGGAACTGAAAATAGGTCAGAGATTATTGGTGACCTCGTTGCAGCACATTTGCAGGTGGCATTTGATGGCCTGGTGTCAAATTGGAAACCGAGCAAAAGTGTCGTGTCGGTGGAAACTTTGTAGAAAATACTTAAGCCTGCGCACCTCAGTGATGGTAAATGTGCACTGATGAAAAGAAAGGTCTGCAAGTGGAATTTCTTTCCTTTGTTTCCTTCAGTAGATCAACAGGAGTATTTTGAATAAAAACTACCAGGCTCTCTCCTGAAACCCCTTCTGGGCTGAAAGGTCTTAGGACTTCATGGAATTGCAAACATAGACAGCATGAACTTTCCTAAGGCTAGGGAGTGACCCTGAGACCAAGAATGGTTTTGGTTATATTTGTTTCTTTTTTGGGGCTGATTTATGAACAGAGTAGGGTCCAATTGTATTGTGTTAGCTTTGCTGAGCAAATCCATCAAATTGCTCATGGACTTGGTAAATAAAAATTCCACAAGATGTTGCAGTTCGTCTTTTTCAGTTCTGGGACTAATTGCCAAACAGAACTCATAGCTGTGATGTTTCCTTTCCACTGAAAGCAAAAGTATTGAGTAGACCCATCAGGAACAAAGTGTACTGCACCCCAGGCAGTGCAGTTCTTGAGACTGGGAGAGGTCAAAGCCATATAGTGTGAGGGTCAAAACCAGAAAACACAGCATGTGGAAAAATGGTGGTATCTAAGCGCAAGCTTTGTGCTAGAGTCCTAAACACACCAGAATAAACAAATAACAGAGGTCCTTACAGAAATTAGAAGAGAATCTAAATGTTTATGCAGAAGAAGGACAATACAGATTTGTGACTCACAAAAACAGCTGAGAGAAATGGAGAAAGAAAGGCCGTTCTCTGCCACTTTTGTTGCCATGTGAGCTGTGTGTAAAGGGAGGAGGGTTACAGCATGTTTTCCATTGGTATGCTATCATGAAAGTTTCATGATAGTGTAGACATATCACAATGTACATGTATCTATGGACAATCACTCGAGCACTTCTCAATATCACTTTTAATATCTGTCTTGAAATTTAAAAAGTCATCCAAGGGCAGTAGATAATGGCTTACAGAGAACATTTTCTACACCAAAATTTCTTAACTGAACATATTAGAAAGCTATAGAGCTAAATGACCAGACATAGAAGGAGAGAAAATGAGATATTTTACGTTTACTGCACTTCTGTAAAACTTACTGCAGAAGTATGGATTACCTCTACCTTGTTTCTGAATATTTGATTAATAAGAAAGCTTCTGTTCAAAAGGTAAACTCTACAGTAAAGTGACTAAGATTTGAAAGGCACACTGCTGTACATGAAAATTATTCTGCTTTTCTGCATGGTTCGGGTACCTATGTATTACTTACTATACATGCTCTTGAAAGATATTTCATGAAGAGATTAAATAATCTTTATCCAATCTTAAGGAACTAATATCTACATTTTATATTTTCCTACCTGTACGTATTTCCTTTCCAGGTGATAATAACTCTACTTGTTACATTTCTGTCCTGACAAGCTTATGCTTTCCACATTTTTTGAGGGAATACAGTCCAATTAAACTGACAGAATAATATATAAACAATCCAGCAGTAAGTAAAAGAAAAGGGTTTCAATAATCGTCTATGAAAGCAGCTAAACACAAGGACAGAACCTTCTACCAGTGACGAAAAGCAGAGGGAAACTGCAGAAACCACATGTCAGGAAAGTTTCCCAAATGTGATTGTGGGTGTAGTCTGGTGGTCTGTGCAAGACAAAAAGAAAAATAAAGAAGCAAGAAATCTGAAGAACAATGAGCAGAAAGAAGGACAGAAATTAGAGCTTTAAAATGTGTTATGTTACTTACGGGATTATGTTTTTTAACCAAAGAAACTGAAACAACAAATGCAGTCTTTTTGCTATCATGTACCAAACCCACATACTTGCTTTGTACAGTAAATTTATTAGCTCTTGTATTTACCTGTAGTCCTTAAATTTCACTGTAGAAATGTATATGTCATTGTTTTAAGGTATAGGTAATTTACTATTGGGTAATAATATGATTTTGATATTGAAGTGGCAAGTGCTCCATTTCCAGCCCAAGACTACACTTCAGTGTTTGCATACTTCAAATTATGTTAATGTCTATTAATATAGCCATTAAAGTACTTTTTTAATGTTGCATACAATATCATTGAACAAACTTCAAGTACTTTGAAAAGCTTAGAAAACATCTTAGAATACAGCCATATAAAAACAATTGAAAGAAGAATGCATTTAAGTGAATTCAGCTAATTGACACCCTCCCTTATCCATTGTGCCAAAATATTACTACTTAGTTGTCCTAACAAAGCTAGTCACTTTGACTTATCAGGAAAAAAAAAACCAAAACAAATTATGGTATGAATAAAGCCTAAGAAACAGTCTTTATAGATAAAAATATTGATAAAGTCAATATCCAAAATATTGAATACTCAATATTCAAAAACCAGATTCACAGGGAGAGTTTGCAAGCTCATGCAGTAAAAATCAACCCCAACAACCTGCCATAGGTGCTGAGGCCAGCAGAGTTACCTGCAGTGCTAATAAAAGCTTCATCCTGCTACCTTTTAATCAGATTAATCTTGCTGAACTGTATAATTATTAACAAAATATAGTTAGTTTTCCCTTTTCATTTCTCCACCGGCTTCTGCCAAGAGCAGAAATATTGTGAGATAGACCAGCTTTACACATATTTTTTTTAATTAGGAGCAGAAAACATTACAATATTTGCAGAAAGACAGATTTGGAAAAATCACTTGGTCTTTGCAGTATTTATACAAGGACAACATTTGAGACTTCTGAGTTCTCTTGTTATCATATTATATGTTTTTTGTGGTTATTTCCATTAAGTAAATAAAGTTCATCAGCCTCAAGTTGAGACACGCAGTTCTTGTAAAAGAACTACTGAATTCTTTTGTAACTAAATTCCTTATTTATTTCTTCCAAACTGAATACTGGATTCTTTATTTGAAGGATTTAAAGCTAAACACCGTATTACAAAAACACATTGTCTTTATCTTTAAAAATACTCCACTTGAAAGATAAAAGTTTCTTCACTAAAACCAAATAACATTTCATTGTTAGAATATCTTAAAAAGCTTAAGGTGTCAAAGCTAATTTGTCAAATTGAATTGCTTATGCCCAAAAAAGTGATGGCATGGCTGTGCAAATAAACCTTAGTTATCGAGTTATCTTTAAAATACCTTTTGTTAATGAAGGAAGCTGCCCATTTCCATCCCCTACTGCCAACCAAATAATTTATCATCATAATGCATAACCCAATTTAGGACTCCAAGCAGAGAAATGCAACAGATAGATTTCCACATTATAGCTTTTCAGTGACAAAGGGAAGTGCACAGTTTATCTAATGAAGCTTCTATTATTTTTTCTTATTAAACAAGTCAATAGTGTTTTAATAATTACTTCATATTTAAAGGCTAATTTTATTTCTGTCTATACAGCTGTGGAGACTTCCACTGTAGTAGAAGTGATGAAGAAAGACATTGTAAGATGACACCACTTCACTACATCTCACAAGTCATCTTAGTTGAAAAAATGTGATGTGTTGGGAAAACAACATCAGACAATCGAATTCTCCTGTCTTCGGCACCTCGGCGAAGCAGCTAAAGCCAGAACAGCAAAGCAGAGCAATATGGCTCCAGTACTACTCTGTAGCCTGGAAGAGCAGAATTCCTTGCTTCTCTCTCTTCGGAGATTTGATCATGGCACAGTTAAATACTTGGCAATTGTATTGCTATTGATAGTTTCAAGAAACAAAAGCAAAGCCCATTACCCAAGTCTATAGCTCAGGAAAGCATAAGATGTGTGCTCTCCCAAAGATGGTAGGAAAAAAAAGTCTTTATAGTCACTCATGTAAGTTCTAATAGTCCTTTTGTCTATTGTTTTCCTTACTTTTCAGTCTGGCAGACTACACCTACTCTTTCTCCCCCTCACAACACCCACTGAAGTTCATTCCTGGGTAAATGCCAAAATCCGTTTTTTTTTTCACAGAAGCAGTGAAACTGCTGATATCAAAGTCCTTTGAGGCCACAGTAGAGAAAACATAATCATTTGCTTTAGATTACTTTGAAAATCATTTTAATAATGGAAGTATGAGAAACAGATAACATCGAATAACTGTAAAAACTAAACATTGTTTCCATTGGCTTTGAATTGAATTGGATCCAAGTAAGCGTCTAAGCAAACTTTTTGTAATTATTAATACATTTAAGAGATAGTCATTACTAATGTGTAGTTTACTATTGTAGAGATACAAGACAGCAATATTGGAGTGTTCTGATGATGGTATAGGTAAACAATCAATGCAGTGACATCACAAACAAATAAATAGTGTCTTTGCAAGTCTGGTATAGTTCCATAATTTAGAGTGGCATCTGAGAAGGCAATCATATCATATTGTACCACTTACCATTACAGACCACTGAGAGTCTGAACAACAAGCATGAAGTATAAAATATGTTATAGTTCAATCAAAAGCTTCTGCTACACAGGAATGATTGCTTGAAATTTTATGGTTTAAGTTATAAAGAAAATGAGACACAGTGTCTCGATATTGTTTTCTTGCCTTAAGATCTATAGAAGTTCCATGTGGCAAGTGAGGGTAAAGTTAGGAAAAAAAACTAAGCTGGGCAAGAAAGAAAAACAAAGAAGAGATGAAAAAGAAAAAATATATGAGGAGGACGGGCTTTAAACTTTTAATAGATTTTTAAAAATCCAATTAGCAAGTCTAATTTAAAAGTACAGAAGCTACATGACAAGCTGTTGACTAGCATGTGTAGCTATTATAAACTAAGTTACAGGGTAAGCTGGTCAAATATTTTCCAGTGGAACAGTATTCCATCAGAAAATGCTAATGGAATGGAACCAAAACCTTCCATAAGAACACAACGACTTCTTGAAAAGTTTTGACAGAAACCAGGCAGAAAGGCAGGCTAAATTACCAACGTGCCTCTTCATCTTTTCTCTTGTCAGCCAGATGGCTGGTGAGTAGCCTGCCAGGCTGCTTGGCTTCTGGATCTCACAGAATCCCTGACTTCTTGCCCGATGGGCTGCCAAACAGCTGGAAAACCAAGTCTCCAGGAGCTCCTAGGCATTTTGGCTTTTTATGGTCTTCGAGCGCTCAAGCAGCTGCCTTGCATGGAACTTAGGATCTGAGGCTCCCCAATGAGGGAGATATGGGTTATGCTGTTAGTTTCCCTTTGCTTCCCAGTTTTCAGCTTATGTGTTTTACAGGAACTGTACTCCTGTATTTTTAGACATTAAGGACTTCAGGGCAGTTTATGACAGTCCATTCAGAATCTCAATGGTAACATACCTATAGGAGACCCAAAGTCCCCGTGATAGTTGGTTACTAAACTTCTATGCAGCCTGTGTTAGAAATCATTGCATGGGCTGGTTTTGCATGCACCCTGGCAAGTATGGCTGTCAGCTATGGATTAAATAATTCAGGTCTAACTTGCTGGGCTTCTGCAATCTCCAAGGACCCTGGTGCTCTGGAAGATCCAAGGAGCAAGTAAAAAATTCCTTTTTGTCTCTCCTACTACTCTTTTGAAATTCAGTTCATAAGAAACACTTAAAAGTTGGAATGTCTACATCCAGATATCATGGATTAAAAAAGCTGCATAAAATGAGATCAAATATTGAGAAGTACACATGATTTATATTAAAAGTGATAAAGCCTAGAGAAAGCAAACAGGAAAATTAAAACATCCAGTAAAGCACTAAGTTTGAATTGCTAAGGTTTCTGTGTCGGATTGCAAGCAGCATAGCAAGGAAAACAAAGAACCTGGAAAATGCTGCACGTAATGAAGCTGGGAATTTTGACATTACAGGCTTAAGCAAACAATGATAAGTAAACAAAAATGTATTGGTAGTATGTAAGTAGAAGTTTTAAAATATGAACCAAATGAACAACAGTGTATGTTATGGGACATGACTGATCTTAATACACTACAGTTTTAAATTAGTAAAAAGCGTAAACAAAGCATCTTAATTCATTTAAAACAGCCAATAATCATATTTGCTAAATATTGGAAGAATGTCCAAGTTTAACTACCTTTTTTTGTTACTTTTAGTAATGTCATCTGTGGTTTTATGCATATGGTTAAGCTAACATTTCCACAGCAAGCAAAATCTGCTTAAGAGTTCTAAATAGCATGGATCATTGGCAGCCTATTTTCCTCCTACAGGTCAACTCCAGACTGCTGGCTTTAGTTGAAGTCACTTCTCTGAGTGTATAACACTTTTTCAAGAGTGAAAGCCACTTGACCTTCACTCGTACCCATCTCATGACCCTTCAGTCTTAAACCTGCTTAAGNTTTCTCAGAAAAGTGTGAAATGTCATTTTACAAGTACACTTTAAGAAAATAAAATAACTTCCCCTTTCTCTTCCCTCAAATCTCCAGTCTCAGACTATTTACTTAAATTATTTTGACAGACTTTGTACGTAGCTGACTTCCTGAAGTTTTTCAAGAAAGCCTTTATACTTGTAGCTATAACAAAGGCTAAAACTGAAACTTTGAAAGCTGATACACAAACACAGACAGAGGACAGAGGAAAGGATGAGGCCTAAATTCACCATTCTCATTCTGATGTCTGCACCCAAAACTGTACTAAAAATGAGGATGGAAAAGAACCTTTACAACTTCTCTTTTCCTTTTTTTTTCCTTTCATTTCAAGACATACTATTTTACATACTCTGTGAAGAAATAGGTAATTTCATACAAACTCAAGCTGGCAGTGTTCCTCTTACTGGCCCAATGCCATTGGAAGAATTCTATAATAGCCCAAATAACATCTTTGTGGAGTTTCTCTAAATTTTTCTGTTTGGGATGATGTACTTTGGGAGAACACTATAAATACTATTTTTCAAAGAAGCATCATAACCAAATATTGCTGTTCCAACATCAACAGACTTGAGTAGACTTTTCATAGCCATTTTTCATAATCATTTGTGTTTCTTGGACAGTGCACTTGCACTTTGTCATTACCAATGTGTCTGCAGTAGTAACTTTTCCTTTTGGAAGTAAGGAACTAATTAATAAGACTCTGCTTCTATTAAGATACTTCCTTCGAATAAAATGCATTCTTGTCTTAATTTTGAAGTAACATATGAACTAGTTTATCCAAAATCACGAGAACTTTTTCTAAAACTCACAAGTAGCACTTCACAGGTGCTGTGCAAATTTTCTCAGGAGAGTTCTACCACCCAAATTTTATCACTGCCAGTCTACTTGTAAGATCTTCACTCTACGAGAAATTTTTAAGGCTAGAAATATTTAGAACTAACGGTATCATACAGAAGTGATGACTGATACCAAAGCATATTATGCCTCTCAGAGCTATAACAGTTTATGTACTAGTGTACAGTTTATATCCTCTATTTAAAAAGCCTTAGATGTCATGGAGCAAATATCACTGACGTACATCATACTGCTGTAACAAACATTGTCACTTTTCTATGTCACACTGATAGAATTCTGTTCTATGTGAAGCACTGTGAACCAGCTACTCTAATGTAAATGTTCACATATATAATATAGGGTTACAGGAACTTTGATTATGCCCCCTTTGCAAATAACTTCCTGTCTAACAGCAGACAAATGAGTTAGATCTGAGAAAAAAATGGTTAGCACCTAAACAGCTTGAGAATTCAAGCCTTGGTTTTTTGTGACTTTTATTCCCCTAATGGCAAAACAGAAATGGTAGACTTTCTAATCTTAAACAGATGATAGTCATAGTAAGTGCATGAGAGATAATCACGTACTCATACACTATGGCAAAACCAGCCCTATCTGTGCAAGGGATTTGCTTCTAAGATTTTATAAATACCATATAAAATAAGCTTTAAGTGGTATTTACAGAAAATGACTGTGTAGAAAAATGGATGCTGCACTACATTGTTATAAAAATTTCAGACACTATTAAAAAGTTCTGTTTCATCCATGAACCTGCACACTACAGAAGAGAGCCACTACAGCTTCCACAAGAGAACACAAAAAGGAAAGAAATCCAGATTCCAAGCTCACAGCTATTTGAAACATGGTTTGCAGTCCCAATCACCAGCTTGGAGAAGCCAGAATGCACATAATCCTTCTAAAGACATATACTTATAACAGCTTTTGAATTAAGCACTGCATAAACCAAACTGTGCTTCTTGGAACATTGTGTTATTTGTTGAATATTATTAAGTTTGAATAAAAAAGCTTTAAAATTTGTTTAGATAGAAACAGTTATTGCACTTCCACAGTGTGGCTATAATCGCTGCTTTATACATATTTCTTTCCATTCAGTGCCAGAGGAAGGCTATTATTGGTAGGTTTGTTTCAGTGTGCCACTCTGCCTCAGCCTCACACAAAGAACTCTTTGTGGGGTCACAGATTAGCATTTGGGCAGGCAGCCAAGAGAGATGAAAGGAGGATGGCTACACTAAGGATGTACATAGCTTACACTCATCCAGTACCCAGGGAAAAAAAAAAAAAAAACAAAGAAAAAAATCCATGCAGTTGATAATTTCAGTAGCTGTCCTGCATTTCTGAAAAGTACACTACAGGTTGCAGAGTATTACCCATAATAAGTATTACCTCACTTTTGAGATAAAGTAATACTTTAACATTCAGTTATAGCAGTATTGTTCAAGAGGCAGGTATAGTCATACTGTGACAGATGAGATGTGTACACCCCATGATCAGATAAAAAAATTCATTGTACTAGAGTGTATGTATTTGAAAAAAAGCTGGAAAGATAATTCAGAATAACCAGTATGTTTGAAAAATGGGAAGCAAGTTGCCATTGTGGAAACAATTGTGAAGAAATAGAAAATGTTTGTTATTAAAATCAAGACCAAATGTTTTCACAGTACTCTCATCCATATATCTGTACTTACATACATCCATCTATAAAAATAGCAACCATTCAGTGCTCATTTTCAAGCAAGAAATACTGCTTGTAAAGAATTCTAAGGATATCTAACACTTTGAAATACTTTCCCTTCTTTATGTAGTCAAGATCTCAAATGATATGTAGAGGGATATTCATGATACAGTTGAAAGAAGATACAAAAGCTGTATTAAGTGTAGAAATTAGTAAATTAGAAATGGAAGATATTACTGTACAAAGATTAGGGATAAAAGTCTACTTAGTATTCCAGGAAACTTCCATTGGGAAGCAAAACCTTCCCCGTTTATTTCACCAAAGGTCAGTGGTAAGAATTCACTAAAGATGACTTGCAGCTTATACACACCATTTTATCTGTATTTGGAAACTGTCACAAAATAAATGAAAAGCTCAGTCTTCTGTGCCCAACTGACCTGCACAACAACCACTATTCACAACTGGCACTTTTTGTTGGCAGTCTGAGCAGAAAATCTAAGGATTACATTGGCACTGAGTCTGAAATACGCTCTGAAACCAAATGATGGTCTCTTGAGAACATAGCTGAAGTACCTCATAGTGGAGAACAACTACAACTACCTGTGTTATTCATAGCCTGTGAGTAGAGGCTTTCTGTCTTCAGCATTGTCAGATTTTAAGTATGCTTTATTTAGGATCAGTTTAATCAGGTCCTGATTAAAATATATATTGAAATATATTATCCAAATACAGTAAGCACTG
Organism: Heliornis fulica; assembly: GCA_013399135.1. NCBI lineage: Eukaryota > Metazoa > Chordata > Aves > Gruiformes > Heliornithidae > Heliornis > Heliornis fulica. The sequence continues at coordinate 1,261,907 of VXBZ01002198.1, read as the reverse complement.
TAAAGAAAAAACTGTAAAGAAAAAACATGAATGCTATAATGCGTCCTAAATGTAGGACTAAGTAATTTATGAAAGGTGAATACGTCATTTTTTTTAAGCAGTTAACCGAGTGAAAGAAAGAGACTGTAAGTAGGCAACAGCAAAGCATTGCTGGAAATGATCCAAATATAAAAATTATATGTGAATATATACATAACAAAACTATTACTTTAAGATTTCTTACCTTAGTATTTTCAATGCAAGGACAAATAGCCCAAGCTGCACTTGCCTGAACATCTGGATTAGGATTTTTCAACAATGACCATAGCAAACGAACTCCATCTAGGTGGTCAATTATCCTATTGCAAAAGCAGACCAAACAAAAAGAGATGATGAATTATGAGGTAGATGATATTAAATTTTATCAGTTTGTTTGGAACACTGATTTAATAAATAGTGGTATGATTTTCTGTAACATGTTGGTTTGCTTTATGTAAGTGCTTGTGTTTTATTGTCAGCTAATTGCCATCAGTACAGTCATTAAATGCCGCTTACCACAGCAGACAGGTATGAACACATGATGTAAAGAGAGAATATGTTTTCCAACTAAATCTCATTAATGCTGTTTACTTTTTTCTTAGCACTGTCATTCAAAATGCTTATAGAAGATAAAATGAACTATATTATAACCAAAACTCATTTAGATGTGAAAACAAGCATGTGACTTTTTAATGATCTGCATGCAAAGTGAAATCTGAATTCAAGCATACTGGCCTCTTTCATATACTAACAAATACTTTCCAAAACAAATATTTATGCCCAAAACTATGTACTTAACTTTTTATTCAGTCTATGCTTAATGTATTTACCTTACTCTATGACATATTTTAAAATACTGTGTTTCTAATCTAGCATTAGAAATTAAAATGGTCACACCACAGTGCATCCTTTGTTGGGCACAAATAACGTGTAACTTGTTTCCCATGTGTTCCTTACAAACAAGACTAACACTGAACACTATGTTGTAATTTTTAAACACACTGTAATCAAAGTATCTTCGTGACTAGCTGAAAAATGAGTTATCACCAGAATCATCTCTACACCATCTGTGTTATGTTTACATATCAATCAGATTTGGGGATCATAACTTCACACTAGGGTCCAGTGAATACCTTAAATGGAAATGAAAGTCAAACAAAACTTAATAACCAATACAAATATGCTTTTTTGCAAAAAGATACATTAAACCCAAAGAAGATGAGCTGAAGATATAGAAAAGCATTTTCTTATCTAAAAAGTAAAAATTACATTATATAAAATTAGTGCACATCTTTAACGGTCAATATAAAAGAAATTTAAATGCAGATCATGTTTAAAAATATCACATAAAACATCTCATTTGTATTCATGATATATAGATTTGCCAGGAAACTTTTAAACTAATTATAAAATCAGGATTGTATGCAATCTGACCATCATTTGAAGCAGAAAAAATAACTGAGGGCATGAACTCTATCTAAAACAACAATAGATGTTATTCATAATACTTTTCGGCAAACTGGTTAAACAAATGTTTTCCAAAATAATACTTTTTTTTTCCCACAAACCTACAATTAAACCACTATGACTTATTTTAGATCTGATAATTTTAATACAGCTTATTTTACATACTCAGTTCCAAAGGAATTAAAAAAAAAAACAACCTTCATTTAAACAACTAATTCAGAAACTGTAACATATCGCCGCTTTCCTGGCAGCGTTCAAGGCCAGGTTGGATGGGGCTCTGAGAAATTTGGGCTAGTGGAGTGTCTCCCTGCTCGTGGCAGGGGGTTGGGACTGGATGATTTTTAAAGTCACTTCCAACCCAAAAATTCTAGGACTCCGTGATTTTTAGAAAATAAAACACCATGATCACAAATGACATAATTACATATATATATGTTCACTGGAGTAAGGATGACTTAAGCAAAAGCCTCAAAACAAGCTTTCAAATCCCTCCAAATTCCAAACGCTTTTAAGCAACGTTAACATAACTTTCCTGTCATTTCAGAAAGCACAAGGAATTTTTTTCCTAGATTGGAATTAATTAAAAAAGAACCCATGAATCTTTCTTCTAGTCAAACAGAGTACTGACCATTTACCAACATGAGGTACTTCCTCCCAAGAGGGGCTAAATATAAATGACCCAGCTCCAACCAGTACATAAAAGTCATGATAGAAGCCAAACACTGAGCTCAGATTTTTCCACCACACTTAAAAAAACAACCTCTAGGCTGATGGATCTTTCCTTTCTTTTTTTTTTTTTTTTGAAAGCTTCCTTTTAACTGAAAGTTTACTTTCGTTTTCTGTTCAGTTTTCTTGTCTTTTCAGGTTTTCAAGATAAACTAGACTAACTATATGGTTCATTTTCTAAAGAAGAGTTTTGCCTTTTCCTTGAAGCCCAGAAAGATCAGGTGCCTTACACCTAACAGAGCAGTGCAGGCTATCTGAAAGTGTAGTCTTCCATCCACACAATGAGTAAAGAATCAAACTAAAAAAACAGTATGGACAAAAAAACCACATCTTCAAACTCCATGGTTCCTCTCTGATTACTGCTTTCTTTCAGTTACACTAGATTAATTAAAATGAAAAGAACTCACTCTACATACAAGAATGATGTTCTTAAATTCTCATATTGGAAGAATTATCATTGTGTAATCACCATACTAGCACAAACCCTTTTATTTTCATCTTGCTGAGAACATATATTTGCCAATTAAAGAAAACATTGCTAAACAAGTGATTAATGTTTCCTCGGTTCAATTTTTTATCTTTCTATGGTTTCACTGCACAATGTAGCAGATGAAGAAACTGGGTGTTAAAGAAGCATATCTGCCATAAAAACAAAGGAAACAATAAAATAAATGGCCCTGAAAATGTTTCCTCTGTGAAAGTGCTTAGACACTAGTTTCCTCTCTATGTAAAAATTCCATTTTAAAGTGGAAAAAAATACATATTTAGGTTTCTTTAGTAGTAAACAAAGAGATGGGAAAATGGATCCATAATCTTGAAATCTTCAGCTCTGATAGATGACATTACACTAAATAATATTCTGATTTGGTTTTGTATATAGTTTTTGTATCTAATTTTCTTCCGTAAGTTTGTATAACACTATTAGAAAAATGCTCATAATAAAGCTGCCTAACACAATAAATATAAGCAAACACAAAATTTCCTTTGGTTGGCATTCAATTCTGTATTCATGCATAGCTAGTACATTGGTCACTATGTGGTTACAGTTATTTAAATAATATATTTTATAATATTTTGACAACAGTATGATGATAAAATTAAACTACAGGTAAACCTTTCTTTAACAAGCATTTGAAGGACTATTAAAGGACTATTCTTTAAATAAAGATGCAGAATATTTCCTTTAAAAGCTGAAGGAAATCTCATGAAAGCTTCAATAATACAGTAATCAGTTGATACAGAAAATAATAAAATTTAGTGGATTAAGTTCAAATATTTGAATGCTTTACAGAACGGCTGAACTACATGTATACATCTCATGTATTAGTCAAAATATTAACAGGCATGAAAGTCACCCAAAGTAGAAACATAAACTTTATTATAGGCAAATGCTGCCTGGTTCTTCTTCACAAAAGTATATAACAATATGTAACTGTACAGAGTTCAGAAACAAGCACCCACATTCCAAACTATTGTCACTTGATACCTTAACATAGGAGAGGCATCTCACAATAGGCCTGGATCATGACCGACTGCCTTTCACCTCCTCTGATTTAAAACTCTCTGCCTTGTCACAGATGGTTTTTATTTGATTGCTAATGCAATTCACAACAAGGTGTAAATTAGTCTATTCCTCAATATAGCCAGAAGTAGTTGTATGGGCAGTTAGAAATAGTTGGAGGGAAGAGGTACTTCTATCACAGAGTGTTAGGAGTTGGATGGGACCTTGAGAGATCATCTTGTCAAACTCCCCTGCCTGAGCAGGATCACCTAGATTAAATCACACAGGAACATGTCCAGATTGGTTTTGAATGTCTCCAGAGAAGATGACTCCAGGACCTCTCTGCGCAACCTGTTCTAGTACTCTGTCACCCTCACAGGGAAATAGCTTTTCTTACATTCACGTGGAACTTCCTATATTCCACCTTGGACCTATTGCCCCTTGTCCTATCACTGGCCATCACTGAAAAGAGCTTGGTTTCGTCCTTTTGACACTCACCTTAACATATTTATAAACACTAATGAGATCACCCCTCAGTTTCCGCTTTTCCAAGCTGAAGAGACCCAGCTCCCTCAGCCTTGTCTTTCTGGAACTGAGGGGCTCAGAACTGGAGACAATATTCCAGGTGTGGTCTCACCAGGGCAGAGTAGAGACATACTAGCCACGCTCTCACCTACACTGCTCTCCAATAGGCCGGTCTCCAACCTGGGACCTGGGACCTGGGGTTGTTCTTCCCCAGATGAAATACCCTGCACTTGCCCTTGTTGAATCATGCACTGCTGTCCCAGCCAGGAATTATTAGAGCAGAGATGAAGGTGTGTGCAGCTGACATCACAAGAAAAGCCAACTACAAGGTGTATGAACAAAAGGTCTTCCTGGTTTCCACAAGGAACCGAAAGCATCTATAGACAAATAGTTCTAGTGCAACTAAACCCATTCAGAGAGTACAGAAGTGTGTAGGAAAGCCTCTGGCATATCTCAGGTTAGCGTGCACTGGTATTTGCTATTTGACCAGTGTAGATAATTTAACAAAGTAAATTACTTTTGTTGGCAGTCAACAGTTGTTTAATAAAGGCTTTTTCACATTATTTCATTTAAAATACTTGGTACCATGACATCATTGAACATTGTGAGATGCCTCTATCAGACATTGATTACAATTCTAAAAATTTACTTTTTAAATATATANTTTAAATATATATATATATATATGAAACTAGGAAAGCTGTTTATCTGAAATGCTACTTCTCTTTCAAATTCAAACTTAATATTGAACATTTCCAGTAGAAACTTTAACATGAATTGCTTAAACACACATGCATACACACAGCCTAGACATCTGTTTGTCATATCTATCATCTTTTTCTATTACAGTTATTTGCCAGAACTTTTGTGGAGTCTAGTTTAATTGCCTGCCAATTTAGACCACAAATACAAATGTAAATAAACAAAGTTATACTGGCTCTGTATTGTGCTCACTGGTAAGATTACAGGGTTTAATTCTGGCATAATGTAATCTTGTTTTTTTTGAAACCACAATTTAGCATGTTTCTTAAAACTTTCACTAGTTGCTGCAGATTGCTTTGATAAATAGTATTATATACCAATGACTCAAACTCCATCTATTTGGCAAAAATAATTGTACATTTTAGTTTATAAGATTCTAAAATCTCAGTTTTGATAGAGATGAAGTCTATAGGTTTTCAGATGAAAAGGGCAAATGAAAATCAAGTAGCAGTTAAATAATATGCACTAGTGCTCTAGTTTAGCAAGAGAAAAAGAGTAACTTGTAAAAAGTTCCTCAAAAAGATAAATGTACATAAAAGTCATGCAGTGGCATCTCAGTGGCCATGCAGGAGACTGAGTATGGAGAGCAACTTCACACTGTCCACATAATAGTAAAGAAGTTCAGTCACACAGATATGGTTTGGGTTTTTTTTAAGAAAAGCCGAGTTTTTTTGTTTTGGGTTTTTTTTTGGTTTGGTTTTTTTTTTTGCTGTGAGAGCAGCTGGATGCTCTTTATTTTACATAGCTCAGTAGAGTCAATAAGAATCACTTATTTTCTTGAAGTTGCCTTAAAGTAAAGGCTTGGTGCAGTATTGTACCTTCTACTCCGTAGCTGTAGAATTTAAAGTGTCAACTAGGAAATGTGAGCTAAAATATATAAAAGACACATAGAGGCTGTAGATTCCCCTATGCCAATCTATTAGTCTTCTCTCTTTGTCAGTGCAGGCTTCCTCCATGGAACATACAATAAACGTCCACTATTTACCTCAGAAGTTAACTGCACTGCCTCACAGAACACTCTGTTTTTTATTTCTCACATTAATCTCATACTGTTCATCCCTACCCTTGAATCTTTCTCAGAAACTACATGAGTTCCACTCTTGGTCTGTATGTTTTCCACATACCAACTGCTGCAAGTATAACTACATTCAAAATAGAAGAGACTGCTCAGCTGAATATTTACTCACTAATCCACACTTTGCTAAGTACACATGCAGCTAATGAAATGTAAGAATATATCTGAAATTCTCAATCCTTATGAAGGTTTGATACTCCCTTTAAACTTTACTGCTTTGTTCTGGGTTTCTAGTATACAATAAACTCAATGGCAGCAGAATCCAGAAAAGTTATTGGTTTTCAGAGTTTCTGTAATGGCAAACTAAAAAAGGAACTCTCTAAACAGTACTTGGCTGTAAAAAAACAGCCAATTTGCCAGGAGAAAAACTAATCATAGAGAGCAACACATCTCCGAGAACCTGTCTAGCCATTCTGAGAAGTGAGTGTGAAATAAGAAATATAATAGGAATTCATCCAGATGAACCAGGAAGACCACAAACCGCTAAGTATCGATCTGCAACAGGAAGATCTCATCACGTGTATATGCTTACAGGCTGCAAGTGGCTTTGCTTTCTTCTTTCTAGAAGACAATCTTGCCACATCTCTACAACCTTGTTAAGATATGTCCTTCTGGTCAAGAGCTTCAGAAAATGTTTACAGAAAGAGAATGAACACCACGGTGCTTTCTAACAAGACTACTTGTTATTTTAGTCCTAAATTCTTTGCATGGAACAAAGTGATGCTGCAGACTAGGAATCCCTCATGTCTTTTGTGATTTATTCTTCCCAAAAAGTAGTTTGGTTGAGGAGCTACAATTTCAATTCCTTCTTTACTGGTCTGAAGTGGAGAAGGGAAAGGAATAGATGCTCCTTTTTTCATGTGTGTGTAGTAGGGGTGAATTGAAAATCTTAACCCTGCAAGAGGCAGAGCACTCAACCAAGCAAATCCTTTAAGCATGTGATTAGTTGCACTGGTGTAAATGTTTTAACTAAGTATTGGTTATAATATTTTGCTAGATTGGTATCACACTTATCCACACCTGGATGAATCATGCCTTGGGAAAAGCAGCATTATCTTTTCTAATACAAGTCTAAATATCACAATACTTCAGGCACATGTCACAGGCTTACTAATAAAAATAGTTTCTCTGTAGTCTTTGCAGTGATAAAAAGTATATACTAATTTTGATCTAAGATCTTGCTTACTTGTCATTGTGTTCCAATATTTTTAAAAACATTTTAAAAGTTGAGAACCTTCAGTAGAGAATTTTTTTCATATGAACCAAATTTGACATTTGATCCCTTTGTCCACTCTTTGCAAACACCATAAAATTTTGCCCCAAATAACCTGTACGCTTTCCTTCTTAAAAACAAGATGGACTTTGTTCATCACAATTTCAGCAGCAACTTGTGTTATTTTTGGTACTTATATTGGATCATGTTCCAGTACCAAGTATCCAGTATACTGGATATTATAAGTGATATTCCTGAGTACTGGCATATATCTGAGGTTTCATAAATATCAATTTCTATTTATTGGCATTTAATTTTCTCAGTTGATTTACATTGTTAACTCTCTTAGGTTAATACATTACTCTGAAGGTTGATTTTTAGTGTGTTGTGAAACTGATTTCATTTATGTATACTTCTATGCTACATGGCTAACTGTTCGTACAACCCATGTTTACAGTTGTGTACCATCTAGCCTTTTGCCACTGGGTGACAGCCAAAGCATGAAAACAAAAGCTCTATTCAGGAAAAGAATTCCCTGCACTGCTATATGAATATCAAGTGAATTATGCAAATCAGAACAGGAGGAGTTTAAAAAAACTCTCTTTCTGACCTTCCTTATACATAATGAGGGAAATATACTGAGAATCTTGAGGTAAATATCCTTGTAAGGGAAGAGTAAGCACAGTAAATGCCGACCTCAACATTTAACTGGAACACTTAATCATAAAACTCAAGGATCTTTGTAAGCTGTGCAAATCTACATCACAAAACCAAAGAAAGAAGAAACTCTCTCAGTAAAAACCCCAGTCTTTTTCTTTGGCTTAGAAAAGGAGTAAGAGGGGAGAAAAGGGTAAAAAGAGAGTCTGAATACATAAAAGGAGGGGGACATAAAATGAAGAGGGCCAAATAAGATAAAATACAAATAATATTCTACTTTTTATAAAAAATATTTTTCATTACAATGTGCATGTAAATGTGCACATTTCCTTTTGGAATAATTTTGTCTAATTTAGGCTACTACTCATGATTTGAGAACAGAAGTAAACGGAGAGGCAAAACAGGTACCTATCATATGGAGCAATTTAAAATAGTGCTCTGTAACTTTGAATTTCAACTTTCATAAAAACCAATTTACTAAAGAGTTATCTTATTTTCCCCAAAATATAAATGCTTTACATTCTACAATCTTAATGAATTTTTTACATCTATAAATATTTACCGTATTTTACAGTAGGATGTAACTAACACAACCCTGTAGAAACCCAAAACATCATTTGAAGTCAGATTAGACTTGACTATATTTGTGACAGAATTACTAAAAAGGGTTTTTAAAATATATTTAAAATGCAAATAATAATAATTGCTTACATCATGTTTTCAGGTTCTGTTGCACAAGCTCCCACTGCTTTGGTAACATTCACAAGTAGTGCCTGATCAGTTCCAGTAAGTAACTTCACTAGAGGTGGTATTCCACTACACTCACGGATAATAGTTCGATTTATTTGCTCTTGGCAGCATTCTCCCAGTGCTCCGACAATATTTACAAGAACTTCTTCAGGCTGGTCAGTGAGCAGACCTACCAAAGTTTCTACAACTTTATATTCCCGAAATCTAAAATACAGAAACAAACACAAAGTTTTTATTTTCAGTATGCTACTGTTTTAATTTTATAATTGCAGTACAATTATAACTGAAGTGCAATGTTTAATTTCTATATGCAAAGTATCTTGTTAAAGAAATCACAAGACAGGTAACCCACTTCAATCAGTTCCATTTCTTGGAAGCGGGATATACGATACATTTCTTACTCTAACATTTTTAAGAGCTTTTTCTCATTTAGCTGTCTAGGAATCTGCAGAGTAGTATGAGGGTTTGTTTTTTTTAAACTCGACATGTGGATGCAACATCTATAAGCAGCTGAAATCATACTCGAAGACTGGGAAGTATTTGAGCATCCTAACTTCCAGTACTTTTTTTTCTGTTGTGTTAACAACAGAGTAGTAGTGTATCATACTCTCTCCCACATCTATGGACAAAAGGATCGTCCTTACTTTTCACTAAATACTGGCCTTCAGAGGGATTGCTCTATACTTACTTCAGGCCTAATAAGTGCATTTTCCTAAGGTGACACCTATAGATCTAGTACATTTTTATTTTACTATGTTAGATCCATTTTGAAATCAAATAATTGATAGACATTTCAGCTGACTGCTGTATGAATATTCCCCTCATTCTTCATAGCACTTTCAGTACTGAAAACCAAAAATAAGTTTTTTAAAATCCTGGTGTTCCCATCCCACAAACAAACGTATGCTGAATCTCAGAAGTTCATCTCTCTGAGCAGGACTTTAGTCCTCAGTACCGAGGTTGTCTTCTAAGTTCATTTCATTTAGAACTTAGAAGATTCTTAACACAACAGATTTTGTAACTTCCTTTCATACATTTTCTATAATAGAGTTTGAATATTCCACTTGTCATATCAAGCTACATCTAGCCTGTACATTATCTAATAATTATGATTTGATTTATACCTTCGTGTGAATACACACAGATCCTCTGCTAAAGAGATAATTTCTCAGAGGGTACAGAGTTTTCATTTTTGCTTCCTCCATAGCTCCTACCTCTGGAAATGTCTACTTGAGTTATAAATACTCCTATCTTCCAGGAATCAGTTCTACATGTAGCTTTTCTTCCGTACAAAAAAAAAAAAAACCAAAAAAACCCAAACAAAACCCAAAACAAAACCCTAGTATTTTTTACATTTTCGTGGCAGAAACAGAACTGTGTCAATAAGATTTAATCTTTCCAAGCTGGTTTATCAACTAAAATAGTTTTAACAACTAAAGTAACTAAGAAATTAGAAACTTTGATTTTTCATGATTCAAACCTTCACTTAAGAATTCAAACTTTTGCTTCCTCTCTTTGTTCCCTGTAATTCTGAAGTATATATTTTTCAAGAGAAAAACATCAACAGTATGAAAAAAAAAGCAAAAAAAGCAAGAAAACAATTAAAACCAAAAAAACAACCCTGATTTTCTCTGGCTACTTTATCTATGTTGCAAATCAACTGCTTCGCAGATGGAACGACATGTGCTGGCAATGGGCAGGCTACGCTTGGACAGAGCTTTTGGCTCAGGCCATCTTGTGTCCAGAAGCAGTACGGCTGCTTGTGTGCAAACTGGAATCTGAGCTGGTCAGGACCAGGCATCTGCATCAGCTCATCGCTGAATCAGCACAACATCTCAGCAGCGTTCTTCAGGTACAGGAAATACTGTGGAGTACTTCAAAGATAATGAACTGTCCCTGCAGGAACCAGCAGGGTTTGTTAGTTCTAGTTTCATGAACTAGAGTTTTCTTAGGTGTTTTCACATTATCCTCCCTCCCTCTTTTGTAGTGCCCTCCCATCTTTAGTTTGGACAGACAGTGCTTCAGACTTAGCACTACATAAGCTATGAATTCAGCTCAAGTCTGGTGCTGTGCCTGGCTAGCAACCTCTGTGGAGTGTCAAGCACTTGCCAAAGATATGTGAGTAGCCCAGAAAAAATCTGTTTGCATTTGGACAGAATTATTGGCTACAGCTATACTAATAAATAATACAGGCGATGGCTCATTCTTTAGCCTGGAGGACAAGCAGCACAACATAGCATCCATATGGCTAAAAGCTCTTACCCTCACAATTCAGGGTGGCCTCACCCATTCTGCATAATGGAAACAATCTGTTGCCTGTAGTGTTCCCAAGGAGTGTCTAGGCATTGTCTGGGAGAGTACTTGTAAGCTAAGTAAGTCCTCAAACTCTAAGGGACTGTGCTAGCAGATAAACAGTATGGATAACCGCAGCATAGTGCCTGAACCCTGGAATGTTCAGAGAGCGCCATTCAGTTCATCTCATCACTGATTGATCCACAACCAGGATGCCTCTGTGCTGATACCTAAAGCCCACAGAAAAGGAGGATATACTCTTCTGAAAGGCCAGGTTACTGTGGATTCAGGAATGAAAAAGGTAATTAATTAGACAGCATTAGACTATGTAAAGACCATGACTCTGTATGCCAACAGTTTGTGAACTCATTTAGGACAGTAAAAAGGCAGACTGTATATCTACCTAGAATGAGATACCCTAGAATGAGACTGTTTGCCCCCTGTCTCTCTTGACATAGCATGTTAAAGCTGAGTGTGCTAATTACTCTCTCTACTACAGAGCAGTGATTCTAGTTTTCAAGCTACAGAGAGTAGTAGGGGTATCAGATATGCCCATGTGTCAAAATATTTAGTATATGCTGGTACACCTCCTGACTCAATGTCCTGTATCATAACTACTCTTTAGAGGCATCAATTGTCCCCATTGACTCTTAAGATTCTAAGAACTTAACGGTTTCCACTGTACCTTGATGAGGTCATCTGGCAATTTTATAAGTACTATAAAACCAAAGTTGAAAGCACAACTGATTATGAGGTATGGTTTGGAAGAATTGCAACACAACAATTTTGAAGAGTAAAGTCCATAAAATCAAAGAATGACAACGTAATAAATATTTGTAAAATTAAATTGTTACCTTGACACATTTTCTCCACTGATTGCACATTTCCATATTGCTCCTGTCACAGCTGCTAAAAGTTTTTTGTTTTCAGAATTACCAAGCAGAACAGATAGTGGTTGTAGACCTCCATGCTGTCTAACCAGTTCACGTGCTTCTTTATCTTCTGCACACTATTAAAAAAAAAAATATATATATATAAAGTAAAATTAATTAAATGATGTCTTCAAAAGCAAGGTGTAATATATTGTAATTAGTTGAAAGTAATACAGAACAAACCATAAATATTTAATTAAACTATCTGAATATGCTAACAACCTATTAAGAGAGTTTGACTGTAAAGCACTACTGTATATGCAGCAGGGCTTATATTGTCACTTTTCGCACAGTATGCCCCACCTCTCTCCATTGGTTGTCTGCATAATTTAGGGTATGCACACATGAAGAGCAAGTAGGAACCTAATTGCAATATTAAATACGCAGCTATAATATTCTCAGAAAAATTAAGTCAAACACCAACATTTCATAAAGTGATTTCTTACATCAATATTACGTTTAATATTAAAACTGACAACCACATGAAAACAAAGGGCTAATCTTGGCTCTAAACTACTGATTATAACAATAAAATTACCTTGAATATGGCACTTGCACAGTGCATCTGAAGCTCCTCATGTTCACTAGTCAGATTTTTCACAAGGTTCTCAATCATTCCTTCTGTCCTTATTGCAAGTCTGTAACTTGGCTAAAAAAGATAAATTGCACCTTTTAAATCCTGTATATTAACAGTTAATAACACTGGTTACAATAACAATACAGTGCTACAATTCTAGGCTTTGTTATTGAGAATCTTGTTTTACTTTTACACAAGTCATTTGTGTTGCCTTGAAAACACTAATGATTTCTCAAAGTTAATCACACATAAGTTCTCTGCAGTGCTCTTCAAATCACCTGTAAAACCAGGTGCTGCAACCTATTTTGTAGGGGTTTAAACAGAATTCAGAATATTATGAAAGTTGTCCAGACTCCCTGCTCAGAGCTAAGGAAGAAAAAGATGCTTCAGAGTAGGATAAAGAAAAACTCACGCATTTAATTGAGTGGCAGTAGCAAGAACAACAGATCTATCCCTAGAACAAGGTTAGAAAAACATGACATCTGACTGATATGATAGTCAAAATTAATGCTTCTTTTTAGTAGCCAGTTGTTTTAATGATTAGAAAAAATTTAGCCACATGTTTACTTACCTCTGAAGCACATTCTTGCAGTGTCCCCACTATTGGGATTAAGATGTCTGCACGTGAACATTTGAACCATCTAGCTAATAATGGAATGCCACCAGCTTTACGGATTGCTTCTTTATTTTTGATGCTTTTGCTGCAGCTCCAGAGTGCCAAAGCTCCACAACGTGCCAATTCAGTATCTTTTGCTTGATATGGTGTTAGACTGGATGATCCCACTGAGGCACATTCCAACAGCCCCACCTAAAAAAATCCCATTTTTAAAATTATCTACTGGGAAGTCTGTTATTATACTGCTTGTTAATGATTGCAAGCACTACAACAAGAATCACATATATTTGGACATAAATCACGTATTTGCACAAAAATATGCATGTGATAAGGGCACAAATTTTAATGTCTTCTTACCAATCTCTTGATGCCTCCATGCTGCCTTACTGTCCTTCGTGCTCGTTTAAACTGAGCAACATTAGCAATTGTTTCAGCTGCCAAGCATTTTAGATCTTTATCTGGAGAGTCTAGTATTTTCACCATGCTCTGTAAGCCATCAAGATCTGCAATTGCATGTCCGATCAGCACATTTCGACTAATTTCCTTCAGGATTTTTAATGAACCAATCTAAATAATGGAAGATAACAGAAGTTAACAAATATTTAAGTATACATAAACAGAAAAATTCTTTACAATGCTGGGGTATAAAAAAATTTTATGCTTGAATCAAAAGGAAACAGAAAGTCAAACAAATGGAAATTTTTCTTCAAAAAATCCTTGAAATTGAGAAAATACAAAAATGATACAATAAATAAATATTTTTCTTTTTACTACATAACTTTGAAAATGGAAAACATATTATAATAGAAAAGACATTTCATTGCTCCATTAAACACAGCTACTTACCTGACATTTAATTTCTTCTGTATCAAGTAAATTAATTAACACTTCTAGACAACCAATGTCTCTGATAGCCAGCTGACAAGTTTCTTGAGCCAGGTTGAAATCTCTCATTGAACACAACGCAATTACAGTAGCTGTTGGATTACCTCCCTAAAATAAAGCAAATAATTAATGAATGTATTAAACTTAATCCATTCTAGTAGTGCTGGTAAAGCTACTATTAAAAAAGAAACATGTTAGATTCAATTTAAATTCTATTTTGATTCTACAGTGCTAAATGAAGACATAGTGAGAAACTGAATTACTGATGAAGTCTGCAAATGGTGTACAGATAGAAGTGAGAGTGAATAGCACAGGTGACAAAGTACTAATAGGACTTGCTGTCAATGATCTAGTAAATTAGGCAGCCAAGCATTTTTAGTTTTGTATGAATGCAGGTAGCAAAACAACACACAGTGAAGAAACACACACTTCAGAGAAACTATCTACATCATTTGCCTCGGTGTTCACTCCGGAAGAAACCAAAGAGAATCCAACTGCAATCTCTGGAGGACATTTCAGAAGATTTTTGGGAAACTGAAGTCACTTCAGAAAGCTTTTATTAAAAGACCTTGACATTGTGAACAATAACAAACTGCCATTAATAGATGGTATTCAACTGAGTTATAAAGGAAACAGGGTATGATAGTTGATTCAGTAGAAGCGGCGTGTATTCTCTTTACCAGGCCCTGTTATCAGTGCCCTGGAAAACCACAAAGAAGTGGTTTGAATCCTTGAAATCCTTGAAAGAAGTTCAAGGATTATCCAAGGTCTTTTAGGGAAATAACTGTGCTGGACAAATTGGTAGACTGTACTAAAGGACAGAATTAGCAGACATCTGTCTAAATATGATATTCTTGAACAATACAATATACTGAGAATCACCATGGAACTGCTAAGAGAAGTCCTACCTTATAAACATAGCAAGCTTGAGGCAATAGTGACCTACCTGATATGCCTAACTGTAATCCATAAGGATCTTGACAAAGTCCCTCTATGATACCTTTTAAAGAGACTAAACCACTCTATTTATAGGGGGCTAGGTCCAGATATTGCATGGATTGAAAAGAACGGCTAAAGAAAAAAAAAAAGAAAGAGAATGACTATAGGACACTGAGGATAACAGAAAATGGTGAGTTCAATAAAGGGATGTAATTTAGTGGAGTTTCATGGATCTGTGTTGTGCAATTCAACACACGCAGAAACACCCTGAAAAAGGGAAGAACTAGTTATGTGACAAAGTTTACTGATGGTATTATGATTCGGAGTCAGTTGTGACAAAATGCTAAGGAACATACTAAGACTAAGAAAGCAATAAACCAGAAAATGAGAAAATGCGAAGTGATGCAAATTAGAAAAAAAAAAAATCCTAGCTTGATAGATTAAATGATAGGTTTTCAGCTGACCCTCAAAAATTGGAAAGGATATCTTGGGGTTAGGGTAGATGGTAATCACAAAACAAATACATTAGGACTTATTTGGAAAAAAAAAAAACAGTGAACGGAGAATGCCACTATACCACTGTATAAATTAATGATTCGTGTACACCTTAAAAACTTGATGCAGTTCTGCAGCCTGACTTTCAGACAGATTACATAGCACCGGAAGAGCTTCAGAGGACAGGAGCAAAAATAATCCAAGGATTTTTCAGACTAGAAGAGGGGTGCCTAAAGGGATACAATAAGAGGTCTACAGTGTTAGGGCTGGCATTAAGCAGAATGAGCAGAGATTGACTGTCCAATGTCTGGTTTAATTCTAATACAATTTCTTTTAATAATTAGGTATAATAGGATTCAGGTTAAAAAGAAATAAAGGGAGTTGGTCCTTCAAATGAGTCAATAGACTAGTGGAACAAGTTATGGAAGGGTTCTTTAAATGGTAAAAGAGTTTATTGAAGGACAGTAAAAACATCATTCAATTTTCAGCTCCCTGAGCTATAAACAGGTTGGGGGTTGGAGAGTGTTAGAAAGCTGTGTGTTTGACCTGTTCTTACATCTTCCTGGGCATTCATTTATAGTCCTGGGTTTCTTCTGCCTTCATCAAATATGAAGAGAGTTTCACACTTCCGTAAGTTATGCAGTCAAATTTCCCACATTTGTGGAAATTAGAGCTCAGGACATCTGGAGTGCAGAAGATCATCTTTAACCACAGAAAAATTCCATGTCCAGCCTCCTGTTGAAGTCAAGTTATTGGGATATGTTGTCTCTTGATCTGCCCGATACAGTTTGTTTTCTGTCTAAATTTAAGGTCATGCACCTACTAATAATGAAAACAGAATCTAGCTTAATGAAGAGGTTCTATCCTGGAAACTTGGAAATATAAAAAGACTCAGGATGTTGAACAGAAATTTTAGATGCAGTGTAACATTTGATTAAAAGGATAAATTTAGGAATAAGTGAAAGTGCTGAATAGAAACATGTGTATTACCTGCTTTTAGGCACTCGGGCAATTACTACTGAAATTCTGTCTCTAATTTTCCTTTTTACAGTTCTCGAAGGAAAGTGAAAATATGGAGATAATTCAAAGAAGAGAAATAAAAACTATTAAAAGCCTGGAAAATAGTTGCATTAAGACAGACAGAAGAAGCACTATTCAGTTTATTAAAAAGTAAATTAAGGTATAACTTATTCATAGTGAATAAATAAATCTATGAAGAAGAGGCATGTGATCACAGAGAGCTCTACAGTCTAGCTCAGAGATTTGATGACTTGAAGTTAAAGGTACTAAAATTTAGATGAGGAGTAAAGTGCAAGTTTTACATTGTGTGGTTAATTATCCTTTGGAAGAAATTACTTTGAGTGATGATAAGTTTTCCAGCTGTGGAAATTTTTCAGTCAAGTTTGGATGTTTTTGTAAAAGATAAGCTCTATTTCAGCCACAGCTACTAGACTAAAACCAAGAAAAAGATCAAAGAATACACCCAGTGCTATGCAGAAAGTTAAACCATATGATAACAATGGACTCCTTTGAACATATAGTATAGATTTACTATTAATCAAACCAGTTAAGAACCCAGCTGAAAAGAAATTAGGAGAGCCGAGTTACCATGTAGCTGCAAGAGAAGCTGGAGTGCATGAGCAATGCCAACTGGTGCTAATGTGGAAGTTACAACTCAGAGCACCTAGTAAATCAAAGTACAGTCTCCATCTCCCACATGCCTCTGGATTCCAGGGAAGCTTTGGCTCCCATCCAGGTCTGACATGCTGCCCAAGACCATCTCTTTCAAATGACACTTTCAAAACTGTAAGAGACTTTGAGGAGGAAAATATTTTGCTAAACTGTGCACATCATACTGAAATACAAATATTGAAAAACTGAGAAAATTTCACTATTATAAAAAAAATGCAGATTGAACAAAACCAGAACTCTTGCAGAATATTTCTTAATTTTAAAAAAGAAAAGGTAAAACAAACACAGCATAAGGTCTTTAAATTTAACAAGCTCTTCAACAGATACCGTAAATGTAGAGAATCGCAAGTGAGAGAATACATCCCAAAGGAATTTTAGAAAAAAACTTGATAGTTTCAGATCAGTAACTTACATTAGACAAAACATTTTGGCTAATCAGTAAAATATAGGTGGGTGGCGCTTCACAGATCATTGTTACTGAAATTTCTTGGAACTATAGATGTCCACAGAATTTCCCCACAGAAAATGTTACACATAAAGCTAATTTTTTTAACATCTGTAACACATAGTGTATAAAGGGAAGTTTCCTATATTTTTTAATGTTATCTTTTTTCTAATCATCATCATCTTGACTTCAGAAGGAAATATATCTAGCTTTAAAAACTCATTTTGCTCCATTATGTAAAAAATATCCAAAGGAATAAGATACCGTAGAAATTTTTAAAATCTTTTCCATGAAAAATCAGTCATATCAAAAATCTAAATGATTTTTAAAAAAAATTCATAAGATATGATTCCAAAAATACATCCGAATTTTCTGTATCTCAAAAGGACCAACAGCTGTCCTTTTATGAAATTTGTGGTCTTTTCATGTAGCTGAGACTTTGAGATCTACTTTGCTTTGTATTATAAAAAAACTTTGCAACAGTTATTTGAAGAGAAAACTTGACTTTTTAATTATTTTATACATAAACATGTGGAGTATATTCCTAACCTGACAAGCTATGCCTCATCTTTTGAGGATTACTTCTTCTACAGTGAAACTACATTTGTACATAACAGTGATTCAGAATTCACTTATCTTACATGTATAATGGTTGGCATATGACATTTAATACAGACCAAGTTTTTAAAAAATAAACAACTTCTAATTCTCTGAAATAGAAAATATAACTATATATAAAATTTGTACATGCATTTTAATTTTTCAGCTCCAAAAATGCACACAGCCCTTGAACTGTTTTTAAAGTAAAACCACAATGAAATATTTTCATATGTGCTGAAGTATCATTTCTACAAAATAAGAAATATTACTGATCATCTTCTTTTCTTTAAGTTATCATTACAGTAAGTCTTGCAGTACTTACAGCATAAATTTTAACATGCATGGAAACAGTTATTTCTCCATTAAGCTGACATAAAATCTGCATCGTGTTGTTATACCATTTGAAATCTTATACACTGGATGCAAAATAAATTCTATTGGCAGATCAACAATCAATTTTAAGGATTGAAATTAAACACAGATTTGGTTTAAAATGATACTTTCTTCCTATATGGTGATATAATGTATATATAGATCAACAAATTAAAATAAAACAGTATCGCTGCTACACTATCAGTAAAATATCTTCTGTGCAATGTACGTGTAATGTCTGTATTAAATTCAGAGCTCACATATGAGAATTATGGCACTGTAAAAAAATCTGTAGCAAATTTGCATTTTTTGAGGTGTTTAACAGACCACTTTTCTTATACACTAATGCACTGATAAAACTAGTTAAAACTCTTAATGTACATATACAAAGGCAGCTGTTTTAGACAACAATAAGATTGCAGTTAAATGGACTCGGTATCTGAGTCCAATCTCACCTTCTGTGATGGAAGGAAGGAAAGATCTCTGAGACCTTCCCCATTACAGTAGGGCTTTATATTCCTTCCAAAACTGAAACAGACATTTAAGGAATGGTGAAAGATACAGGTGTCATGCAAAGGTTGATGAGCTATCTTCTCATTCTTGAAAACATAAATCAAGTTCTAATGTAAAAATGAGTATTAGCCCTACTAGTATTGACTAGTTTCATAATACAGGTCACGAAATTTTCATCTATTTGTTTTTGTATACCACAAAATAACTAGCATTGACTAATACATACTTTGCATCTGTTTGGGACATTACTTTGGTCTTGATTTAATGATGTAAATACATGGGAAAACTAAAGGCTAATTATCTTTACTGTTAAAATAACAGGCTTGCCTGACCCCACAATTTTTTAATACATTTTGAAAATCTGGACACCAGAAGAAGAGAAAGTCCCTACAAAATTAGTCTTACCAGTGCTGTATAACAAAGTAACCTTACTTTCTTAAGCCTACTCACTGTCCCTGGTTACAAAAAGAGCATTTATTGTCTTTGCCACAGAAATATTGAGCAACTGTTCAGTTCTCTTCATGCTAAAGTTTCTTGAGTTAACTGTTTCCAGAAGACAGCCTCCCACTGTACAGACATGTTCTAAATTTTTTTCTCACCAACTTAAATTTGCACCCGGGCATCGTGCAGCACATTTGATCTGAATGGAGATACCCTGCCAGGCCATGCAGACTTGCTTTTGAGACCCTGTCCTGTTCTACATATTTTGCCGTTTCTGGTTTTCAAGAGTGACTTCATATTCACATTCATAACTCTAAAAAATTGTTGAATAGTGACAGGTTTAGTCACCACTACACCAGAAGCATCCTTATTTGGGGATGTTTCTCCAAATATGACTGTATGCATGAGTTAGACCATTCTGAATGCCCAGGAAGAGGCATAAACTTCTGACTGCATCCAGGCATCTTTTTCACTATCTAGTTTAATGTCCTTTTTTTCAATTTAAAAATCCTTATCCTTCAGTAATCCTTCCTTAAGATCTTATGGAATGCTTCTGAAGTATTCATGTACCTTCTGTCACCCTCCAGCAGAAACACATTCAAATAAAGAATGCCTCTCCCCACCCCACTGCTCAAAAATCTCAAGTTTATAGTGTCTCATCAATAATAGATAATGGTTGAAAATAGCTACCTACTTAGTTGTTGGTGCTAATGTTTGTTAAAAATATTATTTAAGATCATCCTAGTGATAGGATATGCAGAAATGGTTTTAATCTGAAGGAGAGTAGGTCTAGATTAGATATTGGGAAGAAACCCTTCCTTGTGAGGGTGGTGAGGCACTGGCACAGGTTGCTCAGAAAAGCTGTGCATACCCATCCTGGCCAAGTTGGATGGGGCTTTGGGGAACCTTGTCTAGTGGAGGGTGTTCCTACCCATTGCAGGGGATTGGAACTGTATGATTTTGAATGTTCCTTTCCAACCCAAACTTTTCTGTGATTCTATAGTTTTTAATCCAGAAAAGAGTTCCAGTCAGGGAAAATAAAACCAAAATTAGCTACAGAGACTTATCTTCACACTCTTAAGCATTTCACTCCTTTTCTCTGCAAGTTTATTAAATTAATTTTACTATTAAAAAAAAAAATGGCTAAGATGGCTTTGTGTTTAGTTTGCAGCCACTACCACCTAAAGAAAGTGAAATTATATTGATACCAAACATAAGTATGTTTGGAAGCAGCTTGAAGGCTGGTTGCACAGGGACAACAATCTTTTTAAATGCAGTGTGTCAAATAGTAAATAAAAGCTATTAGGAAGTCAGAAATTCATCCACTGTTGTTATGTAAATTAAGGAAACCAGAAGGCATGATGCAATGTGAAAAAAGAATGGAAGAATTCTTGAGAGTCATCAGTACCTAAAAAAAAAGTACATAAAGAGTAAAAAAGCAAAAATCTCTTTGAACAGGCAGTGTAGAAAGGGATTCATCAGGCAGAATCATGAGCTCTTGAGTTGGCTGAAACTCAGGAAGCAGAGACTGAAAAAAAGATCAAGTAACTAAAAATGAAAATAAAAGAATAGCACAAGCATGTAAGGACACAAAGCATAATACAATTACTAAGGGACACATAAGTTGAACATCATATTGTCTGATACTTCTGTAATGATCAAGAGGAAGAAAACAATTTAGTCGACAGCAAGCTTTCAGCAAATGCAAACATGAAGGCTAAAAGCATTAATGAGTCTTTTTTATGCATCAGTCTTTATGATGCTCTAGTAATGTATACTTAATGTCACTGATTAAGTAAATAGTCTGCTTATGCTAAGGACATAGATAATTTAGATGTTTTCATACCAGTTGAATTTCATGGAATCTGCTCTATGGTACTGAGAGAATTGGAAGATGTGAAAGACGTTAAAATGCAGAAAAATTACTGGTGCTAACAATAGAACACAATATAGATATTACCTGTCAATATCACAATGTTGTCACAAAAAAGCACAAGCTTTACAGAGAGGCTTATAACCAGATTTGTAACCTGTATGATAGAAGAAATCATGCTTCAATTTGGCACTGACAACACCACTACTTTCATTCTAGCTATCATACTTCAAGAAACATGCTGACCAACTCGGTAGCCGAGGAGGACTGCAGAAGAGGATGGCAGAGGGGCTAGTAAAATATCTCAAAAGAATGATCTGTGCAGAAAAACTGCAGGAACTGGAGCTGTCTAAGATGAAGAAGGTGGTTTAAAGAACAGCTATAAACACAATCATCTGTTCTTGAGGTCCATTGTAGGCAAGACAAGAACTAATGCAGTTAAAAGACATCAGGCCTGATTTATGCTAGGTATTAGAAAAACTTTTTTAAGGGCATGAATGTTTCAAATTTTGGAACATATTTCTTACAGCAGTTATGAAATCTCCATCACAAGAAAGAAAATGGAAAGAAATATTTGTCCAGAAGACAAATTGCTGCTGATTTGGAGGCAAGCAGATGGAGTAAATGACCTTGTACATTCTGCTTTAAGCCCATCTTCTATTCTTTTTTGGTGAATATTTATGACCATAAGATTTTATTAATATTAAATGTTTTTATTAGATTTCCTTATCTCCTTTTTAAAAAGATTATTGATCCATGATAAGATCATATATACAGATAATAGATAATAAAATATATAGGCTTAAGATTTGACAGAGTGAAAAGCTCTCTGTACCAGATTTCAGCATTACATTTCCCATCCTAATTAGAATCCTTCCTAGGAAACACAAAGCTTTAAACTTTGGAAGTATGATCTCAGAACAGTAGTCTGGGAAAGAAAGATACGAAGTTTCCTCTATATAAAACTCTCGGAAGGGAGATCACCATTAAAGCTTTTGCAGATAATCTGCAAGCAAGCAGAAACCTTTAGCTTTTCAGGTAGGCAAGACTGTCCCGTAGCCACACATTCCATAGGAGACCTATGGACAGAAGACTTATGGAATGTTTAACTTGGCACAGTCTACTTCATGGCATGTATTATTTGGAGGTCCTAGTGGACAGCCAGATAAGCACAAGCCAGAAATGTGCCCTCATGGCCATGAAGGACAATGGCATCCTGAGGGGTATTAGAAGGGGGTTGGCAGTAGGTCAAGAGAGGTCCTTCTCCCCCTCTACTTTGCCCTGGTGAGACCTCACCTGGAGTATTGCGTCCAGCTCTGGGCCCCTCAGTTCCAGAAGGACATACAACTCCTTGAGAGAGTCCAGTGCAGGTCCATCAAAATGATTAAGGGAGGGGCTTGGACTAAATGATCTTTTGAGGTCGCTTCCAACTCCTAATGTTCTGTGATTCTGTGATTATTCTGTTCCTCTTGCTCAAATCCTCTGATATCATATGTGGCATAATTATGCCATTTTGATTGACTTTCCTACAGCAGGGGCTTGCATCAGAGTTTTGAGTTGTCACAACTGCCACTACAGAAAGGACAGTTTGATGTGAAAGGCACCATACCTGGACTCAGGGTATCAGTGGTCCTTCAGTTCTTTGAAAAAATTTCTGCCTCCTACTGCCTAGCTACTTTTTCCCACTATCTTTAAAATGCACATACATACATGGAAAAACATAAGCAGTACAATAAAGTTATAGCACATTTCATTTTCCTGAGAGAAAGCAAGATTAAATTAAATTAAAATTATATGGCTTTTGGCTCATGAATATCTCTATAAATATGCTACCAATTTAGAGGTGTGGGGTTTTTAATTAAATTGTTTAACTTGTACGTGGATTTAGAGTAAATATGAATTAATAGAACCAAAAATGAAATATTGTTTTATTTTTCATGGCAATGTCAAGGATTTTTTTTTTTATTTACTGTGTTAAGTGAATCCTGAAGACATACCTTAATGTGCATGTCTGTGATAGCATGCCTATGACTGAATAACAGGAGAGGAATTTGCTGTTTGTGGCCAGTTTTGTAACAAACAATAATACCCTAGTTTTAATTATGAGTATATATAATCTGAATGGCAATTACATTATTCTTGGAAATATTAAGATTGAACATATAAAATCAATATATTTTTACAAAATCCTGAAAAAATATTAATTTTTAAAATGAATTTATTTATTTGGTATCTAAAAGAAAGTAAATTAAAATATAAGAATCTTTACTGCTATACTAGAAATTATTTAATTAAAACCACCTAGACATTGCTTAAGTAGAATCCTAGACTAAAATATTCTTAAAATATTGCCATTTTTATATTAAAAAAAAGCCAAAATAAGTAGCAAAGCATAAACCAGCATTATTCATTTATATCTTTGTGACTTTTTAATTTTCTGTTGAACATGAGTGTAGAATCACATACCATTTTGTAATTTTCTGCTGGAAAATACTATAAAAAATTAAAAAAAAAATTGATAAAACTTGATGACAGACTGAGTATTGCAGTATAATATGTATAATATGCTTCAGCAAAGCAATTTTTATATGCTAGTGAACCTCTAAACAGTCTGAGTTTTGTTTTGGTTTAAATACTAGTTCCAATTTTTCATTTTAGTTTATAAAACATACAAGCTGCAACTTGTTAAGAGATGAGTTATGGAATAATTCCCTGCCCCGTTTCCTGAAACTTCTGGCGGTCTTTGGCTACAGCCTGGCAGTATGTAAACCATACAGACTAATACAACTAAAGCCAGTGGAAAATCACAGGCATCATGCAATCACAAAATCCAAAATGTTCACATTGGACTAAAACCATGCACAGAAGCTTCATGGTTTTCATTGCAGATTAATGCCTTGACCCTTCACAGTTGCAGATGTGACATATATGCTATGATGCAGGCATAGAGCATTTAAATTGTGACCATATTTTATGAAATTGAAAAAAAAATAGTTTCCAAACAAAAGAATGTCTATTATTTTCTGAGTGAATCAGAGGTTTTGTTAGGCAGGCATTGATACTCTCTTGAAAACTCTCCCAAGTTCTGTACCCATTCTCTTAGCTTTCCTTTTCTGATTCATAGTAACCGGATCCTAGTATAGAGAAGGTAAGAGGCAATGTAATTCATGCACAAACATATGAACTTTTACTTCATTGGACTAGGAATAGTAGTACATTTTTTTGGTAACTTCTCAAACCTCAGACTTGGAGAGAAGTAAAATGCTGATCTGAAGACCTCCAGAAAACCTTGCCAAGGTAATATATAAAAGCTTAACAGTGCAAGCTTATCTTCTTTATATTTGTGAAATTTTCGGTTTAGGAGTGTATTTGTTCCCTAGTTGCATCTGGACAATTTTGTAAATACAAAGGACCACACCCTCTTCAATCCTATATAAATTTGGAGAGAATACCACAAAGACTGCAATGTACACAACAAACCCACAATTCCACTGTGATTGCTAGATTGGATAACTGCAACAGATGTTAATTTGGGATTTAATCTAATTGATCCATCAGTATCTATTGGTAGTGCAAAAAGTTACCATTCACGAGAATGTGTGAGCACTGAAGCCACTCTGAGCCTGAGCTCTGAGGTTTTAGTTACCACAGGTCACCTGTACTACCTTTGGTAGTCATACTGCAGTTCAGACATCAGCCCATCAGACAGTGTCTTGAGGCAACTGCATTTACAAAGACATATTGTTTCCAACTCACGCCTCAGTCTTCCAGTGACACACTGTCATGAAACAACTCAACTTCAGCAACCATCCTAGATTTCCTCTGCCCACCTTGATAGGCCCTTTTAGAATATGCAAAATGCTTTACTTAATGCACAAACTATGATTCTCTGTAAGAGAAGCCACCCTCCTCGGTACTGTATGTGATCTGCAGAAGGGCAGTGCCTCCATCTGCCATTTTCACCAACTGCTAAATCCCTGACAAGTCCTTATACAGGAACATTTACCCCTGCATCTTTGATGACAAGACCATGTTTTAGCAAAGGGACAGGCCACACATTTGTTTAGCTTCAGCTGAAGGAAGATTGTTCACTCACTTGTTTAGGTCATGTCATGCTGAATCTTGGCCACTGCCCTGCCCTCTACCTGCATGCACAAGAGGTTGCTCTGGAGATCAGAGACTTAGACAACTCGGTACGTTAAACATGGTAGGAGTTGCGCCGTTCAATGCTCTCTGGTTGCATTGAAATGCAAAGCTTTTCTCATGCTTACATCTGTGGCCAAAAGGTCAGACAACTCCCTCCAGAAATGGTCATGCTAACTTCTACCATCAAGTAACAAATCATTTGGGGATGGGAACTCCACTGTTAAAGTAACTGTAATAGGGTGTGCAACGTCATCACATGTATATTCATCCTGCTTGATGAGCATCAGAAACATGTCCAATGCTACTCATAGCTTGACAAAACATCTTCAGTTGAAGACAGAAGAGACATATATTCTGTCCTGCTACCTCCTTTGAAAGGATAGTTATGTGTATAAAATGACTAACCTCTGACCAGAGCCAGGAGGACTGTCATGGATACTAAGGCAGGATACAGTGAGTCTGTGCACCAGCATTTGTGCCTTCTTAAGGCATAGAGGACATCAGTACTTATGAGGTACCTGTACTGTCAGAAATACCCTATACTGCTGTGAGACTATAGTGTCTATATGAACAATACAATGCCTTTAGCTCTTACAGGCTAGTTAGAGTTATGTTCAGTTATCTCTTCAGAAGACAATTGATTTTATACAGGTATCTGGATACTCCGTGTCCTAAACAAGGCTAGCTGCAGAACCCTTTTATCAAGTTTGAGGAAATTAAGCCAAGGCATTCAGTACTAACTTGATTCACCCTAAACCTGCTCCAGTTCTATACATATATGTCCTGTTGAAAGTGGGCTATCTCCTTAAATTTAAATATTTGATCCCATTCACCTCCAAACATTTTTTTATACAGGCTTCCACCAGACATTAGTCTTTATCTGCTTTCTTTCCTCCCTTTTTGCCTTCAGTCTCTGGATGTAGTCATATATGACGCTACAGGAATCAAGCGTTCTTGAGACAAACTTACCCTACAGTAACCCTTAAAAATGTCTCTTTGACATGAGCAGTGAGCATTTAAGGCTCCTGTGTCCTTGAGCTTTGCTTCTCTGCCAAATGCCTCCCATTCCATAAAGATTTTGCAATCTCCCTCCTAAAAGATACCAACTGAACAAAAAATGTTCTTTCAGGAAAAAATCTGAAATATAGCTAAATTTGTTTTGCAACAAAAACAAGCAATCACCCTCTCAGGTGGTTATGTGCCAGTACAGGTAGGTGAGAACAGTTAGTTGGGCTAATATAGACTAAAGTTGCTCAGAAAGCCAAGATATAAACTTAACAGTGATTTTTTGATAAAGATAATAAAAATAGTGTTTCTCATAGATCAGTAAGTAATTTATATTCATATTATTCCTCAAAGAAAGGACATCTGTATGTTTTAGTGACCAGCAGGCAGATAAGGTCCTTTGCATCTATTAACAAATTAATGAATTTTTTACTTTGCTTTTCTGGTTGCTCAGATATCGATCTCATTCAGCCACTAACAAATCTCCACGTTAGTGTTGTTTTTTTTCTGTACAGCAAAATACCTTCCAGATATTTATTTACTCCTGCTTTTCTCCAGAATCCATATAGCCTCCCTCTTTGTTCACTAACGTGGTGTCAGAAGAATCATTCTAAAAATGTGAGGATACTTTGCAGCCCACTTCCTGAAGCCCACTCCAAAGGCAGTGCAGCCTGTTGTTCTAAACAGGTAAAGAGCTGTGCAAAGCCAGTAGGTCTGATCTACTGAAACCCTTCTGAAGAACTAGAAGCAAGACAAACCTATAGGATGCCAATTATATATCTATTTTTCTGCAAAGCTCAAGCACAGTACCAATCTGTCTAGAAGAAAGTTAAAGCATAGGTACTTAGCAGATGCCATGAATTAATTCTCCTATTAACTGAGGTTTACCAGTTAGTTTCTAACACTGCCACTAAAAAGGCTGATCTTTAGTACTGCAAGGAAAAAAGGCCATGTAAACCCTTATTTCCAAATACAAAAGTGTCTAGAATAAGAGTACTTCAAATAAGACTACTTCAAATGCACAAGACTGAGGGGATGGGAATCATCTGTACAAATTAATTCATCTACAGCCATCCTACATTCCTGATAATTAGGACCAAGTCATCTAAAGCCAACCCACATTCCTGTTCATTAGGATCAAATCAACAATGAAGTTGAAAACGTGATCCACCTCACTCTGCATTAGATGCTTAAAATATCAGATGAATCAGATCCTAAAGTGCTTATTTTTTTCTGCTGATCATAAAGGCAGCCTTGAATGCCCAGCTCAGCTACAAACACCTACTCTATTTACATTTAAAGCTAGGTGAAATGAATCCCATTCTAGGTATTGTCTTTTTTATATCTTGGCACTAGAACAAGGATATAGCCCCCTCACTGTATTTGGCCACTCATTTGAAGAAAATAAAGCATATATACTTTTTACAAAACATGCAGAAATTAGCAGGAAATTAGGATTGAATGAGAAAATCTACAGTTATTTAAAAAAAGACCCAAAGCTACACAAACAGCACCGCTTTTTTAATTTAACATTGATACTCTTAAATCCTGACTGCAGCCTTGGAGATGTGACATATGCTGCCCATAATACAGATGTACTACTGACCTAGTGTGACAGTGTCAGACATGCCTAACCAATTTTGATTTTGCATAGCACTTGGCTCACAAAGAGAATAAAAGCCTTTATATTATTACAGCTATTTTATTTTTATGGATCATTTGACAAACCAGTGGAATGGAATCTGTGGAGAAAATTTAATTAAGGTGAACTAGGAGGGACCTGTGCCTGTACAGAATACTGGAGAGCTAGTACACTGCTGAAGTTTCATAGGCACTGAGCAGACAGAAACCAGATTAAAAAGCTTTTGCAAGAAAAAACAAAATTATACTAACAGTTTACAAAAAAATAAGAAAAAAAAATTTCGGGATGCATGAAAAAATTTAAAACTGAGCTTAGAGATAATATAGGAAAACCAAGACAAGGCTAAAGCATGCTTCTGAAACCACTGTCTTACAGTAAGCTGTGGTTAAACTGAGTCTACATCTAAGGTGAAACACTTTAAACACTTAAAACTCTGGTTATGTCTCAGATACAATCATGTTCTAATACTTTAGGAAAGCCAACTACTTAATTATCTACTTCATGGTAATACAGCTGTAAGTCAGACTGAGACATCTGTAGCAATTTACAATTATTTTAGAGGTACAGTATTTACAATGTCAAAACAGTGGTTCATTAATTACCTGTCTTTACAATAGAGTACAATCCTGCATAAGGAATCCAGCATGAGTTATTTTACATTCTTTTCCACAGCCCTCAATTTTTGACAAAGCATCTCTTCTTTCTTGTTTTTAGTCTTATTTTTTTATTCACTTGCTTGCTTGTTTGTTTGAATCTTGGCTTTAGTCTAATCAGCTATGAAATTCTTAGGAATGGGTGACCCTTCAGAACATTAATTAAATCTCCACTCCACAGCAATTCATCAGAGTTGCTGTTAATGATCAAAAGTCAACTGACTGTTACGAATTTTATATGTCTCTGGTGATGAGGAATGATTGCTATGCAAGTGCTTCAGATTTGCCAATTATAATAATAATTTCAGAGTTCATAATTTGCCAATATTTCCTACTTAGTAAATTTATCATAAAAAGATTTCTTTTCCATTGTCAGCACTGGCTAGGTTGTTAAAAAATATATATATATCTTAACTATAAAATACAGTTTTCCTGTATTTTTATCCCCCCTTTTTTTCAGTAATCATATTCTTTACTGAAATAAAAAAAAAATAATCCCTGTAAGATGGGATCAACAGACCCTCGTGATCAGTGGAGACAAGAGTGACAGGAAGGCAGACAGGTTAGCCAAACATGTGCCTAGAAACACTCCCAGGTGGTACATGGTTATGTCCCATACATTTGGTATTTTCTGAAAAATATCATTCTATCACTTAGCCAAACTACAGCCAAACTTATTTTTATCTTGCTCTTTCAGTTCAGTTAAATAGACTCCTTTTTATTACACCACCACGCACTTTCATGAGGGAAAAGATTAATTGTTAGACATTCTATTAATGAGGTCAGGTAAATGATATGCTGAGTTGGCCAATCCTGAAAAATAATGCACTGTGTAGCGGCAAAATTATTTTATATACAAAAAATATTTTATATACATTTATATACATATATGTATTTTATATTTAATAGGTAAAATATAATCTCATGCAAGTCTTGCTAATAAGATACTATAAAGAAAAAAGAGTTAACTCTTCCATAGATTGTGGAAAAAATAATATAATGTGCAAAATATGTCCTATGCAGATTAGATACTTCTACTTCTGCTATTACATTATAATATTTGCATCTTTTCCACATCTGGGTTCAGATTTCAAGATTTCTGATAAATCTCTTTGATAATTTCACACACAAAATAATTTCTATGTTTTTTATGTTTCTGAACAAATTCATCACTTCTATGTTAAGCACTAAGTATCCCATTATAGTTGTAAAGATCTATCCACAGGTAAATCTTCCTGGGAAAATGGAAGCAGAGTCAAGAAACTGAGTTAGCTCCTTAGAATTTGTATTTGCATCTCTCAGTGGAGTTTGTTGTTCAGGAATAATCATGAACACCAGAGATTTTCAACTTTTTCTATGACTACCACAAAACTTCTTAGCAGTATTACAATATGCAAAGCAAGTAATTGGTACTTCAGTGGGTATGTTGCAACACTATTTTTTCTTGTTTTATGAAATTTAAAATTATTTCTTACGTAGTTTCACTTTAAAAGAATTAGTATTTTAAAGCCCATTTTATTCCTTAAGCTAATTATCCTGGTTTTGGATGGGTTAGTTAATTTTCTTCCTAGCAGCTGGTAGGAAGACTTGCTTCTTGCTACCAGCAATTTGACTTTCTGCGTTTTTAATCTGTACCTTTCTTCCCCAAGAATGCCAGTGCCTTTCCATGTACAAAGAGCTCAGCTGGGGATCTGCTATTTCTTCCTGCAAGCCAACACACAGCTGCATTTCCCTAACTGATAAATTTGATCTTCCTGAGAGGAAATAAACTCTGTCTGTGGTGCAGCAGCCACACTATAGCCTCCTGCTCAGCTATGCTCGCACTGTAAAGGGGAACCAGAAGTGATGGGCAGTAGGTTTAAGACTATTAGAGGCAGGTAGAGAGAAAGAAAAGGAAAGAGGCTGAGACCAGAAGGAATATTCCTGTACATTCATGCCTCCCTGTTTGCCACCTTTATGTGATAGAAGCCCAATACAGAAGGGTCTCCTGACAGCTACAGAAAGGCTGCTTAAATGCAATGGTCTTCTAAATGGTCTTTTAAAAATGCAGCTGTGGAATAGACCCGAATACACTCAGAGTTTCAACCCTTTCCTTGCTCAGTCAATGAGGTTCCACAGAGGTACATCCTCCCTAACTCCTGTGCAGCACTGCAGTCATTCACTGGCTCCCGGACCTGGCACAAGATGCAAACAGCTGGGGAGACACAGCAAGTTTGTCCACCTTTGATTCCAAAGTGGAAAAGAAATACAATGCTTTCCTGGGAATGAGGTAATTTGAACAGAAGTAATTCAAAACAGGTATGAAATTAGTGGGTATTTTACATGAGGTTACACTGGTTTCACGTGTGTGCCTGCCACTGAAACATAGCCAAAAAAGGAATGACTTTACAGGTAAGAAACTGAAGGAAGAGTTCTGTAACTGACGTGGTCCTGCAGAACTCTATCCAGAGTTCACCCTGGCA
Source organism: Heliornis fulica (assembly GCA_013399135.1). Classification (NCBI taxonomy): domain Eukaryota; kingdom Metazoa; phylum Chordata; class Aves; order Gruiformes; family Heliornithidae; genus Heliornis; species Heliornis fulica. The sequence continues at coordinate 1,230,633 of VXBZ01002198.1, read as the reverse complement.
TAGGTGTACATATAAATCACATCCTTACAGGGAATTGAAACTGAGTAGCACAAGTGCTTAAGGGATTAAAGACTTACTTTGTAGCTTGGAGTCATTCCTGGTGCAGTCACCAGCCCAAATTCACCTCTCAACATCTCAATTTTAAGTTAAAATTGGCAATAATCTGTGCTCAACAGCAGGCAGCACAAAGCACTGTGCCTAGCTCTCTTTTTTTTTTCCTCTCTTCATTTTTTTTTTTTTTTTTCAGAGTGAACAGCCCCAGTTCTGCCACAAAAACATTGTGCATTCCTAACTGATATTCCCCATTTCTAGTAAAAAGACCATTGTAAAATGTGACCCCTACACCATATTCCTATTTTTTCACATATAAAATGCAGTCCTTCCTATAGAAATCAAATACTTCAGAAGCAGTCACTGCTTTCATAAATAATATGAAACCTGAAAGTGACTCTTCTGAGTGTAGCTCACTGTTACACACATCAACTGAGCACTTCCTTCCAGTTTTACCTACGCTAGCCCCAAAAGATGCCTAACACAACACCACTGCCAAGATCACTGATGTATCTTCACTGTCTGTCTGTAGCTTGGTGTGGAGATATGGCAAGGGCACACATGCTCTATCTTCTGTTTCACAGCCCTGGGAAGCTTGAAGGTAGGACAAGGAGCCAGACCACAGAAGCAGCTGCTTCCCAGTGGAGCAATTCCAACATGGCTGCTCTTTCCCAGAAAGGAGGAGGAATAGGGAAGGGCAAAAAGTCAGATGGGAATTTCCCCTGTACTGGAATATTCTCTCCATGAAGAGGTATGCAAGTACATAGCCTGCAGGCACAATTCACACAGGACCTGGCAAGTTTGCTTTATACAGGAAGCAACCATCTTTTTAGGTTTTAATGACAATCTAACATTGGTATAACAACCAGGTATCTTTCAGATTTAACAGAATTTTTGTGTTTGTAAAGCGATCTTTTACAGTCTTGTTGAACTGTGATTCATGTTTACTTTAGCAGATATTTCAAGAACAATTGCACTCCCAAATTATATATTTTCTAACTTGGTATGTCAGACAGCTATTATTTAAGGCATTTAATTAATTTTTTAAGATGTGCAAACAATGTATGCAACCTTTGAAGACACACAAGTACTCTGAAATTTCTGCTTCTATATAAATATGCTTGTATATACTTAAATACTGCAGTCATAAATTTATTTTCTCATACGTTGCATGTGTCATGAACACTTGCCTACATGAACAACAAGGATGCCAAAAAACCTCCTAAGTCTGGCCAGAAGTGCAGTATTTATATTTGAATTAAAATGAATTCCATGTGCAAGCTAAAGTAGCACTCCATCAATAAAATATTTCAACCACTGTCTGTGGTATGGCACTGAGGCATCTCTTTTCAGTTTTATCTGACACTAGGGATTTCTTGTTTTACGTAGCTAAGAATCAGCAGAGAACTATTTTAAGTATATCTTCAAGTACTTTTAAAATTTTCTATCTAATTCAAATAATGATTGGAAGACTTGTGTGCATGAATACACAAATAAGGATACATTTGAATTTTCACAACAAAATTTTTCATGTGATGGAATTTTATACTTTAAACACTTCTTAACTGGTACTCACAATTTGATCAAAAGTGTTCCCCTTTGTTTTTCTAGTTCAAAGACATTTATTAACTTTGCTTGTTGACAGATGGAGCAAAGTTTACTGATTTCTAAAATGAAAGAGCATGAAAAATAATTTTTCCTATTTTCTGTTCTCGCTCTTCATTCTGAATGGCTTCATGAAAGTGTATATCTGTCTCAGTACTGAATCAAATCCAATACTAAAATTTAAACATGACTGTATGAAGGATCTAAAGAAGAAAGGGAGTTTTAGAATTATGCATCCAGGAGAGAAGAGCCTTGTTGATAAAGAGGGTGGTTCCCCAGCATTGCCAGTGAACAGAATTCTGGGAGTTTCAAGGAGGACTTCAGATCTTTACTAAAAAATAGCATGGATATTTTGCTGAGCTCTCAGAAATGTACAAAAAGTTGGTCCGTAAGGTAGAGAGATGAAAGCTATTAGAAGATTGAAAGACTTTAAAAAAACACCTTGAATTGTAATTACATGCAAATAGAAACAATTTTATCAGGCAAAATGCATATATGGTGTGTTTAGCCATAGTGGATAGCTGAGCAAGTTACATGCTACACGTTACACCAGACTATGCTTACAGACGGTTATTTTAGCATAGCCAAAAATTTCAAGATTATGGAGGTCCAACCTAGAAAAGATACAACTTAGATATAAAACTGTAGAGAAACATGCTATCCATGCTTTTCCATGTCTCTTGGGCTACATACATATGTGTATTACATACAGAAACTGAGAACAAGCAGTGTGAGTGCATTGAAAACTGCTAAAAAGACCAAGTTACTCTTCTACAGTACTTAAAGGACTAAACAGATCCAAAGTTTTGCTTATTCCTTAAAAGTATTTTCTCCTGTACCAAATGCCAGTACCATAATTTTATCAGTTGGAGGTGTATACTCTATAAGTGTATTCAAAAAACCAAATAAATCAGTGCTTTTATTTGTAACTTACGGTACATAAATTCAAGTACAAACCTGTAAAGGAACTTCTCCTGAGGGAAAAATAGAATTAGTTTTAGAGTTTTCCAGAATAGTAGAGGATTGTTGGGGTTTTTTACATGTTACATACAGAGAATTCTAAACATCTATATTTATCGGTTCCAAAAGACTTTCAACAAGTCTGCACCTTTTTTTTTTTGTTTTAGAGGATGCATGTTTATCATACAGAAGTTTTTTGTCCACTAACAGCATCTATCCAGACACGAGACCATGTTAGAATTAATTCAGTCGTGCATTAATCATAGTTGATGAAAGACTTTAGGCAAGTATTCAGTTTTAATAAAAACTCTTGAAGGTTAGTATCCACATAAAGGAATATCTTGGAAAGTTTCACCCAAAAAGCAAAACAGAAACCCAATAATTAATAAAGAAATTGTACCATCTGAAGTTTTAAATAACACTGAACAGATGGTCTAATCTAAGGGTCTACAGAAGCCAAAAAATATCAGATTAAAAAATGCAGGGGAATCGGATGGGTGATAGGAGAGTCCGCAGTTCCAGAATTTGAACATACAACAAAGAAAGGCTATTCTAAAACATGTGGAAGGTGAAGAGGATGAGGAGATGGTCTGGACTCCTCAGATGTTGAAGGTAAAGTGTAGATTTTATAAAGACAAAATTTATTTTGTCTTTATAAAATATTTATTTCTCTGCCCGGGGTGGGGGTTTGGAGTGTCCTCCTCTGGAGATATTCAAGACCCGTCTGGACACCTACCTGTGTGACCTGCTCTAGGGAACCTGCTAAGGCAGGAGGGTTGGACTTGGTGATCTCTCAAGGTCCCATCCAACCCCTACAATTCTGTGATTCTGTAATTTACCTTTAAATATTTTGCAAGCTTCTGAATTCCCCAGTATTCTGATGGCAAATCAGTGTTTCCTTCCTGGTAGCGTACAGGCTGTTCATCTTCTTCAGTCTCTGAGGAACTTTCACTAACTTCTTCAAACCTGCCTGAAGTTTTACTAAAAATAAATAAAGACCATCACCCACTTTGTACAGATGAAAAGCACAAGCAAATTTTAAACAGGTATGACAACACAACCTAATAACAGACCTAGAAAAATATAACTGATGTTACCAAATACTAAGTATGGCGATAATCACTGCAGATAACACAAAATAAAAATAAGAAACTGAAAGAAGGAAGATAAGTAACTCATACCATTTTGAAGATGGTTGTTTTTTAACAGATGCAGAAGAAATGCCACTGGCTTTCTTTTTGCTTTTCAGAGACACAGTACTACATCTTCCTTCTTCAGTATCTTTTTCTGCAGCCTTGTCACTAAAATATTTGGGTTTATTTTTTTAAAAAAAACAATGTTATTATACATACACATAGAACCAAAAAGCTATGGTTGGACATATAACAGTAGATATGAGCTTATGAACCTGCATAGTAAACTTCATTAAAAAGCATACTGTGTTTGAAATTATTCATTTTGCTTTAATAAAACAGTGAAATATTAGGAAAATTTTATTATGCTGTTCTGTATATGATACAAAAACAAAGAATTAGTATCTATAGCCAGACCACAGGTCCATCTGTCCCAGGGTATCATCTGCAAACATGACCAAAAGCATCAGTAGAAGAACATACTTTTTTTTTTTTCTAGAATATTCTTTAGCAAACTGTGATTTGGGGACTTTCGACTGTTCTTGTATTAACACTTTAGATTGGATTTTTCTTGCATTTATGTGTCTTGTTGCTTTTTGAACTTACATAAACCAATGGCCTCTACCATCCTGTGGCAAAGAATTTTAGACCTTTGCCACATGTTGTACGAAGAAGTCAATCCCTTTGCTCTGAACTGGTCTCACTGGCTCACTTTCATATGACGCCTTTCATTCTTGTACCAGAAAAGACAGTGACTACCTGTTCCCTATTTACTGTCAATTTAGCAGACTCAAGAAGATGACAACTTTTTTTGTAGGATAGCAATAAAAGCCTTTCCTTCAGATATTCTTCTCCCTCCATTAGCACAAAATCAGGAAACAATCAGAACAAAGTTCTGAATTAGGAAGACAAATCCAACAGTATCCAGTATTTGTATACTCTAGTTTTTGGTCCCCAAATTTTGAGGTAATCTCATTAGTGAAGAGTATTGCGAGGAGTATAGCAGAGTATAGTAAACAGAGCTAGGAAGTGGCTCATATAAAATTAAATCACTAATAACTGGTAGTGTAACTAATAGTCATACTGACTTTCCATTCTGGATCTCTTTTGCCTCCCTCAGAAAGTGTGGTTTAAATTACATTTGTCTACTCTGTCTCATTTTAAAGGGCATTTTACACAAAAAATATGATAATATCACAGGCCTGGAGGCCCAGTTCTGCAGATGGTTGCAAGGTATTTCCCTGCCTTGCTGTGGAAATGATACATCATCAAAGCTGTTGCATGACAGAAGAACACTGAGAAACCTCTGGTAGTCTTTACTCTCTTCTTGGAAATTAACATGTAGTAAATTTTGGTTTGTTGCTCCTAAAGTCAGATAATAATACAAACCTACAATGTGCAATCCTATCATTAGCACATTTTAGAAATCTACAAGAAAATTCAATTATAAAAATAACTACTTATCTGTGGGAAGTGGAAAACCCAGTACTCTTCCACTTCGTAGATGGTTCGAATTTCTTCTTGACAAGAGATCTTCTTGCTGCAGAACTTTTCACTTTCTCACATGCATTCTTTTCTGTAAAATCATTAAGGTTCTGGGATTGGCCAGAGACCTTAGCATCAACTGCTTCCGTACGCTGGCAACTCTTCTCATATGTTGATTCTTTAAAAAAAATACATTCCTAATAAAAGAAGGAGACAGGGTATGTCGGTGATATCGCTATATGAATAATGCATATTAAAACAATAAATTTTAAGTACAATTCTGGTGTGCTGTGCTTAAAAATCACATGTAGTAAATGTATAATTAGATTATAATCATAAAATACGATTGCCTTTAGAAGAAGGAAACTCTAATCTGGAAAGTAGTTGTTAAAGTGTGCAGATTAAAGTTTTTGAAATAAATTAACTAGGAGAATTTGGATCTTCCTGAACACACTTAAATACTGTGTGCTGTTCAATTTCTAGTATGCTAAATAATTTGCAACACAAGCACTTTTATAGAACCAAATGCCAAATGAGTTTTAAGATCTAGAATTGCGAAGTCAGTCATTCTGCTTTCAATGGATGACTTATACAAAAAGTATTTCCAAAAAAATTCCCCCATCAAAAAAAAAGTATATAAAAGTGAAAATAGGCCATGATAAACTGCTAGAGTCCAGTTCCAAGTAATTCAATTGGATATAGTTTAGAATATATAAACACATTTCACTTCTGTTTTTAAATCCTCTGTCCCTTAGGACAAGGCCTTGTTGAACAAGTCGTATGCAAGAATGGAGCTGACTGACACCTACCAATCCTTCAGCTGTCTATGTCTAGTAGCATGGCTGATCAAAAATACCCAGAACAGAAAGGACTCTTGTCAACTCTTCTCTATTGGAACATATTCAATTTTTGCAGGAAAGACAGTATGCGATCATTGCTTATTACTATTATTGCAGCTGTCTCTACGGGACAGGTGAAGACATTCCTTTATGTATCCGATTCAAGGGAGTTTTAAGGAGACTGTCACAATATGATATGTTTTTTGACTAGCCCCTGATGTGAATCGCCTGTTCCAGCCTTGCTGTCCCAACTGACTGATCATAAACTAACTCATCCCAAATCTCTCATTCTGAAAATGTACTCTAGACAGGACAATTTAACGCACAATAAACTAGACAAATCGCAGGGGAATTGGCGCTGTAGCTTGACCAGCTAAGCACATGTTAAAAAGTACGTTTCCTACCCTGCTATATGCCAACACAGCATTTCCAAGTGTTGGCTTAAACAAGGCCAAGAAGACACTACAAAAGTTAATTGGTTTTGCAATATATGTGTACGTAATGAGCTTACTGAAGCTTTCCTCTCCTCAGGAAATAAATCAAAACTATTTCCAGTCATAATTTATTTCATTCTGGCAACCTTGGAAACATGGCTTTTCTCTGCCTTTCAGAGTTCTTGACCAAAAACCTTTTCCCTCAAACACAAATGCTCTGCACCTCTACAATATTAACTTGTTTAAATCCTCATTTTAGAATGCAGAGTGTATTAAACAAGGCAAGGAGATGTGATAACCCTAACCTACTGAAATGGTATAATTTATACTCTTCAGCATAAACTTAGACAGTCAGGGAATACTGAGTGATGTATGTGACAGCTGAAGGAAAATAGGATAAAATCTATTTATTTACTCTTTAGTAAGTGTACACTTTTGTTGAATAGCTATATCATCCTTATAAGAGAAAAAAACTAGTAAAGAAAGGTATATTATCTCTTTTATCGATATAAATGTTAATCTCTATTAACATTTAGGATTACAAGGGTAAAACAATTGCTAAAATATTACCATATTTTACCTTTCATGACCATCAAATGAAGCCAAATCACCTTGAAAATACATTAAATAAGTAGTTATATCTAAAAACATGGGACATATAGTGTCACATTTATGAAATGTAAACCAATATGTAGATATAAAATTTTTAAAAATACTTGCCCATGAGATAAAAAAACCTCATATTTTGGAACTTACTGACCTTTAAAATGAACCACTTTAAAAATTTAATTCCATTACTGTTACTATAAACTATTGCATTTATGTGTACAATTTAATATGTTCTGTTATTTCAGAACTGTCAGGTATGTATATCTCAACCCTAGATCTCAGAAAAAATAAGAACCTGAGGTCAAGAAAATTTCCATGTTAATTACTTCCTTTTTGCAATAATTAAAATTGCATATAAATAACCACAATAAAACTTTTGACACACTTTAGGCTTTAATGAATGTTACCATCAGGTTATTAATTTGCTATAACCAAACTAGAAATCTAAAAAGAAAGAAGTTTTATCAGGAATGATGAAGCAGATAAAACTGTAGTGGCACTCTGTGATGATTCTAGCTAATACAGAGCTCTAAACAAAAGCCAATACACTTGCATTTTACAGTGTCTGAAGCAAGTCAGCTGGATGCTTAACTCTCAGCTCTGATATTTAAATCACACAGTGCTCATAAAAAAGTTGGGCTATTATTTATATTTGGGTTACAAAGAATGAAGTTTAAAATTTAAGTGGTTTTGATCACAGAAAAATATTGTCCTAAAAAATAAATCGACCTTTTCCACAAAGATATCATATTTTCCTGCTTTAAAATTTCCAGTGCTCCATAAGGAGTAACACCAGAAGATGAGAAAAACTTTTTATGCAAAATTAGAAGCTGACCTCACATTGGATCAAACCTAGTGATAAGGCATACTAGAATAATACATGAAAGCGTGTTATTTGCTCTTTATGATAGGAATATGGTTAGTAGAAACTGAAACAAATCCAAAGAAAAATAATAAATATATGTTGAGATTTTTATATTCTTCATTTAATCACAGATCTATAACTGAACATAAACATTCAACCAGTTTTATAATTTGAATTTATTTTTGTAAGAATTTACAATTCTTACCAATGAAAATGTATGTTTGTAAAAAGTAGAATAAACAGCCAGTATCAGTAAATACATACTTGTTTAGCCATATTTGCTACAAATCTTGGTGATCTCTCCCTTAAAAATGTGACAATATCTTTATATACATCACTTTTTTTTTCATAGTCCATGTCATCTTCACCCTTTAGTTGACCCTTAAAATAAGAATAAATTTAAAATTATAAATAGTGTTGCCTTTCACAGGTAATTTAATCTGTGTCATAAAACAGTGCTAAAGAGCACAGAGGTCATACTATAATGAATTAGGTACAGAGGTATCATGCTCAGCAGAGTCCATCAAACCTCAATAATGCTTTGTAAAGACATATGGATCACCTTTGTGGATCCCAACAGATAATCAAGATCACACATAGCATTCTGCAAGTGATTACTATCAGTTAATTGTACTGTGTGTAGTTCCACTGAAAAGAATTTATGGTTTATGGAGAACCAAGTAAATATGAGCTTCCAGTGCAGTATGACAGATATCTAAAAGGATCAGAAAATAATGTGACCTGACTAAACAATGAAACCTGAGTAGCCTAAGCTTTATGAGCTTCCTCTATTAAAAATGTGCTAAATCAGAACTTCACTGGATATTTTAACTCTTAGGAAATCAATTTGTGGAGTCATGCCTGACAGATATCAACCTCAATTTAAAATGAATCTAAGAACTCTGGTCACTGCTTAACACACATGAATGACTATTATGCCTCAACGAAACCTGTCTATAAGGATAGAGGCAACCAAAATGAAAAGTAGAAGACAATGTCTAAAAAGCTTCCACAGAAAGTAGAAAGAACTTATAGTTTGTAAAAAGACAAAAGCAAGCTATATTAGTCCCACACAACAATACTACATCTCAGATCAAGAGCAATGAGGCACAAAGAGGGGCATCCAGTCCCATAGTACCTTTAAATGGGAATAGTGTGAAGGACTGTTAAGGCACATTTAAAGACTAAACAAACACAAAAGCAAACAAAAAGTTCAGAATACTCTCTAGTATAAAACTTACATAAAATGCACTTGAAACATATGGGAAAATTAGCATACATTTATTACCATGTCTTCTCCTTCTGTGCCAATAAACTAACTCTGCAGGTCTTACAGCCTCAACATCAGTACCCTAAACTTGACAGATTTTTAATTTTAGCACATAAAAATAGGTATTACTCCATCAAATCCTTTGTTATTACTTACTCCATTTAAAAACACTCCTGCTGTGCTGCAAGTGATATACAAAGGTTCAGTGTCATGTGGTTTGATGAGTAAATAACAAATTTCTCCATGCACTTGTCTCCAGGGAGGGGCTCGGCATCCATTAGAGAACGTGTAATCTGCAATCAATTAGCAACAGTGTTTTCATACAGTTTTAAAGTATTTTTAATATGGTTATGCTTGATGATTAATATAGAATGTATACAAATGCAATTTCCAAACAATGCCTTATTCATACTCAGTTATCAATTAATCACTCAAAGCTCTATGACCTGTAGCCTTATCCAAGAACTGCAAGTGTGCTGAGTACTTTTCAGTGTTGTGGACTCAGTTTACTTCTACTTCCACTGAAGAAATTCAAATTATTGGCAGAACCTATAATTAAAGGTCGAAGAACAGCATTCCATATCTGAACATAGATTTTATTTTACATTATAACTTTGAAGTAGAAATAAGTACTTTAATATCATGACTGAAATTAATTGAGAAAATTTCACATGTAAACCAAGTGCTTTAATAGAAGTATATATAAATGAGAGCTACGACAGATCTGGACCTGATGTATATTCCAGTGATTCCAGTACTGTATCTTCTCCTGTCCCAGAGAAATTCTTGAGCAGATTCACTTCATTATTTATAGCAGCTGGATTTAGTCTTACATCTCTGCAATTAATAGAAAAAGGTCTAAAATATATTCATCAAAAGGAAATATTACATTTTTCTTTCTTTTACACTGTGTCATAACAGAAGCAACAAAAATCTGGAAATTATTTTTCATAGTTTTATCTGTCAGTTTATTGAAATTTTAGTTCCATAGCTAATATGAGATCCTTGTAACTTCAAAACAGACTCAATGTAATACTTACTACACTTCCACGAAGAAATAAATATTTCCTTGAAAATATTTAACTGTAACTTTGTTGTTTGTACAAATGACTTCAATTTGCTACCAAAACACAAAACATATGCAACAAAAAAACCACCCTCGTGGATAAAGACTTGCATACTCACACCTACAGCAAAAACTTAAAGAAAAAAACAATAATGTGTTTTTTTCAATAACTTTGTGATAACTGAAAGTTATTTTAATACATTTCTTTACATCACACCAAAAGCACATGTAGTGGGTTGAAACACAATAAACAAAAAACCCTGGAGTGGCTGATATGTTTAGCTTCCATTTGAAATGTACTTACTGTGAAATGTGTTTCAAAGAGCTATTAAGCAGTTGCAAATCCAGCTGATGCAGAAGAAGACTGATTTTCATTTTCATCTCTGTTTCAGGGTCATCATCTTTTTTCACTTTGTCAAGTAAATGCAACACGGACATATCTTCTCCTTCAATGGTACCATATTCAGGGCCAAGAATTTTCACTATAGGATCTCTATTAGCTGAAAGTATGAACCAGAATCAAAAAATTAAGCAAGACAAACACTTCTTATCTCAAATGCTAAATAAGAACTTTAATAATACGCATAGTTATTCATCAAATATTACTGTTTGATGTACTGTTTCATATCCCTGTTGAAATCTGAGATGCACTTTTAAAAATATGAAACCATTAAGAACAAAATTTATTTTTCATAATAAAAAAACCTGCCTCCCACAACAAAGACAGAGATGCATTCAACTAAGAGGTGAATATTAAATACTTCCCTTTATAAGCAGGGCCCCTTCCAGAAAATATGCCTGGCTAATCACCAAAACAGGAAATCAATGGGTTTAACTCACTGAAAATTGATCATTTTGGAAATACAACTCAGTGTTGAAGAACATCTTTAAGGTTTTCTAGCAGCATTCCAAATTTCCCCGTTACTTCCTCAGCTATGGCAGCTGTTCTTTTTGGTAAACAGTGACATAACTATGTGTCAACGGGCTTTTACAAAAACATTTTCCTATGTTACTGCAAATGAAGTCCCATGAATCTGTGAACACCACTGCATGATACACTATCCATATTATACCTCTCTTTTATTCATGGTTGATCACTGTCCGTGACAGGACCCTGGATCAGATGACTATGAAGTTTGACCCAATATGAGCATTTATATTTTAGTACTGCAGATGCAATTTCCACTAATATTACCAAAGAATATTATTGATCTCTTCTACCTCCAATGAGAGAAGAATATTCAGTTTAGCATATCAAGAGTTTTATGCCAGACTGAAAATCTAGGACTTGAGTATGACAAGTAAAGGTACTCATTTGGTAGAAAGACGAGGTCCACTGTTCATTATAAAACTTGTGCAAGCAGGAATGTCTTTAGCATCTAAGGTTTTCTTTGGCTTTTTTTTTTTAAGGATGTAACTTTTTAAAAGAAGGTTAAACAAGTTGGTTAGTAGGTAACATGTTGGTTAGTCTCCAACAAGACATAATTTTTCAGAAATTTAAACTTACAATCTCTTGCAATAGCGGGGGTGTTACTCAGGATATGTTAATTTGTATATGAGACTCAATACTTTTAACTTTATTCCACATTTCCCTGTCATTGATTTCAGTGAAAATAAAAGAAATAGAAACATCGTTAGCTTCTGGATCAGCACTTATGAATCAAAACTTCATGTATCAACATCTCATATACTTAAAAGAAGGCATATCTTCACGTTTCATAAACACAAACTGAAGGAGAAGACACAGTTTTTAAGAGAAAGGAACAATGAAAAAAATAATAAAAGAAACCTTTGAGGCATGCCTGGGCTTCCTTTAACCTTTTTTCCATAGCAATTTGCAGAACACAGGACAGTTGGTCAAAACTGCGAACGCTGAGCGTTGATGCCGAGAGGGTAAGTAGTGGTTGGCCATCTTTACCTTTGGCTTCAGATTGAACGGTTGTTCCACTAGAAAAATTAAATTGTATCTTTTTAAAATAAGAACTTTAATAAACAGCAAATTTTAGAGAAGAATCTTTAATATTATTCAAGCTTTGCATAATAAAGCATATACAATTTCTTCAAACTTCAGAAAACTTCCAAGGTAAAACCAATTTATTCACTGTGAATCAGCAGGTAGATGATGTTCATGAAGAACTGCAATTTGTGGGATGGGCTCATGTTGTAGAGGTTGGTGGAAAACTGTCTCCCATGGGAGGGACTCAGTGATGGAGTAGGGGAAGAGTGTGAGGAGGAAGGAGTATCAGAGACAAGGCGTGATGAACTGACTGTAAACCTCATTCCCTGTACTCCTGCACTGCCTGTGGGGGAGATCGTAGGAAAATCAGGAATGAAGATGAGCTCAGGAATAAGGGAGTGGTGGGGAGGGAGGTGTTTGGTTTTATTTCTCATTGTCTTACTGTGACTTTTGATTGGCAATACTTCAAATTAATTTCCATGAGTAGACTCTGGTTTGCCTGTGACGGTGACTGACAGTGACTGATGAGTGATCCCCCAGTTATTATCTTGACCCGTAAACCTTTCCTTGTATTTTTCCTTTCCATCCATTTGAGAAGGAGGAATGATAAAGCAGCTTTGGTGGGTGCCTGGCAGCCACTCAAGGTGAACCCAGCAGACAGGATGCACTCCCAACACTAACAAAAGCAGCAGGGTTGATCACTGTTAGATGCATGTTGTAAAATGTCTTAGAAATAGGCAGTGCAAGTTACATAAATGAATAACTAAACATGTCTGTATCACAGCCAAGATGTGTCTCAACTGTCCAAAAACCCTACAAATTTTAACTCAAAATTCTCAGTATCTAACAGTAAAAACTCCACCCATTTCAAGCTCCCAAATGCACCAAGGCTTTCTTTATGTTAAATGAGGGCAGTTTTGCTCTGTAGTTCACCAACATTTCAAAACACTGCAGTTCAGACTTACTCGTTCTCATAGCCCTCTCCAAAGACTGAGCAGCACAACTGTGTTTTCCACTCAAGGGGCTCTCTGAACACAAACGCTGCTTCCCGAGGATGTCTAGTGCCGAAGTCATCCACAAACTTAATAATTTGATTTAAAAGAGATTCGTTCCATGGAGTGATTTCGAGTGTGCCAGTTCCAGAACCAGCAGCAGTCCACTGAGCTGCTCTTGCCAATGCCGCTCCCATGGTCTCAGTGAGCGTCAAGGATCTACGCCTTAGCAAGGAAACACAGAGCACAACCAAACTGAGCTCTCAAATGACAAAGGCAATGAGCTGTGGATGCTAGAATCCGAAATAAACTTATCTATGAATGATTATATTATTTTAACTTTTTTCCATCTTGATTAACTCCTGGTGGTATTAGAAACTCAGAGAGCTGGCAGCGAACACCCCTGTCAGGGCTGCAACAAAAGGCTCTCGGCTTCCCCTTGTAAAGCTGGTGCCACAGTTAAAAGCTGTATGACAGGCACACACAACCCCGAGCAGTTTCCTCAGCCCACCCCGGCACCTTCCTTTATTGTAGGAAAAGCGGGTATGAGACTGGGCCGTGAGGCCTGTCAGGACCGAGAGCTACCGGAGTGAGACGGGCTCGGGGAGCTCTCGGCCCTGCGGAGAGCCCGAGGCGTGGCGCCGGCCCACCCGCGCAGTGCCCGGGGCAGCACCTGGGGTGAGGCTGGGGGCTACGCTGGAGCCCGGCTGTGGTGCCGAGCCCCCCAGGGACGTAGCCGGCTGGCTGACGCCCTCCTCCAACCTCCCACCCGCCCTCAATACCTTGTCCCGGGTGAGCCGCACCGGACCCCGCCATCGCCGCTTGGCCGCGTCCCGCGGCGTTGCTATGGGGATGGGTCCCGGCGGCAGCTGTTACCGGGAGAAGCGGGTAAACACAAGCGGCGGTGGGGAAGAGCCGCTGTCTCAGCTCCTGAGACAGTGTGACAGACGATCCTTGATATGATTTTTGTTAAAATCTAATGTGAAATTAGAGCTTCTTCAAGTAAAGGAGATATGTATGGGCAGTGCCAACGAATGATGGCCTTTCACACACTGAGCACAGCACACCACTATAGACATGCACATAACACACCCCAAATACAGAATGGAAATTAATACTATTTCCCCAAACCTATTCTTGATTCATAATGTGAATGAGCCATCGCTCCTGATAAATTTTTAAGTCACCAAGTTGCCACTGCATTCTCACATGCTCGTCTCCTCCTTTGTTCCACTGGGATGATTAAGAGCTGTATTCTCTGACTACCCACCTGTAAATCGCCCCCCCCCCATCCAATTATCTGGGTACACCTATCAGGTGATAAAAATTGGACATGGATTTGACCTAGGTTACCTGTTATTTGGCCTCTGGTTACCTGTTGTACACTAGCTGGGGTGAGGAAGCTATGTTCAGCTTTTCGGTATGTGTCCTTCAAAAAGGCATAGGAAAATGCTTCTTTCAAGGGCCATCTAACAGAAGGATACAGCTGTCCCAACACCATAGAGTTAACATAGCCAAGAGTTAGTTTACCAATTGAGAGCTCAGATGGGTAAGAACACTACTAACAAGGAAGGTCGTGGAATGTATGTGGTATCTATCTCAAAGACTAGCAATGTGAGTCTAAGACTTTTATTTTTTAGGCAGTTGGTTGTCCATATAAATTTTACTTACTAAAACTTTCAAGCAGTAACTATGGATAAGTACGTGCAGTCTGCACAATAACGACTTAAGAATAGCATTGGGTTTCTTGTGCCACTGCATATCTTGGAGAAGATAGAAAAGAAATCATTTGATTAGGAGAAAATGAAGGAGCATTTTTAGTTAAAAGCCTGGATAAAGCCTTAATGTAATTTCTTTTCTTTGTTGTCTGCTATGTATGAAGGTGTTTTGAGAAAGGATTAAATCTTTTAGCTGAAATAATGACTGTTAAAAAGTTGAATTTGATGGGCAGAAGGTGTAAGCAGCAAAATGTGGAAAGGAGTATAAGTATCCCCACTATGGGAGGTAGGGAGTGAAGACAGTGAGTTTTCACACAGAGCTGAGTATTTTAAGCAAGAAGTCGGTGGAGTAAGAAATAGAATTCCTAAATGAGATCACTGTGTTCCACTGAACAGCAAGAGGGAAAGATATTTCAGTGGTGAAGATAAATGGGATGATTTGCCCTCGAAGACTGTGTATCTTAGTTTTGCTAACTTGCTTAGGCTTTGTTACCAGTGGAAATTCCATGAGGACAGGTAAGTCAAGAAAGGAAAAACCAGAACATGTCTTGCAAGTCAGTCTTTTTGCTTTGTGGTGGGCAAATGCTGAGTTTGTACCTCAGCTGTACTCATAAGAAGATTGATCTAGCCCTTCTGAAGACTAGAAACCATCTGATTTGATTTCTAATCTCAGTTTGGATGACTAGTTTGTATATATTTGTTCGTGCACCAGCACTGGTCCTTTCCTTTTCATTCAACAGCTACTGTTCCTCAGATTTTACACCCATTTTCTGAGTTGGAATATATTCTCTTAGACTTCACTTTGCTTGGCTAAACAAGTTTAGTTCTTCTATTCTTAATTTCTCAAACCATCTTAGTATCCTTTCTTTTTTCTAAAATAGATTTGACGCTATTTGTAAGGTCAGTTCCCCAGAACCCATTACAGTGGCATTAATGGTATTCATCTCTTTTTGGAATGTGTAAGCCTGAATATGTAAGCAATTTTTGTTGTATATTTTTCCTCACATTATTGTACAGTGGGGTGTAGATTATTACTGCTAAAATAGAACAGTAACATAAGTTGTAAAAAGCAGTTGTAGAAGCTTACATAAAATAGAAGAGCCATTCAAGGTAAATAATACCAGCTATTCCTTCTGTTAAATAGTTCAGCGGATCAACTTCATAGGCAGTTTGTCTGATAAGTTGAAAATCAGGAGAGAACAAGAAAATATTTGTCAATTCCCTTTTATAATTCATTAGCTTTCTTTTCATGCAAGATTTTTTTTTTTTTTTTTTTGCATTCACAAACCATTTAAAAAATCTTACTGTTTCGGTGAAAATGGCTTAGCTAGAGAAATAAAAAATCCAGTTATGCTGATTGATTTAACAAATATTTTTATGCATCTTAAATTCTTGTAATCCATTGTTTATTTGTTGTTTGTCTTTTTATATTAAGGATTAGTGTTTTGTGGGAAGGCAGGGTTTCAGCTCAAGAGGTGACATTCATGAGAATGTAAAAAAGAGTGAGGGGACATG
Organism: Heliornis fulica; assembly: GCA_013399135.1. NCBI lineage: Eukaryota > Metazoa > Chordata > Aves > Gruiformes > Heliornithidae > Heliornis > Heliornis fulica. The sequence continues at coordinate 1,214,134 of VXBZ01002198.1, read as the reverse complement.
ATGGATCTGTTGAGGTCTTTTCTTTAAGCACAATTTTATGGAGAAAAATGTTCAAACCTAATCCTGAGAAAGCAAATGACTACTCGTTTTTCACTGAGTCTCTGATTTCTGTGTTGTGTTCTCCTGCTTAGCTCTTGTTTTCTGAGGAATTATGTACTTCAAAAAATGCCACATGGTCTGAAGTGAGGTGTTTCTAAACACTGCACATTGCACAATGTATTGTCTTGACCCTAGAAATTACAAAATAGGAAAGACCATTTTTAAATGGGACCAAAAGTGACGAACAAAGAGGTGTGCAGTGTTGTGCATGGGTGTCTGGCAAGGAGACAGTTAAGCCAGAAATCTTCAAGGAAAATAAAGCAGGACAGTATTTTGGTTAATAAGTTATAGATTAACGGTATCTGGATAGTTATTTTCTGAACAATGGCAATAACAGAGATTCTGGCGTTCTTTATTAGAAATGTCTTCCAGATGGGAATCATGGTTTACAGTCCAAGACTGAATGTCTTTTAATGAGTTTTTTATCAGTAAAAAATACGGTATTTCAGACTATGAACTGTATTACTAGACTGTATTTCCCTCTGTTAATAGATGGTTGTTTATTCCCTTTTGTTCATTTCTGATTACTACTGCCCAGGTCTTTTCAATATTTCTGAGTGTAATTTGGAAGAAGTAATCAGTATGGTGTAATAAGTACAGGACTGTGACTGTGCAATAATAATATTTGGAGTACCAGATTAGAAGAGTGTGATGTAAAAAATGTAGTAAATCTATATATCTGTTTTCTTTGTAGCATCAGATGAAGATACAGATCGGGTTTTCAGGGGACTTAACACGGTGGGATGGATATATTTTCAGTGAATCTTAGGCAGTTTCCTGGGTTTGTAATAGTTTACTGGGGGGTAATTACACCCAAGGATTTTTTTTTTAATTCCTGCATTATCTTTCTGCATCTTCAGCCTCAGTTCCTTCTTCATGTAATGTTTTGTCATGAAATTTATGCTATTAAAAGATGTGTACAACACATCAGAGATTCAGAGAAAGATATTCTGGAGTAGAGTTATTTAAGTATGTGAATATATTTTGAACTGTTTTAAAGTGCTGGCTTTACCAGGAGGATTTACCAGGTATTATTGCATTAGCCACCTTAATTTTTTTTATTTCTGATTGATTCTTCCATGCATAAAACATTCATATTTTGCTTATATTTCTGCAGGGAGAAAGAATATGCATTTTTTTATTTATAGGAAATACTTTTTCTTGAACTAGTTAATTATTCTGACCTTAATAGTATAGTAATTCAGTATTCATACATAATGTCTTTTAAAACTTATTCATTGGTTAGCTGAATCAGTTTTATGAGTGGATTGTAACTGCAAAGTTAATACTGTTTCTCTACAGCCATCAGAAAGATACAGAAGCCTTTTAAGGCTTCAGTGTAAATCAGGCATTCTAATTTATGTTATAAAAATTAATGGAACTTCAACAGCGATATGTTTTTCCAAAGTAACAGGGGATCAATTAAAACAAAATAAAGGAAAAACAACAGAATATTTACCCAAAATACTGTGTGCCAAGTGGAGCGGACGAAGTGGTCACTCTGCAAGTTAGACCACCTTATTCTGGGTCATTTAGAAAAGATTTTTTAATTTCTGGCTATTAAAACAAAAAATGGGGAACTTTAAAAGTGTAGGAAGAAAAATTACTAGCCAGGCTTAGTAGTTATAAGTTTAGCCTGTGGTGACGGGCATTTGAAATAATTTGATATTAAAAATAATACTGCAGACCAGTGTATCTTATACTGTGATTGAAAACTTTGTCTTTAGGTTTCAAAGAGAAACCCATTTGCAAGTGCATGATACTGACATGTCCAAATGCCTTTTGCTTTCCCAGTGGTTTGTACAAATTTCCTCCTTTTTCAAGGGGGAAAAGGAAGAAATGATCGGGCTCTTTGCTTTGGGGTGGGAATGTGAAAGGGAGATGATTGGTTTGGAATTAGAAATAGAATGTCACAAGTAGCCTCCATTTATGGATTTCTCTTCCTGGAAGAAAAATGAGAAGTATTGGTGGAAAGTATTTTGGACTGTAACTTGGTGGTATTAGGAAAGAAGAGTTTGGCTGTTTCCTGAAGACCTCATTCTCACACCAGGTGCTAATACAAACATGCAAAAGACACTACGTATTTAAAGGGAATTTTAAGTTCTTTTCAGGTATTCAGCTTGAGGTTATTACTGTGCTAGTCCTATTTCACTACTTAGGCTATCACCAATAGTAATTCCGGGTAATTCTCTACATAGCTTTTATGAAAAGTAACTTAAAAATAAAAAGATCCAAATCATTTTTCCTCCATTATATAATCAGAAAGAAAGCCAAGACTGACATCAGGGCGTTTTCTCTTCTTTGTAAGTCATTTTAAAACAGAAATTCAAGCACCTTGGAGCAATCACTGGTTTTTGAAGAGACTGCTTCTATCATTTATGGAGGTACGGTAATATTATATGGGAAAATGTGAAATGTTGAGAGGAGTGAAGATCAGAATAAAGCCAAATCGCTACAGGGTTTGAGCAGCAACTGGCTGTAAAATTAATATGGAGCAATAGTTGGGTGTTGCGAGGTTGAGCATTAATCCCGTGCCCGGTAGAAAAATAATTGATCTAAATTTCTGGTTTATAGTGATTGCACTGTGCGAACTATTAAATGAAGCAAAAGTGCAACTCTCCTTTGAGTCCACAGAATGTATTTGACAACACTGACATCTTCCCAAAACCTGGATGGTCCTGTGTGGGTGAGAATAGGGATTATAGCTCTATTCCAAATCCATTTATGGTAGAGCTTCAAACTGGGGAGAAAAGTTGCCTTTTTATCAGAATTATTTTTATTGAGAGAAGCAGAACTGCGTGTTACATATACATGTCTTTTTGCATAGTGTACATTCTGATACAGTTAATTCAGCCAATTTTCTGGTATTATTCTCAAGATCTGTTCCATGGATATTAGAGCCCTACATTTTTCCCCTGATTTTTTCCATTTCTTCTTCGGGTAATAACTGTATAAAATCAAGCATTTTAGTTGAAATTTAGGATCATTAAGGTTGTTCTGGAGTATCTGATGCTCTCCCACATTTTGCTAGGTAGTTATTTTATTGTAAAAAAAAATCCCATCTAGCTGTTATATCTTCATTTCTTTTTCAACTCAAGCAGAAATAGAGATTAAAACTATTTTAAAACCCTCTGCTCTTTTTACATCCAATTTATGCACAAACGGATATTTCACTTTATTACAAGAGCTGCTGATTTCCAGCAAGCATTCAACTCTGAATGTAAAATCGGGGAGGAAGAAGCGGACCACTCTTTCAAAATACATACACATGTGCTGTGTTTAGATTTGAGAAGAAAGCACTTCAGAAGCACTGAAGAGTTTGAATTCATTTTTTGGGGAATACCAAGTTAGAATCTACTGCTTTGATATTGAAAAGATTGCTGATTATGAGACCCCAAAAACTGTCTTAATGAGTAGTTTGAAATAATTTCTCAGAGGTGGAAGGGGATTTTGTCTCTACTGGAAAATCAAACCTGACAAGACTTTAGTATTAGCCCCATTGTCACTGTCATAGATTTCTGTCATCTGCTTCATGGCCCATCAACTATACTGTCAGGCAGCAGACAGTTAAACTTAGTTTAACCAGGCTCTCAAAAAATCTGGTACGCATGACACTCTAAAACGTAGTTTAGTTCTACTAATGATGTTCTTCTGCTGAGATTTTAATGTAAAAGTTTTGTTATTTACAATGATTTGGATAAAACCTTCATGCTGGAAATGATGGCTTTAGTATGCCGGGGGTCAGAAGTAATTAGGCTTAAGATTCTCGAGGAATCTACTACCAATTAGCAGTTTGCTACTACTGTCAAGTAACTAAAAGCATTTGCAAGCATGGTGAGCCCTACATTACATGCTTTAGTGATTCACTTCTAATGGTATTTTATTCTTTTGATATTTCAGTTCAGTAACACCACTAAATTTGAAGGAATAGCTTTTAAGAATTAAGAAAAGTTATGTGCCATTGAAATGAATAAGTGCAGAATAAAATGTGAGGATCCAAATCTGCAACTTTTTAGGCAAGCAGCCCTTTGTACATGCGACTAGGGATGCTGTACTGCACAGTAAGTGTGATGTGGAAATTGGTGCCAAAGCTGGCTCATGACTGGAAGCAGACTAGCCTATTTGTGAAACGTTTGCCAAAGCTAATTTATTTTGCTAAAAAAAAGAGTACATTAGACAGTGTTCAGCATTAAGCAGTGTGGTTAAACTGCTTTCAGTTACCCAAGCTGGCACCTTCTGAGCTGCTTTGGCTATCTCTCCTCAGCACTGGGCATGCCCTGACTAAAATTGATGTGTGTGAAATTTTTTTCATGTAAGGAAGGACTGACGAAGCCTACCCATCCTTTCTTCTCCAGAGGTTCTCTCCTCAGATACAGTCAGAATGTACGAGTAAGCATGTCTTCAAATAACTGTCATTGTATTTGACCTCAGAAAAGTGATTCTCTGAGTAAAAACAGAAAATGGAGGCACTGCAACTTATTATAATTAAATCTAAGTGGCTAAGCACAGATCTGTGGTGTAAATAGATGTGTTACAGCTGACAGTTGAAGTTTGAGTTCAGCTTACGTGTGAGCCTTTGCATTACTCATGTAAATCAATGTTCTTACTTACAAGAGAAACCTCATAATTTACCACTACCCATAAAGTATCCTCTCTGTAATCAATAGTGATTCCTATATGGAATTACTGTGCAGAGCAACCTTTCTTCCATCTGTATCATCAGCATGATTGCTGTATGGTTTGGCACCACAGCAGAAAAATATCCAGTGAGCTCAGTAGTTTTCTGCGTGGAAGGATTTAGCTATCCTAATTTGGTACAAAAATTCCATTCAGTATAAAGTAAACAAAACTGGAATTAAATACTCCAAATGGTGAAGGATTTAGTAGTAGAATCTTTGGGGCAGGGGGAGGGGTGGATGGAGTTGTTTGGAGCCTCACTGTATTGAGACTTCACAATTAAACTCAGCTTAATTTTATTCCATATAGAAGTAGAACACAGTAATTAAAAATGCTCTGTGTCATCTGTCATGCTGGTAACAATAAAGACTTATCTGGTGATGTTTTCATCTCCACTTTCGGTGATAATTAGATAAGCTGCACTTGTGACCAAGAACAGGTCATATTCAAATTAATCTGCAAACATTTCATTGCTTTCTGATTATGTGAGTGCACCTCAGTGTGCACAGAGACGTGCCCTGCTCAGCTCTGCCAAACAGGAATACTGGACACAGGGCTGTTTTTGACCTGTCCACCCCAGGAGCCTGGTGGTGCTCATGCGGGTAGCATGGCTCTGAGGACTCTCCCAGGGCACCTCAGGGAGACATCAGACAAGGCCACAAGCCCAGGACATGAGTGGGATCCTTGCTGGAAGCAGGCAGTGGTGTCAGGAAGTGGTAAGTGTGCAAACTTGGCTTTGAATGGGGATAAAGGAAGCCACAGCTAGAAGATGAGAGTTCACTGTACTCACAGAAACCTAAGCTTCGGCACTTAGGAGACTGACAGGACCAAAACAACGGAGCCAAGTGAATTCAGGTTTTACAGTCAGTAAAGCAGAGGTTTTCTGAATTGCTTTTGTGGATTTGGATTGCCTGCGTTCCACTTTTGGTGCCTTGTGTGTATCCTGAGTGTGTGGCTCCGTGTTCCAACAAAAATACAGGCTGTATCTCAAATAAACAAAATCTAGAAAATAATTGGGTGTCCATTTTAGTATGTGTTTGCAATTACTAAAGCAAAAAAAAACTTCCTGTAATTTTCTGGTAACCTATGTAACTAACACCTTTGGTGGAGTAGAGGGTAATTCTTCTAGTTACATAAAACAGACACTTCTAAATGTGATGTTCTACAAAGCTGCGATTAACTAATGGGGGAATAGAAAAGTTTTCTCATAAAATATGGTAAACATGGTAAATAAATGGCACTTTAAAAAAAAACCCAACATGTATTTCTCCTTGGCATTAGATTACAGCATCAAGGAGTGACAAAGTATATTTAGCTAACAAAGCTGTTTATGCTACAGAAATCTGTGAAGTTACATGCTTTCCTGTTCTCGTTGCTCCGTTTCTCACAGGAAAGCTCCTTATTGTTTCGCTTTGCCCATCTTGATATAAGGATAGCCCTCTATTTAGATGCTATACATTATTTTTCATATAGTTCATGATTTTTAAGATAAACCACATTGCATATACCATTATGTTTTACTTTGAGGGCAAACAGAGTAACTCTTCACTTCAAGAAGTATCTTCTCACAGTGTCTTATGTGTCCTTTTCAACTTTTAAGAACAGGGTAGTGTAGTATTTTTAAAGATATATTTTTGCTGTAGAGTATAAAGACAATGGGAAAATTCACACAGGCTCTTGAATCTCTAGTGATTGTCTTGCATACAGTCAATAAAAACATACATGTACTCACAATATTGCTTTGTTAGTGGGTTCTTCGGTGACTATTTGCTCAGTGACACAATATCATCTCCCTTTAAAAAAGGTAAAAAGAGCAAGACATGAAGGTCTGGCAAGTGGTAAACAGTAGATTTATTAATTCTTGATTAACGGGAGTATCTTAAATTCAGCAAGTGCTCACAAATACTGCATCTGTATTAGCCTGAAATTTGCTGTTCTTATTTTAGGTTCAAAGAAGCACAACTTTAAGGACAAGCCCTTCCCAGCTGTTTCCAGCCATATAAACTGAACTCATGAGGACTTATCTTTGCGATCCCAGCCTCTGCTTCTCCTGACTGCCTCACCAAGCTGCATGGTGCCTGGCTGCTCAGTATGCCTTGCCCAGCAGCGCTTGCAGTCGCAGCACAGCTCCCTCCTTACAGCTTGCAGTTGCAAGTGCTTAGCTCTTCTACAAATTATACCTCATCGTACCAAACACCAAGAAAAACACAATTAACAGCCACATGTGCAAAGTGACTAGTATCACGCAGGAGATCTATGGCAAAAGCAGGTCTATGATTCAGTTCCCCAGGGCTGCATTCATGCCTTAATCATGGAAACATGTTTTCCTCTCTACAGCTGTCTACTTCATTCACTACGTGTTTCCAGTGGCTGCCACAGAGCAAGTGCAGATTCCACAGAGCACACTTGCTTTTACTACACAATGATTCATCCTCCAGCGCGGGGCTTTTCTATGCGCTACAGAACACAGAAGACCCATGAAAAACTCCGCTCCCAAAGGAATCACATGCAGCTCCCTCACCCTCACCACTCACATCATCCACCAGAGTCCTTGTCCCTCTGTCTGCTTCTTCTACCACCAAGAGAGTTGGTTGCACAGGAGTGACAGGATTCCTGATATGATTCCTGCGCTTAATCGGGGCCTGATTGCAGCAGCAGTGAGTGGCAGGATCAGGGAAGACCGTTCTGAACTCCAGTAGCCCCAGGGCTGGAACACACCCAGATGTTTCATGGAACGCCTCTGGCAATCTAGTCGCACAAAGGTGTTTATAGGTTTGAAGTAAAAATCAGGGATACTAAGAATAATTCATCCACTACTTGGCACTTCAGACAGAACAGGAACAATTGCAATGTGCAAATCTAAATGGCAGATAGCAGCAGCAATTAGCTAACAAGCACGCTTTACTCACGGAGCTGCTTGTGCGATGGACTTTCCCTGGAATGAACTCCCTTTAGTACAAACACTGATCAGGCATAAAGTATTGTCAAAGGCATGTAGCCAAGCAAGTGTAAGCTCCTTCTTTTACTAATATCTGTCATTTTTAGGAAGAAAAGATGCTGACAGTAACTGCAATAAGCACAAATCTAGTTCTTAGAAATATGACTTGCAGTTTAACTTCTCTTTGCACTTAAAAGCTATTTAAAAGCAAACAAAATCTAACCAAATCAAAAGTAGCATTGTACACTTAACATTAAATATATTCCTTTTCATACTAAAATTACTTTCGGGAGCAAAAAAAAAATGCAGTAAGTGGAAAATCAAAGGAGAAATGTAAGAAACTGCTCCAAAGAGGTTTGCCCCTTTGCAGAGCAAAAGCTCTGCACAGCCTCTCGGTAACCTAGACCACAGCCAGCTCACATGATTTATTGGTTATCTTTAATAAAGCAAAATCCAAGCACCTTTTCTGGTTTTGCTACTTCCATTCCAACACTGGCAGTAGCAGACAGACAGACAAAGTTTAGTTTTAGCCTGGGAGCTAAAAGAATTACTTCTAACATACATATGTTGTGTTACAGTCTGACTTATAAATTCTTAGTAGAAACGTCAGCAGGAACCAAGCACTAAAGCTGGAGAAGAGTAAATGGAAAGAGCCCTCGCTGTATTTGCAGAGTCGCGGTGAAGAGGAAAGTGCTCCGGACTCTCTTGGAAACTTGTCATGTAAGTGAGTAAGGGGAGAGGTCAGGCAGTGACAGACCGCTTGTCCAGCCTGAAACAGGGGGTTGCACCAAGACTCAAGAACTGGAAACCATTCTAAACCTGCATTTTACTAACAAAGAATGCTATTAGAACAAATTATACCCATCATTTATAGATATAATCTGAAAGTACCGTAGCTCCTGGCTTCCACTCTCATGGTGTCTGGCAGCACGCTATGTATCATCCTCAAAGTATCTTCCAGAATCCCCAGCACCCTGGCTTCAGGGATCTCTCCAAATTCTGATGATTCTGATCTCATTTTCTAAGCTTAAAGTGTTCTCTCAAATGACATCAATCATGACTCAACCTGGCCTCTCCTGCCATGTATGACAAAGGCTCCTATTTTTAAACTTTCAGACAACTACAGCCTGCATTGCTTTTTTTTTTTTTCTTTTTGCCAAAAATATGTCAGTTTAAATCTCACTGTTCTGAGCATACTCTGTTCTTTTGGGATACTTGTCAGCTGGTCTATTTATATCAGGTTTGTAAGAAATTAGATGTTTTTCTAGAAGTAAAACAACAGACTTGGAGAACAGAGCTTCCACCTTGCATTATTAATAGAATTCAGGATAATCTGTCGTTATATTGTCAAGAAGCACAGAGACTAATTGCACAGCGCCAACAATTCACTCAGCATGGCGGTTAAAATGGATAAATGGATAAAAATGATTTGTATTAGTGCCTGCAGTCTCTTGTAAATGTCAAATACTTCTTGGCATTCTAAAACCCAGGCTGTACAGCAAAAGTGGAAGAGTAGCACTTCGTATTAATTTAAAAATGCATAAAACTGATTATCCTCTTCTAGCACTCAGTATTTCACTGGTTTATGAAGACCCTAGATACTGCTCATAACCGTCTCTACTCGTTCAACTCACCACGTCTCTCATTTTTCTTTCAGTGGAGCAGTGCATGTTTTACTTCAGACAAATAAAATTTTACTTCTTGTGTAAGAAGATATTTACAGAGATTCCCCACAACCAGTTGTCCCACTTGGAGAAAGTTGTAAATACTCTTCTCCTCTATGGCCCACGTGCGGCAGACTCAGCATTCCCAGGAATTAGCTGCTCCTTTTGTGTAAATCTCAATCACATGCGTGTGTCTTCCTGTAGTTCAGCGCCGTCTCGTTGGCTTTTTACTGTTCTCTTTAATCACCTCACAGGTTTCAAAGCACACCTGGACGTATTCTCATTTACTCGTCTTTAAAGCATTCGCAGAACATTCTGGTATAAAGGATTTATGATATTTCCTTGGTTCAGCCCATTTATGTACTTCCATACATCTGTTGTTAGGCTCTGGTTTGTTGCTCTGCTCTGTAGTAGAACGATGCGCAGGTGCAGTTGAACTGACAAAAGTGTGAATATTTGTCTAAAACGGATCGCTTATATTTAGTACAACTGACATTTTACTCGTTCTTGTTAGTACCCACATTTAGTCCAAAAGAATTGTGAAATGAAATCATCAAAAAGCTACCAGCTGCACAAGTCTTCTGAAACCTCTGTCTGAGTCTGTCTTACACATTATAAAAACATGCAAAAAGGCTTAGAGATAGTTTAAAAAAAAAAAAAAAGAAACAAAAAGAATAGAAAAGGGATATCCAGGTGGCTTTTTAACTGTGGAATACAATAAAACAGAGTTTGGAAAGTATTACACAGAAATACAATAACGAAAAAAACAAGCTATGCAGTTTACAAGTTGAGATGTATAGTGCTGTGCCTTTGCTCGAGCAGAGCTCAGGAAAGCAGACAGAGCTCGCTTTGTACGGGCTCCCAAACTGCCTGACAGCGCCGAGTTTACAAATGTATGACTGGCAGCACACAGGCTGCTGATCAACTCTAGAAAATCTTTTAAGGCTTAAGGTTAATTAAGGTTAATTATTCTGAACCACTGTTTTGGAGATTTCAGCAATAATTGCTTAAAGTGGCAGAGATTAATTGCTGCTTCCATTTTGAGAGCACTTGGGAAATTACTTAAAAGTGTGTGAAAGATTTGTCAGGGACACACTGTAGGTGTAGAAGAAATGAAAGCCTGTGTGAACAGCTGAGCTGTAATGGCCATGCCAGTCTAACACAATACTTGCAGTACGTAATTTAGACAAAGAGTCTGTAGATTTATCAGCAATACATATTTACTCTCATGTGCTTGACAGGGCTAGATGCATTTGCATGGAAATTCACTCCCAGATGCCAATCTCAGATATTAATCCAAAAATAATAACCAAACAGCAGTTCCATGTTTGATTACTCACAGAATTATCATCTTTGCTGATTGCGTCTTATCTCAGAGCCAGACCCTGAGCCCAGAAAACCATCAGTTTGGTTCCAGGGTCGGAGCTGCCAGTGCCGTTGAGAGGAGCATTACTGGAGTCAAAGGGACCACACATGAAACGAGGCACTAAAGCTCAACAGTAAAAGCCGACAAGACCTGGCATTAGATTACAGAATCTTCAGCATAGAGGCGCTCCTCCTTTCCCAGGCACAGGAACACAAGAGGTAAAACCCTGATACTGTTAAAATCAAACGGAAACTTTTCTAGCAGCTTGGCTAGCCCCACCTTTTTAGCCACTGCCATCTTGTCTGTGCCACACGTTTCACACATGGACGATCCCATGGGTCTGAGTGGTACGGATGAAAGTCACTTGAGGCTACAGGAAGAGCTCCTACTGTCACTCATTTAGGGGTTGAAGTGGTGTCAGCTCTCTACTGATATTTCATACTTGTCCCGTACACATAATACAGAAAGCAGCAGCAGCCGTTAGGAACTCGTAGTGAAGCAATCCAGACTAAGCACTTTCCAATAGCACAAAATGAGGCAATTTACCAGGAAGAGAGGGAGTTGCATTAGCATGAAAAAAAAATCTAAGTTATTCACAAGATGCTGAAAGAGTAGGAAGAATCATCAATCCTGAACACTGGAACCAGGAGGATCCATAAGGATTTTACATGATGCTCATGAGCCCAAGCCAAGTAAGCACTGCTGTAAGCAGAGCTGTGCAGGGAGCAGAGTAGTAGCCCTGCCTCCCCGCAGTGCTCTCGCAGATTTAGAGGGGATCTGGCCTCTTGTGTTTTCCACTTAGGAGTTGTGACAGACAAGTTACTGGAGCTGGAAGCAACCCAGGAGTTCCTTCAGAAAATCTGACCGTGAGCATCTCGCTGGAGGTGCTTCATGCAGTTGCAAGGACAACTGCAACCACCACGTGTATAAAAGTATCAAAGTTTGACAGTAGTAGCAGAGTCAATACCAGTCACCACCATCTCTCTGGTACAAAGTAGGTGAATGTGAAGGAGGCTCAGGATTAAGGCACATCCGCCCTGTCAGTGACACTCAGACACTTCAACCACACACGTCTCAGGACTTGTTGCACTACTAAGAGTAGGCAGGTTTTTGTATCACTTCTGGACACCACAAAATCACGAGTGATGTTCAGACTGTGACAGCAAGCATAGCCTGCTGTCATAGAGTTGAGCTGCACATTGGGGATGCTTTTCCTGGAACAGGGGTGACATAACTGCTCCCCACTAAATGCCTTGGAGTGAAGGACACAGGGGTGGAGACTGCTCCTTCTCATAGTTCAGAGGGTATCAATGACACCTTGCTGCTTAAATCATCTTCCCATGTGGTTTTCACCCCTATGTTGCTCTGTTTTGTGCCGGTCTTGCAGACTTCCCAGTGGTTCAGAGCCCAGCAGTGCCTCAGCATCTCCCATCCAGCTGTTCTGGCCAGCCTCTCCGTTGTGCTCCACATTGCCATGGTTAGACTCTTGGCCCTGATATGGAAAGGCTTTTTGAGAAGGCTGGCACATGAAGAAAGGAAACAAGATTAAACAGGTCACCTGAGAACAGCTGTAGCCATTTTGTCTTTATTTGCTTGGTCTGGTAGCTTTGGAATATAGGATCTCCACATCTTTTGCAGTTACATTTCTATAAAGAGTAAAGGCTTTAATTACAGCAACTCCCACTTCCAAGCAGGCAGTAGGGAAGCCAAGAGAAAACTAGAAGAGTTTGCAGTCAGAGTAACAGCGTCTGATAACCAGAAGTGTCACATAGACTTCTGAAGATCAAAAATGGACTAATAAGGTATTTTCCTCCTTTACTTGGTTACTGTACAACCTTATCACCCAGAGCGCCTCTCATTTCAAGCACTGTGGTGTTACCAGTGGCGGTCTCCACCATGGCAAAGAATGGCACCTCCTGCTTTGCTTGGACGGCTGCCCCGCGGCTCCCCGGGCATCCCCCGAGCCCACGCGGCTGGCTGACAGTCACGGAGAGCCTGGTTTCAGAAGTGGGGTGCATGTGTAGTTGGACTTTTGAAGGGAAAATAGAACTTGATACTTCAGTTCCCACAGGATACCACCACAGAGACTGTTTTCTGTAAAATGAAACCAGTGGAGTAGTGTTTTACACCACAGTATCGCATAAAAGGCAAGACAGTTGGCCCAGTGATACTCCTACACAGACAGATTCCTGTGTCTCCTGACAGGTTCACATTTCTTTATCTGGCAAACACAAATTTATGGTCTATGTACAAAGCAGCCTTTTTATTTAGGGAACAATTAAGCTGATCCCAGCAAGACTTCATGTTTAACTAGGTTTGTAGTGAACAAGTTCGCAGTCTGTATTCAATCAAGCTCTCAAGTAGAGGCAAAACTGTATTTGAAATGTAAAATTCTAAGCGTCCTGAGCTGTGTGAGAGTCTTGCCTAAGCAAAGCTATGGGTCTGTCTGCTAAAACATTGGTAATGTATCAGTACATTCCTTTATTTATCCTGTTATTAATCTTCCAATTATATTGGATTTGTAAGCCTGCTTTTTTTAAATAAATGTGTCTACACTTCAGCACTTGATAAGCATATAAACACGTGTACATATGCACGCATGCACAATAAAATAAAGTTGCTGTTGGCATAAAGGTAACATCAGCTGCATTCATTACAAGATGCAGATTCCCGGTGTTCAGAGTCTCACCTAGTCAGAAGTGTGGTCAGCCTCTGTGCTGGTTTTGGTTTCTTTGAGCCAGGGTTGGATCCAGCTGTGGTTGATGATGATCTGAATTCAGCAAAGCCAAAAGACGACAATAAATCAGGTTCAGTTCTGGTTTTTGACAAAACAATGGTTCGAATCAATCTTTGGTTTTGGTTCTGCTTCCTGCTTAATAGCTGTGTAAAGAAAAAACATCTGGAATAATACCGCAGCAGGGCCAGTAACTGAGGCTGCACTGTCACAAAATCCAGATAGCACCAATAATAACAAAGCTCGCAGGCCAGTCTTCAACAACAACAAAACCACCAACCAACCAAAGAGACCCCTTTTGTACCTTAAGATCAGTAGTAGCCAGGACTGCAAATAGGACTGCAAACAAACTGCCTCCATCTGCGCTAGTCAGTAAAATGGGCCATGACCTGTTGTGCTGGCTCTGAAGGAGAGAGGCCAGAGTGTAGCCAGCACAGCTCAGACAGATATAGCTGAACCCCGGTCAGGCTGGTCTCATGGCTGCTAGGAGCAACCTTTTGTTCCCCTCGACTGTGCCCAGGCACCACCAGCATGTGCTGAAGCCCTGCCAGGCAGCCCTGAACTGCCTGATCCTCCTGTGAGATGTGAGTCCCAGATCTGACTGCCCCATTGTTCCAGCACAGCCTCTGGTGCCAGCCTGGCAAGAGGCACTCACTGGACCTCTTTGCACCTTCTTGTTGGTCTGCACCGCTTTGCCATCTCTATAACTTTCTGTAGTGAGCTGCTTTGACCCTGGGACTACATTTTTAAAGTTCCATACTCGTATGGTGCCTTACAAAGCCCAGTCAGTATTTGGGAGTAGGGCTCCAGAATCACAGAATCCCAGAGCAGTAGGGGTTGGAAGGAACCTCTGGAGGTCATCCAGTCCATCCCCCCTGCAAAAGCAGCATCACCTTCACCAGGTTGCACAGAATCTTGTTTGGGCAGATTTTGAGTATCTCCAGAGGAGACGACTCCACAGCCTCTCCAGACAGCCTGACCCTGTGCTCTGCCACCCTCAGAGTAAAGAAGTTTTATTCTCATGCTCAGACGGAGCTTCCTGTATGCCAGTTTGTGCCTCTTGCCCCTTGTCCTGTCACTGGGCTCCGCTGGAAGGAGTCTGGCCTCATCCTCTTGTCATCCACATTTTAGATATTTGATGTATTTGAAGTATTGATGAGATCCTTTACAAGCTACACAGAGTAGGTGTAGTGGGGATGCGTAGCCCATACAGGGCGTACAAAGCTCTCAGTACAATATGAGAGGGCCTACATGCCCTCTGGAACAGCCTCAGCCCATGCTTCTGTCTGCACAATTCCCACATCACCAATGTGTGCCTTGGTCACAGAGCATGGTGACTACAGGACCTCTTGAAACCTACCCCAATTTCAGGAGAAAATTATTTCTTAAATAATTTCTATCTAGGAAAGGGGGCTTGCGCCAGGAAATGTCCGGTCACACACAGAACACGCAGAACCGCCCCCAACTGCCATCTTCTTAAACGAGACCCCCTGAAGCACACTGGCTGCATGAAGGTTAAAATCACTCCTGGCCTTTTTTACCACATGCTGCTCTCATGTCGAACAGGCCCTCTCAGAGCTGTCTGTTTTCATGGGAGGAGACTCTCTTCACTTGCTTCCCCACCTGGAAAGAATGCCAGGTCTTTTCTTCTTTGCTTCAGAAACACACCACCTCCAGGATCCCTTGAGAAGGAAATAAGAAATGGTTCTTGTGTCGAATTGTTGTTGTCTCGTTGTTTTCAAGGTGAGCCAATGATCCCGTTTCCCCCCTTGTATGAGTGAGATTGCTACATAAAGCAGCAGTACAGGGGCCAAGAGGGGAAAAAAGAATGAAATTGCCCACGATCAAGCGCAGTTTGGTAAGTTTATGCTAAAGTTGTGATCTCTCTACTTTTGCTGCGAAAGTTAACAAGAAGTACCAGCTTTGCCAGCGTCACCAGGACCCGCAGTACTCCTTCTAGGCACTACATTTCCATAATTCCAACAATTTTGGCTTTGCCTACCAGTAAAGATTTACTGGCGCTTATTTATATTTACCAAGGAGGGAACAGAAACCACAGAACATTCGCAGCCAACTCGCTAAACTCCTTGTTCAGCGGCTTACAAAAACAAAGATTCATTTCCAGGGCAGTACTCACATTTGTAATATTCTCAGTCCCTCTCTGCCATACCCACAGACTCTGCCTTGAAAACACGCACCAAATCCCTTAAAACAGAGTTTTCCATGAGCCCGTGTATAATCTCACTGAAAAGCTTGTAATGTCTTTGTTAAACCTCAGATTTAAATTTCACTCGAGGAAAATTATAGCATGCCTTCTGTTTTTTTAGCATATTCATGTTGTGAATATTAATATGACTACTGAAAAGAATAGCTACCAAAAATCGTGACCTGATCTTCTCTATTTAGTTTTTATCAGCAGGTTTTCAAGTAGTCTTTGTGCCACTTATGCCTGAAGGTATTTTTCTCCATTCGTATCTTGAAATGTGTGGCTGGCAGGTTTGTGCCCCATAGTCTTTAAAAATTTGTTTAAACATATGCATAATAAATAAAATAGAAGGAAAAAAAAAACCCCAAAGTCTCAATAACCACAAGGATTTACCCTCTTTGTTAAAATGTTGGATGTCAGCTGCACAAAACATCACAGTATTTTTACTATAGAGATGTAAAATCATTCCACAGAGTCTTCCAAATATCCGACTTGTATTTCAGACACAGATACTATGAGGGAAAAAGTCTCCAGCTGTCTAGAACTCAGCTTCTCTCATTTGTACTGTCATTTAACGTATGACAAAATTTAAGACCAGACTTTAACTGTTTCCAAATGGTTTTGTGTATGTTTCTGCCGAAACCTTTAACCATTATCTATCACCAGAGTTCCTTAACAACAGATGGACCCACTGTGTTGATTTTGTGTTCAGACACGTTTCTGTGAACGCCTGGTATCATAGGTGGCATCATACATGGTAATACATGATAAATACTTAATTTGAGAGCAAAAGGATCTTGGGAAATTGCAAGTACAAATTATTTTAAGCGCTGACACACAGAAAACTCTTAACCCTGTGTGGAAATGACTGCAGCAAACCCACGCTCATCAGATGATAACATTAGCTGTGAGTCTCTGAAGAAACTATTCACCCTTTGAAACAGTCTTGCAAAAGCTGAACACAAACTTTACTGAGCAAAATATTCTCCACACACAGTGGAAACCCAAACCCAAGTACATGTGGGAAATGCAGATACTGCACAAATCAGAAGGGGCTTAAGAGTCTTCACACTAATCTCAGGATATGTTGGGCTGTTTTTCTGGAAGAGGCATAACACAGCACAAAACGTAACTTAGCGTGAGCATTGCCTTCCCTGTGGCCTGCAAAGGAACACAGCCTCCCACAGGACCTGCGAGTGCGCTGGGAACACACGGGACTGATGAAACACTCCGAGTCGATACCTCGAACAACACTCCAAGTGCGCTGCAAGCTGTTGTCGCGGCCTGACGCTCTGATATGAGCGTTCCCTCTCAGAAAGAAAATGGCGTACGTGGGGGTGGGCTGCAGGAAAGGGCAAGCATCTGTTTTCAAAGGAGAATTCAGCAACAGAAGTAAAAATGGAAGAATTTTAGTTCTTGTTTGAGGTTGTTTTACTTTTCCAATTAAAGATAATTGGAGCTTTACATTTAATAGAGGAGCTTATGAAATGACTTACTACTGAGGCATTTTACCTTCTGAAGTCATTAAGTCTATTTGTTACAGTGCAAATTCCAACAAAGAAAAAAAATACACCTTCAGTGATATATCAATAATTTATTGTTTTGCATAAGATCAGATTTCAGGTATGATACCAACCAAGGACCAGATGGGAAATTCAAGTATAGAACTTGGTACAACATTAAAAAAGACAACCGATTGTTTGACAGTGGTGAACAGCTAAAACACAATAAAACCATCTGGACTTGGCTGTTTAAACATGCGGTCCTTTAGAAACTCACACAGCACAACTTGAATGTGTGGAATATTGGAAGCACGTTTAGTCGTTTTTGTTCTCAAAGTGGTAGGAGTCAAAGGAACCGTCCCCTCCCCCGGCTCGGGTATCCCAGAGCAGTTCAGCCCATGGGCCAAGTGTCCATCAGGAGAAGTGGGCTCCTGTCCGGATGAAACTGCTGGCATTTTTTCTGCCTTGTCCCACTATCATCTGCTGCCTCACGGGAACCAGGGGCTTCAATTTTCTTTTCTTTTTGAGCTAACACAGCAATAAAGTTGATTTTCAGGGGCTATATCGCAATTTAATGTAAATGATTTCTCACTCCTGAAAGAAACATTTCGCTCTGTTGGTTGGATTTATGTTTTTGTGATTCCCTTTCTTCTGCAGGTGTTACAAGTCAGGAATTAGCTCCTGGCATGGAGACGGGGCAGGCAGCCATCCGTCTAGGAACCTCCTGCCAGGACTGTGCCGGGGATTAGAGGGTCAGTGTCTCTGTTAACACAGCAAAGCACCGTACTGCTTTCTGCTGCCCAGCACAGCCAACCTGTTGGAGAAGGTCCTCCTAGACCACACCGACCCAGGAATGGGAATTAAACTAATTTCAAAAGGACAAGAAGAAAAGCCTGCAGGACAGCCAGAACTGCATCTGACAGGGAGTTTGCAGATGACTCCAGCACCTAGTTCTTAAAGAGAAAAGCAGGTCCCTTATGCAAGCGTTACTGCATGCTACTGTTCTGAGACAGCCCGGGTGAGGAGCACTGTTAGAGGGGTTTCAGTGAGGACAAAAGTCTCTCTTTCTGGGAACAGCCCGATCCTGAGAGACGCCGTGTGCCCTCTCAGTTTGGGTCGGTTGCAAGAGCTGGTGAGAGTACTCGATGTCTCGTGGGCAGAGGCAAACAGACCCACTGGACTCCAGATCCCCTGAAAAACAGGCTGAGTTTTGGTAATTATAAGCCCCCCAATGTTTTCTGAACTTTTTCTCAATTCACATAATTTCTGTGCAACTGACTTAATCAATTAATTTCTACTGATGTTATGAAAAGGTTTAAGTCCACCAGGAACAGGCTGAAATCTGACAAAAGTTACAATACAGCTATTCCGGCAGAGCCTGGATCTGTACTGGGATTCAGTACATCTGTACCTCTTGCATAAACACTTCCAGGCTCCCAGGGATTTTGGGTTGTTGCTTGCATTTCATTTAGTTTATACGACTCCACGCCAAATGCAACGGCCCACACATTAAATGCACATTTAGAGTAAAACTGCAAAACCTGATGGCTTTATCGGCACATGAACCAAAATAAAATATTTACATGGAATGTTGAACTCCGTTTACAGAGACGGTGTTTCAAAATACAGACTTAGCAACCTCTTCCATAAATGATCATATTGACAAGATATTTAAAAACTTAACATCCCTTTTCAACCCTTCCATAAATATATAAAGTTTCACTAAATTCCTTTTTCTTTAAACAAGACAGCTATATTCTCTTTACAGATTGACATGAAATCGCGGCTTCCTGTGATGGTCTGAAGTCAGCAAGTTCCTACGCGCGTTCTGCACTTACAAGACATATTCACAACACAACACACAGGTGTTACTTGGTCTTTACAGTTGTACTCATTTCCTGCATATCAGTAGTAAATAAAGAAAAATACCAAAATATCTATATGAAAAATACATCATCTAATATACATTTGCTTACGCTGCCACATCAAATTTAAAAATGAGGTTTCTGACTGTGTCTGGTCAGTGACAAGGATATTCTTTACAGCAAAGTCTACAGCATTATTTTTTTTCCAGTGGTGGCAAAATATCTGTTGCGTTACTAAAAAGTATTGGTATGCACTAAACAAGAAAAAAAAAAAAATCATGTCTTGCAACAACTTCCCAGATCTCCAAGGTTTCCTCACTAATTTGAAAAATTCTGATGTGAAAAATTGTTCTAAATAATGCAAAAATGTCTGACATCAATTTAAAGAAGGGGAAAAAAGTTACCCTCTACTTTGTTGCTATTCATATCACACTGCCACTGATTTTACAGAGATTAATCCCAAAGACTTTGAATTTATATACACAGTAACTCACATTTTCCTCTATTTAAATAAATATTCCAGTGAGTTCTCTTTGTGGTGCCACAAAGCATGCGTGAAAACATTTTCAATCCATGCATGCCCCCAGCAGAGTATTTCACAATGAAGCCACTGAATACACCTTTCTTTCCATGACTACGTAAGTGCAAAGGAACACTGAAATCACTCTGTACATGTAAGACGAGGTTCACATCTAGAAAAGTAAAAACACTTATCCTGATATGTAATTAAAACTATGATGTCTTCCTCATAAAAATGTTGGTCACTTTTGCCTGTTTCAGTTCTCTCGAGCACTTAAGGGGTAATAACTCCCAAGTGCTGATGTGCTCTTTATGGGAGCAGTTATGCTTAAACCCATCTAAGTGCCCATCTCCAGTACTAATTAATATCTTCTGCAAACTCTCTGTTACAAAAGCCTACCTGGGAATACACAGATGATGATCAAGAGGCGTTTGGCAGTTTCGTTACACTAGGATTAGCTCCCTTCACGGGGCACAGTAAGACTTGGGTTTAATTTGACTGCTCTGCCCCAAAACTGGGGGCAGGAGGACTGAAGACACAGGAAAACAAGACCAGTTCCAAGTGCATGAAGAGTGTACCTGCCGCTCAGGTAGAGGTGGAAAGCCCTCCTACCAAGAAAGCGGCCATCGAGTAGCACCCAACCCTGCCCCAGATTTAGACATTGACAACAGCAGACGTTTGATCTATTTAACACGTTACTATGAATGCAGCCAGCTGACAGGAACCCAGAAAGTCTCGGTCTCCAACCTGTCGAAAGTTGTCTTAAGCTCACTGTAAGCTGTAGCGAGGTCATCGTTGACTATCACCTTATCGAAGAGGTGGCCGTACTGGCTTTCCATCACGTGGGCAGATTTAATCATTTCTTGAAAATCTTCTTCCTGGTAAGGTCAGTGCAAGGCATGGTCAGTCCATAACCAAGCAGCATCACATAAACTCCTTCTGATGTAAATGCCAAGCTACTTGCTTAATGACTTATTATTATCAAATCAAGGTTTAGCTTAGGTATTTGGAAACATTTATTCTCTGAAAGGGTTGTCAAGCACTGGAACAGGCTGCCCAGGTGGAGTCACCATCCCTGGAGTTATTGAAATGACACGCAGATGAGGCACTTCAGGAGTAGTGATGGACTTGGCAGTGACAGGTTAATGGTTGGACTTGATGACCTTAAAGGTCGTATCCAACCTAAGATGTTCTACAATTTGCAACATGAGAGAAGATGGGAAACACAAAGATACTACATGTAAGCCCTGACAAGTACTACATGATACTACATGTAAGTCCATGAGATCCAGTGGCCACCTGTATCTTCAAGGTAGACCACTACCACAAAACTTAACAAATTCTCACGTTTTACCATGTGTAAATATACTCACTGTAAAAGGTTTTGCAGTTCCCTTATCATCTTTGCTTGAAATAATCTTGGCATTTTTTCTGGTTTCTCTCAAACGGTCGAGTGATGGAGGCTTTATAAATATAACAAATGGTTTAAATTCGTATGTCCGTAAGTGTTTCACTGTCTGGGAAGAGGAAAGATTTTAATTAATTTAATACCATGGAATTTACTGTAATAAAAGCAACTCCCCACTAACCAAAATAAACTCATAAAGCTTTCCTAGAATGCTGGTTTTCACATACTGCCATCCCACTCTGCCTATCAGCACTGATTCACATCAAGAGAATTTTCAAGTGAACGGTAAGAAGACCCTTTCTTCAAGAGTGACCACTTCCCTTGGTTTCCACGTTGGATGCTGGAAAACCCCACCAGTCTGCAAAGCCTGGGCTGTGCACACCAGTTCCACTGGCAGCGGGAGAATGGTGGGGAGCCGCAAGGACAAAAGTTCAAACACATTTTTTCTGTACCCATGAAAAATGGTGGAAAATGGTGCCCGTGACAGTTGGTCACAACTGGTCAATATTTTTTCTCTTCCACACTGTGTCCACCACACAACCACTCTGCCTGAGCGAGTGATGTTACAATGGAGTTAGAGATAGATGTACAATTCATATTGCAGCACAGGGTGAAGCAGGGATGGCCAGAAGCTTTCTGTCCTCTTCATGTGGCGATGGCCCACAGAAAAATGCTGTGTTGGCAAGTAGGATTGCAGAACAGTGCACAAGCCCGTGTTCTCCCCAGGCAACTGAGTACTTAACTGGAAAATCAGGCTGTACTGTCCTGCAGAGCAGAAGCCCTTGTCCAGCTCCTCTCCTCCCCTAGCATGGTGTCTGGCTTCCCTGACCAGTGGTCTGCCAGTGCAGACCCTCCGCCCTGTGTCTGAAACTGCCCTGGGAACCGTTGCAAGTCACAGGCTGACCACCCTGGAGAAGAAATACTTTGACTGGGTTTAAAAACTCGTTTGGCTCCTGGAATCACTGTGGTTATTAGTATCATAAAAATTCCCCGTGGAGCTGTTCAGCAGGGTTAAGAGACAAGGTCAGTGCAAGAACAAATAGTTGGGAGGGAAATGTTTTTAACAATTATCCAGCCAACATCACTTTTAGTGGGTTCCTTGACTCATGTCCACCCTGCATGTAAACCCTTGGAAGGAACGGTCTGGTTAACGAGTGAGAGTGTGTTGCTGGACCAGGTGATAGCTCAAAGCCGTTCCAAGACTGAAGTTTCAGAGAGAACATCTAACCCAAACCAGCAGAAAGAAGAATGGATATATAGAAGCATTTTGTAATTAAACCTTTGGTATAATGCTGCAAGCTTTCAATTCACTAATTACTGAGCTGAATACTTGCCAATATATATAATGAAGTTTCCTTCCCCTCCTTTCAGAGACCCTTCCTGTGATAAAGGCACACAGCAAGCCCACTCAACAGTCATTCAGCGTGGAATAAAACATTCCTTTTTGGACACCATTTTTTCACGGAATCCCAATACGCAGTATGGGGAACTATGAGAGTCCACAAGACAGGCTTACTTACATGAGGCTGCACATCCAACAAACAAACTTTGTTTTTTGCTAGAACAGATCGAACGGAGTCTAAGCTTGTACCATAGTAGTTGTTCTTATACTCGCCATACTCGATAAACCTGTGGCAAAAAACAAGTGGAATCATTTCCATTTTCTCCAGAACAAAACCTAAACCCACTTATCAGTTTGGCTTATAAGATCTAATTCAGGAGCAAAAATATTTTACTTTACACGAGAGTTTTACCATGTTTTATAAAGGAAATGCTGTCAAGTACTTCAGCATGTCAATTTTAAGAAATCTTCTACTTTACCACTTTCAAATCAGTAACACCTGCTTGTATTACAGCTAAAGAGAAAAAAGTACTGTAGTCCAGCAGCCCACTAATGTTTTCCATCACCTCTTTTTCTCAACTAATGCAATGCAATAAAACAGTGGATAAGCTAAACAATAGAAACTACTGAAATTTCATTGCACTCCACAGAATATCCAAATTCTCTGTCTCAGAAGAGGAGGAGGAGCAACGATGGTGCTAATGGAACCAAGGTGGATGGTTATGTGCTATAAAAGCACAAGCGCTATTTGCCAAAAAAGCAAAGTGGAGTTTGAAGTTTCAATAAAACCCACAGCTTTGTGTCTAATACACTTTTGCCCTCTGAAACACTGGGGCAGAATTTCAAGCTACAGTATTTTACGGGCTGCGAGAGAGCATGATGCTACCACTGTCTTCATTTCGGTTTAATTTCTGGAGGGCTTACAGGCAGGGGCTTCACAGTAGATCTCTAAATTCAAAAGCAGAGGAAGTGCCTGGCCTGAAAGAGAGCAGAACTATGCAAACATTGACTCAGGCACGTTTGCAGCACTTCCAGGGCCCCCCAGCCCGGAGCTGCAATGCTTTATTGCTCTATTAAGAGTGCTCCCCCACCCCGAACACCTACAATTTCAGGGTCGTCTTGAGGAGCTGAAGTACTGACACTGCTTTGGAGCTTAGAAATAGTTGCACGTGCACACACAGCTTTTTTTGCTGTGTTTTATCCACCTGCTTATATATCTAAATGTAATCTTAACACATCCTCGAATCACTGCAAATTATATCCACACTGACTTATTGTCTAAAATTACAACCAGCCGCCTTTTATACTAACTCCATTGTTTTAACTGCAGTTCTAGTTAACATCTCTTTGACATACTTGTTATTCTGTACGTCTGTCTCAAACAAGTGCTTGGAAATGAAAATGTATTCGACACCGTCACTTTCTTGGCTTCTCCTTGGACGGGTAGTGTCTGCAGTTCCGTTAAATAAAAAAGAAAGGGAAAAAAAAAGGAAAAGATGCACAAAACAATATAATGCGAAGTGGTTCAAGCACACAACTCTTGGGCAATACCAAGCATGGCAATTCCCTCACTTCTGACAGAGATAAGACTGCTTGAGATCTGGTAGGTTGCACACAAACCCATGACAGGATTGATTTTTAAAAACATGCAGGAAAAAAGCCCTGCTGGACAAGTATCAGATTATCATTTTTATTAACTAGCACAAAAATCCAATAAAATGAGGACAGCTGAATAATAAAAGGAGCAGCAGTCCATAACAATTACTCAAGTCTCGCTACTTGTTGAACTTATTAGCATACGAGACCATAAAGGGAAACAAGGTTCACCAACCTGATTTATAAAACATTACACTCATTAACAACACTCGTAGCTATGGTATGTGAAGCATGATAGTAAAAAATTGGGGTGTGAATTTTACATGTTGGTGCTTTTAGTGTTCTGGTGATCAGGATAGAATTCCTTTTCTTTCAGTAGTGCTGCAGCATTTGCACTTCTTACCTTCCCTCTCTCATAGGTGTAAAGATTTTGCTTATAAATTAAACTTAATTGTAGGGTTGCCACCTGTTGTTAACAAACCCACTCCAAAGTCCTGCTTGATACCAGTTGTATGTTACGGCATCATGGATTCTCCATCGCATACGAACACACGCAACCTGCTTGCAGCAGCACAGTCCCAAATTTGATATCATGCGCTTAGGCTGACACAAAGAGGAACACTTTCAAGACAAGAACCCCAGCTCTCCCTCCAAGCCCTGACTCACTGAATCTCAGGGAGAGGGATTTCTTTTAGATTTGTTTGTTTTAAATTATAACCATAAATTTGGAAGAGAAAAGACAGAAGGCAGTTTGATGACTACTGGCAATTTTTAGGGAAATATTTTTGGGCAAATGATTGCATGTGCTTCAGCGTGTTAAATATTTGGGAACTTCTGGCTTTTTTTCTTGTTGTTTTCAATACCCAGCTGAAGTAAATATGTGAAAATAAAATAACTTGCCAAAACCAAATGTATTCATTTTTCTACCTAGAAATCAATTCAAATCTATACTTCACAGAACACCTGTACTATCCAAAAACCTCCAAATGGCTCCCAAATTCTGAATGCTGGACTCCTATTTCTGAAGGATCCCTACAGAAGGCACAAGTACTGGCAGAAAGCAAACCCATGAATGAAAGTCTAAAACTGTCAAGTCATCCACATTAAAAAAAGCCCAATAAAGTATTGTACATGTTAATATAGCAAAATGTTATTCGGTGTTATAAAAAACACACTATTTGGTCAGATGGAGGAAAGAACAAAAAAATCCCCAAATAAACTATTCTAAAGCTAATCAAAGGAATTGAATTAATTTATTCACAGGATTAAACTGTTTATCATCAGTCTTCATTTTTAAGCCTGTCTAATATATAAAGGCCATTTTGCTGAAAGCAAGCATCGGAAACAGAGCACATTTCACTGCTTTACAGCCAAATCCAAGGTGTTCTTCAGCTGAGTTTCATTTGCTAAACTTCGCTGACATCAATCATATTAAACTTGTACTAAAACTCTACTGCAATGCCTCTGAGCCAAACTGCCCCATCAGTTTAATCAATGCTACTTAAAATACAACTGCAGCAGCACTTCTAAAAATTAGAAACGTAATTTGGATGCCAAGCATGCATTTAGGGACCCAAACTTGAAAGTGCCTTGAGGTAATGCAATAATAAAGGATAGTAATGCAAGCACAGCATTAGGAGAATAGAAGTGTATTTGTACTTACGTGGCACTGTTACCCCGTAATGCTGTGTGTCGCTGATCAGCAATTTCCGTTTCAGTTCATTCAGTCCAACCCCTACAGGACCTGAAAGAAAAACCCCACACTGTATCCCAGCAGCCAGTTCTCTCTTGTCTTCGGGTGTAAGGACTCTCCAAGATAGGGCTATGTAGCATATAGTGACAATATATAGCGGCTTTTAATCAAAGACGTTTGGAAACGCACGTGGTCCTAGCCTCTCCAAGAATGTACAGTGCTGACAAATTTCAGAGGAGGTAGTTGGCAGTTACTCTGCTCTGAGGGGCAAAAAATATCTGTGAAAAAAATGATACAAAAACTAACTTTGTTTTTCTACAGCAGCTACCCTCAGTATGCACTTATCTCGATCCTCAGCCCAGTGCAGACCCCTGCAGCTTAACCAGCAGCTTTCCAGCACAAGACCTCGTTTGGCTGTTCATTTTACCAGAGTACCGATGTGGGAACTTCTCAGCTTAGCTGCATCAACATCTGAATAACTGGGATTCAAATAAGAAAGCCCATGCTCTTGGCAAAACGTGTGTTTTGATGAATGTGCAAAACCGAAGGTCACAGATAGGAGCTAGGAGTATGAGAACCAAAAGAGATATTTTGAGAATTTAACTGGCTTCTGAAAAGCAGTTCTGTTTAATGAAAACAGGGACAGGTGTTTATGCAGCGAGCTTTCTGACGAGATGTACAATAAAAGAGGAGCCTTGCTGAAAGATGGACACAACAAGATCAATGCTGAACTGAAGTAAAGATTCTCCCAAACTCATCTTGGTGTGCTGAGCTCTTTTCCAATCACCGATACCCCTTGCATCTCCGACATACCCCTAGCTCAGAGACTGGAAGACCACCCCAGCTGGGACGCAGAAAGCCCCTGAGCCTCTGCACTCCAGGTGTCAGCATTGCCTTTTCTTCCCTCCCTGCAGCTGCTGCATTCCTTTTCTGCATCCTGAGGAACATTGCTCCCACATTCTCCCCATGCCCTGGGAGCTCCTTCCAGTCCCAGCCCCAGCAGGAACACGCCTGGCTGTAGCTGCCACCATACACTTTTTGATGGCTTGAGAGTGGCATTGCACAGGGAGCAGAAGAACAGACAGCATTGCCCAGGTCACATCACAACCCATTTGGGATGTTTGGGTTTCTTTGTTCTCTTGATTTTCTTTTAAAATCTGTTTGTCTCTTGCCTGCTGCCAGAACTGGTGCAAAGCAACTATTTCCTTCTTCATGTGGCTGCCAAAGAGAGACCACTCTTGGAAAGAGGATGGCAGGAAGAAACAAAGGCGGCATGGAAGTTTTTTGACCCACCTCTCCCACCTCCATTTGAGTACTGCCATCCTAGAAACTACTGAGCAGATACTCCTCTTGCTTTTCAGGTTGTGCCTAATTCTCAGCCACTTGCCTGCGGTGCTTTAGGTCTCAGTGAGGACAGTGTCTCGTGAGGTCTCAAAGACTCCACAGGCAAGCACTGCCTGCACCCAGGACTGCAGCTGGCCTGGCCCCTCACTGTCCTGTGTGGAGGGAGATCAGCTCTGCCTTCTCATGTCCTCCTGATGGTGGCTTTATTTCTGCAGAGCCAGGTCAACAGCAGAACGCAGCATGAGTCACTGGAACCATTTTCCAAAGAATACAGGGATAATACATGTGGGTTTAAGGAAAATCCTTGCTCTTCTAGTAACAGCGAAACATCTATGCATGGGGTGCTTTTTAACAGAGATATTGTAGACATCAGAAGTACAAGACCTAATAAACATTTTAATGAAGCAGTGATATATTGGTCAATTACCAATGTGAGGAAAGGCTGATGCTTCAGCACCTTAGGTGTGTATTTGTAAAAAGGCCTATCTGCCCTGTCTGAAGGTAGAAACACATCATGATGTAAAGCAAATGCTTGCTCCTTTCCTGCTACCCCCAGACTATGGTCTCTCTGTAAAATCTGAAATTTTCTGCATTTATAATTTTTATATGTTTACATAAGTTAAACACACAACTACATTTCAAGTTCCATCTCTGACCTGCCTGTAAATTAATCTACCAGTATGTATAAATGTTTATTTAATATGGTGTACAGCAGCCTCTACTGGTGCATGTCTGTAGAGGAAAGCAATGTGTCATGTAGATAATGGCATTACTTTTGTTCTTATTTTAAAAACCACATTTTTCCTATTATAATAGTATAGCTATTTAAGTCAAAGATGGACTTTTATAGGAAAATTAATTACAATTCTCAATATATCCTAGCAAAGTCAAATAGAACGTGGCAGTCAAGTAAATAAAAAATAAATCATGGTAATCCTATCAAGAAAAGATCTGCCCCATCAAATCCACACAAATATTATTTCCTCTGTCTACAAGCTCTCAAATCACCAATATGCTTTTAGTACTATTTATATCTAAAGAATCCAGGCTTCGCTTCCTGCCACAGATGCTTTGGAAATGTAGATCAAATCTGCTTCCAGACCACAACCTCACTGCTACACTGTCTCCCCTTCCAGGTCACCATTTAAAAATCATCTTTAAATTTACCCACTGGAAGGTGTAGCTGCTTCTTTGTCAGTTCTATCTTGGCAGAGCCCTCAGAACTGTAGCATATGGATGCTGAAGGCTGAGTACTAATTAGCAATCCCATCCATTATGCTGGTTTGTACACTATATCTCTCAAGTGTAATGTACACTTCTATTCCAAATATTCATTTTGATGCAACAAAGATGCCAGTTTCTAATAATTATAACCCTGAACATGATTTGGATTCCAGAAGAGAAAAAAGCATCAGTGTTGAAAATGACAGTCCAGGTTCTTACAGTAAATTGCCAGGTGTGTGGACTGTAGCATCCTTTTAGTTTACTATAAATCACACCAGGCAACAATATTTGGGAGTTTTGGGGACAGATTTAGAGATATGTTATTTTTTAAAGGAATATTTATATTGCTTGCTGCACGTTGAGCCACATAAGCTAAGTAATGGTCAAATCCTGCACAAACAGACTGTACCTAACTCCTTTTACGAGGGATGCTTGCAGAATGAAACTACTAATCATTAAAACCCACATTAAATTTTGCATCATTCAGATATGTCTGAGGAAAATGCAAAAACTGGTGGCAGTTCAATTCTCAGGAAGGTTAACCCACTTCTCACCCACAGATACACACTGAGCTCCTAGAAGTCTATTTAAAAGGAGAGAAACCAAAGGGAAAAAAAAAAAAAAGTGGTGTAATGGAAAAAAATGTGGGTGTTAGGTGACTACATCCCTGCTAGGATCATAAAGACCCTGTAGAAAGCATACCTTGACAGAATTTCTGTGGCTCAATTATTAGGCCATCTGATCACTGTAATGCAAAGACTGCACACACATGTCCAACTGTAGCTCATTGAGGCATGCGGTAGGAAAGCTGAACCTCATTTTTCTATGTCACGGTAAATTCCAGCTACTGGTGGGATTGTACTTCAAGAATTACTGTTCACTGAACCTGGATCAGTGAGTTCACACCTGTCTTCTTGTGGGTAAAGCTAGATAATATGTTACATCCTATGTATTCATTCATTCCTGAACAATGCTGACCTACCCAAGCCTTCAACCAGGAGGGTTCAATGAAGATCACAATTCCACATCTCTTTCTTCATTGTCTGGATAGTTTACTTGAAGTAGCATGGCCATGGCAGGCCACCTGCCTGCACTACTGCTGTAGATCTACTACTATAAAGTCTGTGCAAGCCACGACTGTATACATGTCAAAGGTAAGTCAGGAGACTAGAAAATCAGGAATTGCTTCCATCTCCTCCTTCCCTGCCCTGAGACAGACCTGGCCTCTACATAGCTCCTTCATGGTAAGACCAACAGTGAGAGATTTTTTTATTTTTAAAGAACACATTTTTAAAAAGGACTTTTAAAAAGTTTTAAAATAATGTATTCTTTTAAAAAATTCCTTTTCTTCAGTGGTGATCAGGCCACTGCTTTGGGGAGTACTGAGCTTAAATAAGAGACAGATTTTTCTGATTGTGTCACACACCGATAGTAACTGCTCCTTTGTGGTTACACACCTCTGGTCCTTGTCTGCTTAGGGAAGACACGATGGCCACAACATCAGAAAGGCTTTACACGCCTCTGGCAATAACACTGCACGTGTGCAACTGCCTGCATGTGGCAGGACATGCTCATGGTTTGGTACTTCTGGCCATGCTTCTGACCCTTCAGAAAGCCCTGACTTAGCTAACGCTGCACACTGTAAAGTTACCATACGCCTTTGAGAGCAGGATGTACATGAAAATTCAAGTGTCTGAACATTATGTTTCATATTCATTTATTCTGCCCTTGCCTGACAGGGCTGCACGACATCACGCTTAGGATGCAGGCAGCATTTCTGGAGGAAGACTTCAAGGATTTGTTGGCAGCCTGGGAGCAGTAAGTTACAAGAAGACAACCAGTAATGTGATATTAGATAATTCTGTCTTTAGCAGACTCATCACATTCATGACAACTAAAAACACAGCAGAAGCACTTGTATCATCACTGCTTCAGACGATAGGTTATTTTAGCCCCAAGGATATGTTGGACTTTATTCATGAACCTACATTTGCAGACAAGGTAAAATTGTGACAAACTAATACATCTGGCTGAACCTAAGACTAGTATATATCACACTACAAGGCACTAAAAATTCCTGCATGTGCAATTTGCATCCTGTAAATTAGACTAGAGCAATTTAAAATGAAGCCAAAAGAAATTTCCACTTCAAAGTTGTCAAACTCTCTGCCCCTAAAAGAGGACAAAACAAACCCTAAAACATCTTCCAAAAGTAAATTATACATTTAGGTCTAAGAAACAACAGAAATTCAGTGCCCCCACCAACTGTAGATATAAATTAATTATCTATCCCTTTATTTCCTGGTCCTAATATCCAAATTACATTTGATGAACTATATTGAACACTGCTACTGGCACACAAAAGCTGTGTAAATGTGTTCACTTCTACTGTACCTGCATGCTTAGCTCTGCTAGTTTTTCCACATTTTGCCCAAGACATTTTTATGGTATTGGCCAGACTTAAGCTGCTCTTAATATCCAGAGAAAAACATTAGAATCACTGAAGTCTGCAATAAATTTCTGAACTGCATTTGTTACTGAAAAAGCACACTTTCTTCACTTGATTTATTACAACAAAAATCAAATGAAATCTTTACGTATTCCCTAGATCGGAAATATGCAATTTGTTATCAAAACTCTACTTATCGCACTTTTGCATGGCACTCTGTTGATGCAAGTGGAAAATCAACTCGACCATGTTATTACTCATTGTATATAGCCCACAGTGCTAGAGTCATCACACTAGTAGGGGGCTGAATTTTAGTGCCAGAGAGTGACAAAAGTGCCTATTGAAAAATAATTTTAATGTTCTTTTGGATATGAGTAGTACAAAACCACAGCTACTGAACAGTTCGTAACAGTCCATGATAAAGGGCCCTACTTCTCTGTTCTACTGCTTTCAGAATGAAGGAAACTTCACTAATGAAGCATCAACCTGTGTGCTACTGCAAAAGAAATGAGACATAACAAGACACAGAATCACTGGTAGTAATAGACGTTCATTTTTCATTGATACTCCAACTGGCATTCACTGGAACCTTTAAAAAATTTAAGGTCAGCTACTTTCCATTTCTTTAGGACACTGCAGCAGTGCATTCTGGTTAGATAATAAATGTTGTGAGGAACCCACGGCAGTGAGATATTACAGAACAGAAAGCTGACTAAGGATGACACCAAGTCTTCTGTAGCTGTTTACTTCCATTCTTGGCCTACAGAAGTCCACCTCTCCCCAACCTCTCTACTTGTCCATTTACTTATTCTAACACAGTAGGATGGATTTGTTGATTTCCACTCATATATATTTATTCTGTCTTGGCTGACCATGGGTATTTATTCTGTTGTTCCCCCCCACCGCCCCCTATCAGCATGAGCAAAAGCGTAGCCTGTAGATAAAGAGAATTTTTTCCCCTTTACTCAGAACTCATTAGACCCTGTGCAGAATAAATACTCTGTCCACACTGGGCCCTGCACTACAAGAAAGATATTAATAAACTGGAGGAAAGCCGGTGGAGGGCCTCCAAGATAAAGAAATCAACTTACCAACCAGAACTACAAGCCGGTATTTGTCATTAGGTTGTCGTCTGTATTTTGCAACTTCTTCATATGTTGGGATATCTGCTGTATCATACTGATCACTCTTCTTGCACTCATACATAGATTTGTTGGTTTTTTTATCTTTTCTGCTAAGACGAAAGCTTCTTCTAAAACCAGCTGCAATAAGAACAGGATTTTTTCAAAGTAAGAAAACAAGACTTCTCAAAATATATGAAAAAAGTCTTTTCCAAATACATGAAGATCGGAGCATGAAATAAAAAATGGATTATATGTTTAATAAACCAGGTCATTAGAACAACATTTTCCCCCGGTTTCAAGCTATATCAGATGCCTATTAAAATTACAAAAATAAATTACAAATAAAATCATAACAGTTGCAGCAGTAAGTTGTGAAACATAATTACAAGAAGTTATTAATGTATTTAGATAATTTGAGTACCTTACACATTAGTAATGTATACACAAGGAAATTCATGCAAGCTGGACTCTCGTATCACACTTCTTGCATTTATATTAAATCACTGTGAGAAACAGTCATCAAATACAACATAAGGTAGAAACATATCTGGTGGTAGAAAGGGTTAATGTGAATTAACTCCTTGAAGAATTCTTTGTGCTCTGCTCCATGCTGATAGCATAAAATAAGCACACAAAACCTTTCCCAAAGGTATTTAAAACCAAACACTGTTAATTGAATTCCAAAACACACTGAGTCAATCTTAGACAATACAGTACCCATAAATGAGATTAAAAGTTAGTGTTCCTATTACATTTGCATTTACCATTGGATCAATTGTCTGACATCTACAGTGCCTACCTAGAAGACTGGAAATTTAACACAGTTTTTAAGTTCTCTCAAAGGAGATAATCACAGGCATTTTTTTCAAGCAGAACAGCACAAAAAAAGCTTTCACAGTATATGTTACAAACTAATTTACTCCTCTGTTCATGATTACCTTACAGTCTTGCAAATAAGTCCTTTACATTGCGTTATATTGCCTTTTACTGGAACCTCTATAGCACCACTTTTGTTTTAGATGGAACAACAGGAAGGACTGCAAAGGACTGCAAAGCTGATTTCATTATTTGGGTGTAATAAAGTAAAATGCAAACTACACTTTTAATACTGGAAAAATCCCAAAGCCTCTTTTTTTTTTTTTTCCCCCCCAGAACATTTCATAGGACAGTAAACGTGTAAACTTCTGGTGACCCCAAGATTTTTCGGCAATATGCTTTCATAAACTTGTAAAAGCACTTACGTTTAGGTGTTTGAGAAGTAATCATATTACAATTTTTTCTTCAAAGGTTGTATCTGGCAAATTCAAGACTCTGTTCTGCAAATATTTAGAACCATATCTGAAGCAAAATGCTGCAAGGCTTAGTTACAGGTTTAGCATTTGCACACAGAGTTCCACTTAGCATATATCTTGGCAGAACCTGGATCACGGAGGATGTTTAACAAGTTTTTTGAACTGATGTGAGCCCCTAGACCTATGGGAATCTACAACACATGCATACACACAAAATGGGAAGAAAAACTTAGTAAGAGTACAGTGATACTGAGCCATTCATATTAAAAATATGAATAGGTAAAATAAAAATCAATTAAAATAAAGAGACAAGCTAGCACCCACAGAAAAAGCTGATGTCATGTTTAAGAGCTACAGTATTGTCTAGACTGAGAAGGACATAGGCAGGGACAAAAAAGGGACCAAATATGATATATGAAAACATAATGAAATCAGCTGAATTAGAACACCAACAGTGAAGTGCCTGCAGTCATAAAAGTGTAGTTGGAGCTGATCGCTGTGAACATACACACCCAAGAGAGGATCCAGGAGATCTTGTCTGCTTTAGGGTGAAGTCTGGCATGATACGATGCTGTTCTCTTGCTATATAGCTACACCTAACTGTACAGACAGTGATATAAAGAAAGGTTAAAAGTAGCAGCAGCAATACAGACACATGAAGTGCATTAAAAGTGTCCTAAGTCCAAATCTAAAAGGTTCCAGATGGAAAAAAAAAATAAAAATCAATTGCCCTAAAAGCAAGCTGAAAATTGTTCTGTACAATCATTTTATGTGGGAGAAAAAAAAAAAAAAAAAAAAGAACTTTTTTATCATTTGCCGTTAAATGACTGACAAAATCACAAAATCAGAGTTCACTTATCTGGAGAAGGTGAAATGAAACTAAAACAAGCCTCCGCTCCAGTTTGGTGTTGACATCAAGAGCTTTGAGTAGCTGTGTCGTACCACTGTTACCAACAGCTTCTCAAGCTTGGCTTAAATGACCAACTCTGGAATCTTTAGGAAAAATATAATTTTTGCCTAATATTCATACAAATTCAATATCCAATGATGCTAGGTTTTAGAAGGGCATTTCTAAAACCTAGCATCATTGGATATTGAATCCTCCATCCACTCCATTCAGATTTTGTTACCACACATCGAGTGGTGGGTTAAGAACTTTTATTCCTTTTATTTCTTAAAAGAGTAAAAAAACTTCCACCAAACCCAGATTCAGATTGTTTTGTGCAAATGTATCAAAATGGAAAAAAGAAGAAAACCTTTCAGTGCTGTCTTTGGGTTGATTCATCCCTTTTTACAGGCTGCATATAAAGCACCACAAAGACTTGAGTGACATGGTTCCACTGCTAACATGGGTTTCCTTGATAACTTGATATCCTTGAAAAGATTTGATTTTTTTGTGTTAAACTCACCAGTAAAATGAAAACAAGAATGTTGTCCTGCAACTAAGAAGGTCCAACAAGAAGTTCTGCTAGGACTAAGACTTCACAGAAAAGCTCCTATAATGGTTACAAAGCACAGACAAGGGAGTCCAGAGATAACAAAGCAGTTTTCCAGTATAGCTGGTTTCTCTGCAGTGTGCTGGTGGATATTCCCTGTAAAACTGTCGAATATTAAACCCCTGTGATAATACAGATTGCTTCATCACTTTAAGACTCGTCAATTTGAAAGTTGGTTTACGTGTTCCTCAAAGCCTGTGTGAAGAGCCCTATAGAGAAACCCAGGAACACTTGCTTAAAGCAGCTTTCAAAACCAAGGAAATCATACAGTACAGAGAGAAAAGATGAGGCTGTTTCAAATATATCCAACAATTTTATGACATTGCTACTGCATTCCTGGAAACATGATTCTCTGCCTCTCCCATCTGCCATTCCATATCCTCACATATGTGGCTTAACTTTACTGTGACCTTCAGAAGCTCTTTTATGAAGAACCACTAATAAGTACTTCTTATAGTACTCTGCATCTATAATTGCATGATAGGTTGGGCAGCTATGACTGTGCAAAAATACTAAACTGAACTGCAATATCATCATCCTTGCAAGGAATAAAACCTTTTTAGTAATAAGCAAGAAATATTCTGCTAATGTTTGCATATTTAAAGGTTAGGAAAAATGAAAACACTTTCATATATTTAAATGAACAATAGAGCATTATTAAGCTTAAGAGTAAATTCCTCAAAAGAACAGAGGGGAAAATAACCTTCTTGCTCATAATATCTGGCAATATAAACCTCAATGAATACAAAAGGAGCTGCAGGCTTTAGTGTCTGTGGGATATGGGTATCAGCAGAGATTAAACTTAGTTGCCAAGTATTCAGACTATAAAATAAAAGGGGAAAATTCTGTCACTAAAACCATATAAAATTCTGAATATTGAAAAGTTTGCACGAGCTCACTGACTTCAGCAACATGACTAGCAGCTTACTGAACATGCAAACTCATAAAACTACTGCTGGAATGTAACAGTTTGGTGAAGTAAGAACAGCCACTGGAAACAAAATATGAAGAACAAATGTTCAAAAACTACAAATGTCTCCAAACCACATAACACTTCTTAACATGCGATTAAAACAAAAATATCAAAAACTGCTACTAACAAATTTAGGCCCAACAACAATTCAAGAGAAACTACTTATATCTCTATGAAAAAGAACGAAAAAAAACCACTGACAGAGGAGCATGACTATTCTCTTAGCCACTAGCAATACACACTGGCCATCCCAGGACACCTTGCTTACACAGACAAACCCACTTGGACCTCACACAGAAATCCAAGCTGAAAACAGGCAATGCACGATTCTGTCTCCACTGAATTATCTTAAAAGGATGCTCATTCTAAAGAAGAAGTAAGCAACAGATTGTGACTATATCATGTGAATTCAAATCCAAATATATTCATGAAAGTAAAAAGTTAATGTCTCAAATTCAGAGAAATTACAATGGCAGGACATACTATAATTTAAATCCACCTGCACTTCACAAACTCACCAGTTAGGCTCCACTCACATGCTTTTGTTAAGTTTTATTCATTAAAGCAAATGTTTATGTTTAAAGTATGTATATTCTTTGCTGAATTTAGTCTAACCTATAGAAATCACAGCAAACAGTTTCTTTTTAAATATGCAAATACTTTTTGTATTCATATTAATGAGAAAAGCAAGTTTGGCACTACGGTCATTATTTAGGTTTGTATGAATACAATACTTTCATTAGATTTTTCTGGGATTTTTTTTTCCCCAAAAAAATGTTGGGATTTTTTTTAAACTGGCTTGTATACCAAGTATTTCTATTGTTACACAGGAATTGTACAATCACAGAGCAGACTTGTTACTGCTTGCTCCTGGACTGATTCCCGGCCTGCACATTTAGACAGGGTTAATAAAAATTTAGATTATGTCTGGGTTTTTAAGACAAAATTGAGAATAGTAAACAGATGATATTCATCTGTATTTACTGTATGTTCATAAAGCTTCAAGTAACGTAGCTAGAATTTAAGCTTGGCAAAGGCAAACTCCTAATGTTCTCCCCAGCAATTCCTCAGGAAATTACTGCAGAAACACACAATACTATATTGTAACTTAAATATTAGATTTTTGTGAAAAATCATGAAATTTATCAGAGTCAATTTAGAGAGGAAGGTCCAAAATTAATAGCAGCATAACCTTGGACATGAAAATGGTACAGACATTCTGCTTTCTGAAAGCTGCCTCTTCTGCTGCTTCTCGTGACAATTTCATGTGTGTCTGAATTACATATCCATTTGGAGAGGATCAGATGCTCACAGAGTATCCTGGTTCACTGCAATGCCAACGAATACAGAGCCCTAGACCCATAACAAGCCATAAAATAAACTAAAAATCCACTATCTGATATTAGAATTCTTGCAGTTTACTTGATGTGATTACACACCATCATAAGCAGCATGAAACACAACTTACTCTTTTTGTTTTCAGGAAGAGGGACTATTTACAAGGGCACGTTGGGATATGAGATGGAGTAATGCTCTTAAAATGAAGGAGGGGATATTCAGATTAGGTTTTGGGAAGAAACAATTCTCTATGAGGGCGGTGAGGCCCTGGCACAGGCTGCCCAGAGAAGCTGTGGCTGCCCCCTCCCTGGCAGTGTTCAAGGCCAGGCTGGATGGGGCTTTGGGCAACCTGGGCTAGTGGAGGGTGTCCCTGCCCGTGGTAGGGAGGTGAAACAAGATAAGCTTCGAGGTCCCTTCCAAGCCAAACCACTCTGTGAGTCTATGAAGTATCTTGCATATCTACACTTTGAAAACTGTTTCTACAGTTTAAGCACACAAATGATTCACCACACTTCAACTTACCTCACACTAACTCTTCATACATGTGATTACACACAAGGTCATACAGGTCAACTCTTCCAACAAAGCCTAAGCTAATTCAGACTGCCTTGTTCCTGGAACAGGTCACACCATATAGATAAGCAGTTACTCCTGTGCCACTGAAACTCCTTGAACTTGTTGGTGTGACCCAAGTCCTTCAGTGACTATGTGTTAGTTTTTTGTTTTAGTGCAGCATGTTTAATCAAGACTTTGCAAGAATGAAGACGCTTGGTTAGAAATTCTCAGTTATTTAGTAATGAAGGAGTGCCATCAGAGGTCTATCTTTCAAGAACATGTAAATTCAAAAAAGATGAGATGATTAGGATTCACTTCTTTCTTTATATATCTGCAATAAAACTCAGATATAAAAACCTTGCAAAGCACACAGGTAGGAGGTTTCTCCCTGCAGCTCGTCAAAACGTTATGTTCAAATTATTACTCTTCAGATGACTTTTACTCTTTTGCTTCACAGCAGTTTATTCCTTGAGAAACTACAACTGAAAAATAATTTTGGAGAAAAGCAACCCTAAACATGTCTGAAGAGAATCAGATTCCTACTAGTTTGTTAAACAAGGAGACACATTATAAATCACTGTCTCCTGGTACCATGTGCAAATAGAGATAACACAAACATCCCAAAACCTGCCTGCTTGGTCTTGAGAGGATAATTTTTAATAAACGACTCTCACTGAAGAGCTTCAGGGCACCTCACACTAGCTGTTCACAGTGAATATACTTGTACCCTTACCCCAAAATTGGTTCTCACCTTAGACAAGTCTTTTTCTCCACGTTTTTCCATCTTTCTGCTCTCTCCAACATCTGACTTCCAACAACACAGACCCAGCACAAGAAGGCTGAAGGTACCGTCTCTGGACCAATGGCAGCACTCCACTGCATGGAAGCTCTCAAGAGACAAACTGCTGCCTGACTTGTACAGTATTTCTCCAATAATTTTTTTAAAGTTTTGCTTAAATAAACTACACCCCATCTGGAACAACACTAGCTTCTTCCACAGGACATGTCTTTCCTAGATGGAGTCTTTTTCAGTAACCAAAATGTTACACTCTTTTGCCACCTTCGTTCTCCAATAAAGCAGCAGCCCACTAAGACCTGATTGCAAAACCTCATTAATCTCATCTTCAGAATCTGCAGATGGGGAGGTGGGGAGGGGGAGGGAAAGTCTTTTCTGTTTCAAAGAGATTTGAAAAGGAAAACGCAGTTCATCTGGATAACATCCCAAGTATCATTTTCCAAGCA
The DNA here is from genome assembly GCA_013399135.1 of Heliornis fulica. Lineage (NCBI taxonomy): Eukaryota > Metazoa > Chordata > Aves > Gruiformes > Heliornithidae > Heliornis > Heliornis fulica. Next base: position 1,175,487 of record VXBZ01002198.1, on the reverse strand, counting down.
TGCTTCAATCTCTCAATACAATTGTGATTCAACATGAATTTAGTTGATTAACTAAGAAATGTAAGAAGTCTATTTTCAGCATAATCAAGTGACCACTAGTTCCACAAATACCCGATGACATTAGGCCATGCTAAAGTTTTGTGGTCTTTCAGTCGCATGGCTTGTGTGCTCATAGCTTATATGCCACAATTAGAAACGATGTACTGCAACAAGAAATCCATCTCTTACAGTCCTGGTCATGGGTGTTTCAGCGAGACAACTGGCTTGGATGTACTAAAGTGCTTTGACGAGTTTCTTCCCATTCCTCTTGTAGTAGGAGGATGAAAGCCTTGGGAAAAGGGCTGGTTGCCACAAAGTCCGCTCCAGCCAGTCTTCAGCTGGCAGGATTTCTGGACAATTTCAGCTAAAATATTTTTACATGGCTCTTAAAATGGCACAAATTAAAAAGTTGAAACATATCATGGAACATTCACCTTTTTTAAATGTTACTTTTGTTTTAGATTTGGAATCTTGAAGCTGAAGCCAAAGGACTCCCTCCTCTCCTCCTCCCCCCTCCCTGCAATGATACATTGAGGTCACACTAGCTTTAAAGCTAAATTTAAGCTACTGAGTTATTATGACTTATTTTATTTTGTAATGTGGAAAAAGAACTGGTGTCTAAAAATTTGTTTTGTACTCTCACTGAATCCTCCCCAAATTGTTAGATAGACATGTACAAGGAAAGTATAAGCAAAAACTTGGAGAGAACTATTAAAGCATGTCTTTATAGACTTAGTCAAACGTTTCATGATACATTAACCTTTTTCTTCATTAAACAAATTGCTTACCTAATGCACTTTAAAAGTCAGTATGTTTCCCAAATTTGTATGTATTTTTTGACTAAAAAAATCAAACCAGTATTTTAGTGGTTTAACCAGATAAAGGCATACACTACATAAATCCTTTATGTCAAATCCAATGAGCCATTTTTAAAATCTTGATATTCATGCTTTTCTCATGCAGAGTAAGGACACTTGTATGCAGATTACCCCCAAAAGCAAAGTGGACACAGTAGCTCCAGGGAAAAGAAGCTGAAAGAAAGAAATAAATTGTCTTTTGTAACCAATAGCTCACCTAGATAGGATCCACTGTTGTGACCAGCACATTCAGCATCTTCTGGACGAAGGGTAAAAGCATACAGAACAAGAGCCAAGAAATAAAGCAGAATAGTTAGAAGCCCAGCGAAAAAATACAGGAGAAAATACCTCAAAAATGACAACTGTACAAACCATAGCATTAAAAAGTCTTCAATAAGCCATTTTCTTAAAAACATAAAACAATATTTATTGTTTTATATTTTAGCTGGAGATATTCTTGAATTTTGCAGCATGCACACTGATCTTTTTACCTTTCCAAGCAAAAATTGTCATGACAGCAAACACTTTAAAAATAATTCTAACACTGTATTATTCACACTTTAACAGTTAATAGAAAATATGACGCCACTTAAAAGAAAGCAAAACGTATTTGATGTAAATCAAGCTTTTTTCGCAAATTATACATTATCAGACTTTAGCTTTAGGTTTTGGCTCAGTGGATTAGACAGAAAGGTTTTTGATCAAAAACACATCCTCTCATTTAATATAAAATAGCTATAATGTATATTTTTACATGCCAGAGGCTCTTTGATCAAAAATATGAGCTACAATTTCTAATGTCTTTATAAACAAAGGCTCCTTAAGTTAAGAAAAAGTAAAATACAAGAGATCAGCTACTATTACTTTAACATACGCTGCAAGCATAACAGAAACCCGCTAGGCTCAGAGGGAAAACAGTAAAGATGATACTACATGGATGAACTTTCTATCATCTCACAGAAATATTTTATCAGTATTATTTAGAAAGGGAACCCCTCTCATGGCCATGTAATTAAGTTGGAACAATCGCTTTCCAACCCAGCCCACCCAAGTTTTGCTAATATTTTTAATTGTACAATTTTTCTGCACATATCTTTCAAAAGTTCGAGAAAGAGCAAGAAAGCAGTTTAAAACAATAGTTCAAATTACTGAATTCAAATCTTTACATGAAACAACTAGAAATATTCTGGTATTTTTATCTACTTTAAAAAAGAACAAATTTAATGTATTTTGTAGTAATATAAAAGCATTGTATGTATAACATCTCTTAGAAACGCTGGATTATATTCAATTTAATTCTAAACACATGTTCTCTAAATAAAATTATTGGGCTATGCAGGGAACTTTTGTACATGTACCTTCAATTTCCTCTGAGAAGCACAAAGGAAAAATAGGAAAGGAAATCATTAAATGGAGTGAAAACATAACTTAAGAAAGAAAAGTTAAATCGAAGAAGAAAAATGCACCTACCACACTCAACCGCTTCCTCATCTTAGAACAGCCAAAAAAACAAAGTATTATTGTTTAATACTACATAAATAGTAAAAAATTTAGCTATGTAAGCTGCTCTGAAATTCTCTTGGTAGTGCCTATTATATTGAGGCATATACCAACATACCAGTAGTGAGTTTAACTACACTCAGTTAGAAAAGGACCTAATAGGTTATTAAAATATTATATGCACTTTAAATTTCCAGTAGGATATTCTTCCGCTATTCTTTTGGCAGCGATAACCTTACCAAGTACTCACAGAAGATCTCTTTGATATTAAATGCGAAGTTTGTTAATTCCATTTGATCAGCCTTAAATTAGAATTTCCAAGAATCACTACCATGAACACGATCTCCGTATTTTTCTGCCCTTACAGTAACAGCTGCTACTGCCCTTGGAGCTGGGTTTTGGANTTTTGTTCACAAAGATATTATATACTAAAGTCTAGATTTATATATAGATTCTACAACCTACATCTCATTCAAATTTCCTTTGGACTAAATTGGGATAAATTGCCGAACATGTAAGTATTTCAATGTGTTTCCATGAACCATGATGTTCCTCAGAATGTGAAGAAGTTATTCAAGAGAGATTTTAAACTCTTTCATGTGTAACTGATGTACTAAAGAAAGGCGAGGTCAAGACTCTCCTGCCTATCTGATTACACAGAAGAGCTGTTCCCATTTCATGCCATGGAAATGGATAAAAGTGTCTTTCCTGTCCAAGCGTCTTGCTTGCCAGGGGAAGAATACTGTTTTGCAGAATCATTCCTTCATGCTTTTCTTAGGACTTGCATTTTATAATATTCATTTGGAAGACTTCTCTTTTTTTCCTACACTCAAGGTGACCATACAGTTTTAGTAGGCTGGAAATTCCTTCTAAGGTAAGCAGTGCTTGGTTGACCATATCGGGTGCCTTAAACGTAATGACAGCTTTGTGCATTGGGAATGAAAGCACTGGATCCTTTTTCCTCTCCTGACCTTAAAAGCTCCCAGTGAAAAACACCCTAGAGCTGGACCTACGATGGCAGGCTGGCTTCCAGGTACCATTTCTTTGTCTTTCTCTGTGCTGAGACACCTTATGCTTTCTGTTAATGTATGACAAGTTTTTCTGTATTTACATTTGCAGGCTATTGAAAGTCATGGAAACACTATATCCTCAGCAAAAGACATGGACCATTTTGAGCATCTCCAGAGGAGAGCCACAAAAGTGATCAAAGGGCTGGAGCACCTCTCCTTTGAGGATAGGCTGAGAGAGTTGGGCTTGTTCAGCTTGGAGAAAAGAAGGCTCTGGGGAGACCTTATAGCAGCCTTCCAGTACCTGAAAGGTGCCTATAAGAAAGCTGGGGGAAAACTGTTCACAAGGTCATGTAGCAATAGGACAAGAGGAAATGGTTTAAACTAGAAAAGGGGAGATTTGGGTTGGGTATTAGGAAACGGTTATTCATTATGAGGATGGTGGATCGCTGGAACAGGTTGCCCAGAGATGTAGTGGAGGCCCCATCCCTAGAGATATTCAAGGTCAGGCTTGATGGGGCTCTGAGCAACCTGATCTAGTGAAGATGTCCCTACTTACTGCAGGAGTGTCAGGCTACATGACTTTTAAACATCCCTTCCAACCCAATACATTCCATGATTCTATGATACAGATCTCCTGAAAGAAGTCACTAACACTCAAACCAGTTCATGTCAACACATCTAAAAAGTCTCAAGAATTCAACAGTTATTTGATTTAAACAGTGACAGGGCATTTTAAAGCAGTTTGGTATTTCATATTTAGTAACAGACAAGTCCCCACCTATGAACATGGAAGACTGCACCGGGAGAGAGAGAGGTCTGTATGTACACACAGGTGTACACAGACACAGGTATACACAGACACAGGTGTAGACACTCATTCAATCCTGACCCACTGCAGTCCTTTGGAGGACACCTGCAAGGATGGGAGTTGGTGGAGCTACAGCATTAGTGCTGAGAAGAGCCAAAGGGAATGCAGGCTTCTGGGATACCCGTTAGGAAAGGGAACAGTCTTATCCATCCATGCTATAAATTAAAGATCTTTGGATTGCCAAGTGAGCCGGCTGATGCAAGAGAGCACAAGCCAAAATGTCCAAAAGCTGAGGTGTAATGCAGTGATAGAATGAAGGTGATTTTTTTTTTGTGTGTGTTCTGTTAAAAAGCTTCCTTCTTAATACTGCTCTTGGCTTTCTGGGCTACTCTCTAGGTTGAACATAACCATCTATAATGAAAAGATGTAGGAAATCAGTTGGGTTTTCATAGCTTCATGCAGCTGTGAAATGGTCATAAACACCCAGGTCCCGATTTGAACTTTACTGGAGATTTTATCAGGGCTTTTGCCTGTCCCTAGTAAAGCCAGAGGTTATTTGCCAGAGAACTTTGTATTGTGCTTCACCACTAACTACTACAGCTCTGTGAGTCTGAAGCCATTGTACACATGCAGCAGATATATGTCTGAAGTTTCAAAGTTCACACACGGAAAAATAGGGTAGATGTTCTTAAATCAATACAGTTTTACTAATTGAATCAGAGTGAGAAAGGAAAATAGAAGTGTTTATCTGAAAGGAACAAGTCAGAGACTAAAAGAGGACAAAGTGAAGAGGAGGAAAACTGACGGGAAGCAGGAAAATAAAAACAGTGACAACATAAAGGTAAAGAAAAAAAAACAAAAAACAAGCCCACAGAACAAAACAAAACAAAAAAAAAGGAAGAAAAAATAAAAATAGCTCAAACCATAGGGCAGCAGGGAGCAATTAAAGCACTGAGAGAAAAAATGCAATCACATAAATTCAGTGTGATAAGAAAGTTACAAAGAGAACAGTCATGGAACATGCTCAGGAAACAGCAAAGCAGTACTAAGACATAAATGGGGAAAAGAAATAGGAAACACAGGTGCAGTGAAAACATAGGAAGCAGGTGTTTATTAATTTCAAAAAGATTTCTGTGTAGCCAATATGCTAAATAATAACAACAAACAGTATCACACACATTGTATTTTTGTATGCATTTTAGCTTAAGTATATTTAGATTTGATTTTGGAGGCCTCACCTAAATCACATTACTTGTGAAGCTCAAAACCAATGATACTGCAGCAACTTCCTCAACTCTTGGCAACAGATTAAATTTGTAACTTTTGCTGACTTCCTTTCAACAATATTTCCATCAAATAATCTTATTTAAATGTTTCTCAGTCTCAAGTTAAGTCCAACAGCTCTGTTCTAGTTTCTTAGCACAAGCAACTTACTTTATCCCTTAAATTCTATTTCACTCAAGCAAGCAAGAAATTGTGAACTACCATGACCTACAGTGAATACATTTAAACACTGCGATGAACAGCCCCACGTAGCAATAAACATTTAGACTTGTTTTGCAGGATTTTTACCTTGAAGGTAGGGTTTTGTGATTCAAACTATGTATTTATGCTCACACTATAGGAAATTTAAAGTGACATAATTTAAACCTCTCTTAATATCATCAGATAACAGTATCTCTACCAAGATATTTTAGAAAATGAAGAAGGATAATCTTGCAGTGAAGGACAGAGCAGGAGCTTGAGATCCATTTCCACTTCTGTCTCATATGACCTTGACTCAAAATATCATCTCCAGCTTCAGGTTTCTTTAATTTCTCTGTGGTAGCAGGAAGTTGATATTTGTAAGGACAGGAGAGTTCTGATCAAAGATGCTAACAAGCTAGTTTAACTCTGCAGGTCTGGTTTGTTCTTGGTTTTTACTCATGACTACCTGAAGGTTGGCAATCAAGTTTCAAATACTAACACAGAAAAATACTGAGAAGAAAGGCAGAGTTAAGATTGTGCAGCAATTTGAATGAGTAAAAGAGCCCTACTAAACACTTATCCTAAATGTTTGGTCTTGAAATACAAGTGGTACAAAGCATTCATTCTTCTAGCCTGTTTAAATTCTTTTGTTGGCAGAACATGATCTTCAATCCATAAGACACTCCTCCATGGTAAACTGGGTTGCATCTTGTTTGAGTGAACACCATTTGGCTGCAGTTAAAAGATTTCCTCTTGCACATACAATGCCAATCACATATGAAATCAAAATTGAAAATAAAATGGGTTTTAAGCTCTAGAAATCTACATGATGATGGCTTTGCCACAGTAAGCATTTACATTTAGCATTAAATATACAGAACAAATGTATTTTCAAGGAAAAGATATCTCTGAACAGGTCTGTCATGTTCTACATACATATACATATTATATATAACTATACACACAGGGTATGAATATACACATACACAGACATTGCACAAGTTAACAGAAGTTACGGGCTACACTAGTATAAAATATAAAGTTACCAGTAATTTTCATACTAGAGACAACACACATATAATGCGAGAATAAACATGGTAACCACTGTGAAAGCAAATTTATGAAGGAATATAATGTCCTGGCAGATTATTGTAGTTCATAACAACTGCAGAACAGTAAATTACTTGGTTGTTATTAAAAGAATTTTGTTTTTTTCCTCAAAAAAAAAAAGCTGATCAGTGGTTTATCTCCAAATTAAACTCTGAGTGCAAGAATGTCCGTGTTTGTTGGCAGCGATTATCACAGCCTGAGCATGAGCAGACTTCATATTCAAGTTAATGGACTGGGAGCTATTAAAGAAATGCATTTTTATCACATCACTCCTAACTAGCCAGGACACAGTGACAGAAGAACTCACAGAGCCAACTCTGGCTACAAAGTCCAAAGTTGCACCCATGCTGAGATGACGTCCTAAAGCCAGGAGTGCTGTTAAGCATAATCCTGGAATATCAGGAGGGCAGATTTCTGTGGAGCCGGCATCAGCTCTGGATCATAAGCTCAGACACAGCAAAGCTGCTTGCATGCAGCCAGGCACCCATATGGCACCTCTCCTCGTGCCCCACAGAGTCTCCCACACCCCACAACAGGTACACTGCAGCCACTGTCCCAGCACGCAGAAGGTTAGTCCTACCCACACCATGCATCTGTATTCCTTTACTTTCATTCCATTTTCTTTATTTTCTTATCTATGCTGCTTTTTTCTTTCTTTTTTTTTAACTATTTTCCCCCAGTATAATTTTCCTCAGTATTAATGCACAAGCACCACTGCTTTTGGTGCAAAGTCATTGCTGTTATACATTGGAAAAAATACTGGAAATGTTTGGAGGTTTGTTATTCCTCCATCATTTCTGCACTAGCTCAGAGCCCGGGAAATGGCACAATCTTATCAGTGGGCCAGCACATCTAACTGCCACACATACTTCTAAAATGTATCAAATACTAAGGTTGAACTCATCTCTTGTCAGCACAGGCTCCATCTATCAGTTTCCTGTGACCTTCCTCCCAGTTACCATCAAACTATGCACCTTCTCCATTTGCAAACAAAAAAGTGTGATTTCACTTACCTTTCAGTACTGGGGGGTACACTGTTTTGCCCACTCCACCAGTGTATATGACACATTAAAGGTTTTTCCACTTGGACCGATACTGACAATGATTCTGTTTTCTCTCTCCAGAAAACAGCTAAAGGCTGGGAGAGGCATGTGTATGTATCTCCCGCAAAGCAAAAATGTTTACTTGTATTTATATTTGCTTTACACATGAACAGTTGACAGAGAAACTAAGAATTGGCATTTCCATTTCTGTGCTTCTAGTATAAATAATTATTCCTGAAAAAGTTCTGTGGAAAATAGCTTCTACTCTCTCTCCTTGATACGTGTACACATACAAGCATCAGCAAAAAAAAAAACAGATTTTCTTTTGCTTCCAAATTTATGATACATAAACATTTGTACCGATTAACAGCTTTATATGGCATGCATTGCTAGGCTGAAAAGAGTAAAAAACTCAAAATGGGAAACAGAAAGAAGGCTTCCCAAAAGTAATGCAGCCTAGCTCCTTGCAGGTTTTGAAACATACTTAATTATCGAAGCAAATCCTGGTGGATTATTAATGTAAGTACAGTTACTGATTATGCTTCAGAGAGATCTTCCTCTAAACAAATACAACAGTTCTTCCCAGTTCCAGAACTAGCTTGAGAGATTAAAAAAAAAAAAAAAAGAAGATACTTTTGGCATATTATAAAACTTTGACTAATTTTTAGATTAGGTTTTTTTTTTTCCAATTTGCAAGTGGAAGGACACTACTACCCTGGAAGCTCACCTAAAGAGCCAGAACTGACTCATATCTGGGTATCCAAGAAAACAGAGTATTTCTCCTTGATTCTCTCTATTAATAAGAGAGATGTACCCAGATTTCTTCCTCATTGCAAAACGTGGGATCTGTGGAATGAGTTGACTGAACAGAGCAGGCTGATATCCAGTGCCACTTGCCATATCTCAAGAAAGCTTCCCAGTGCAACTACCACTCCTGTCAGGAAAGGGACTCATTCTATCAGCTCTGCTGAAAGCAACAGGTTTTCATCTTTGGGAAGCTATCAGTGTATCAGCTGGCAAATTCCCCTTCTCTTCCTATTGCCAAGGAAATTCAGATCATACGAATGGATGGATCAATGACAACAGCAAGCAACCTTTCAATATAGAGCTAGTTAAATAAGACTTAAGAGGATGATCTTCACTGGTCTGATAAGAATCATCAAAAGGTAAAAATAAATCAGAATCAGTGTCCTTTCCAGTTTCTGTTCTCAATGTCATCTTCCTTACATACTTCTGACACTGGTAGTATGTTGTTCATTCAGCTGATCAGTGCAAGATTTTCCAGCATCTCCCATTTTTGACAAGGGGACTGCTCTGCACAAACACAGATACAGCCTCCACAGCTTACAGCTTCACTGCCATGCTTGGTAACACAAAAAGCTGCCTAATTTTAGAAAGATCCCCACGGTGCAGAGTTTCCCAGCTTAAATGGAATCGTCTTAAAAAGCCAGGCAATAGAAAGGTTTTTCTGACAGCAACTCAAGTAACATCCTAATCACAACATTATTTTCTACAGCTGAATTGTGGTCCTTAAAATGCTTTCTCTATAAGGGATTTGAATTCCCTTCCAGCACTAAAACCATGTTTAGTCACTAAATAAAGGGACAGCCCTCTACTCAGAGGGACACTCTCCCTTCTTCCCATGAAAATCTGGCAAATGCAGCAGCAGATTGTCCTAAGAAATCAGGAGGAGAGAAAATAAAAATCCTACACTGCTCTTTACTCTTTCATCCTTCAAAAGGTACCACTGCCTTCAAGATGGTATTTCACTGGACATTGCTCTGTCCAAAGGACATTATAATAGTTTCACCCTGAGGTTCTGTCACATTTTAGGGGAAAGTAAAGAAAGAGAGGAACTCTTCCTTGATTAAACTAGGTAAGGCAAAGTCAGTGGAGACAGCAGAGACAGCAGTAGTAGAGAGGGTGTCTTCTGTGGGTTGTAATTTTGGCAATTCCCAATCAAGTTCAGACTGCCAATTTGGAAGGGTGAGATGCATCTTGTAGAACCTTTCAGTTGAAGGTCACTAAAAAGATGCAGTCCACTACAAAAGGAATCATGCAGTTTTGCTGCAGCAGCTGATTTACCTCTTCAAAAGCACCAGTGACACATTAACTGAAGTCTCTTGTTTATTCGAGAATAGTGCACAGAGAGAAATAGCTATAACCTGGGATCAGACACTTTTCCAAAACTGGGGTAGAGCAACTCGACCTAGAACCTAGAAAAACAACAGATATACTACAAGCTGGAGGAGCTTCTCTTTGTTTCCAAGATCTATGCAAATTACATAAGCTACAGCGCAATCATGTACTCTGTTATTGCAATTACGAATCTAATCAAGGGCTTAGGATTTAACAATAGCATTAGGGCACGCAATCAAATAACGAAATGGAATGAAAGAAAATGCAGATTATTAGAAAACTAACAGTAATTGTGGAACTTCAGAACACAAAAGCCATAGCAAAGAGTTAAGAAAAACTGCAACAGAAACCTCAGTGAGAATTTTTAACGTTAAAAGCATTTAGAGTGGCACTTAGTGTACCAGCATCTACTGTTTATCATAGTATCCATTTTAGTGTTAGAGAATGAAAGATGGTTGGAAATTTTAGACCTCTGTCTGAATGTTTCTAGTTGAACTCACAAACATGTTTGTATTTAAAATTTAGATCCTACTGAAGCGTGATAGTTTCTTACATTGTACTCACTTTGTTATGAGTCTGTACAACTGAAAGAAATAACAGGTCAAGTAAAGTATGCAATAATACTTAAAACAGATGTTGATGTAAATTCCAGTGGAAAGAAAATATTTGTTTCAATGTATGCACTTTCTTAGAGCTCATTTTTCTTATACTGTGCAACTACTGTATTTAAAAGCAGAGACTATTAAGAATATATTTGTTTAACAAAACAGTAAGAAGTGGTTCTGTGAAAGCCTGTCAAAGAACTGAATGTCCTGGCTTCTGAGAAATTGCACTGCATCCTAAGACACACAAAGATCACCAAGTGTATACGGAGGAGAGAAGGGGAGACTATCTGACCTTTTATCTCACTCTCAGTATAAATTTCACTGTATTGATGCAGTTCCAGTTACGCAAACTGTTAAGCCAATTCTGCACTAAATCAACAGGAAAAGAACACTCTCCAACCTTTGAAATACTACAGATCAAAACATTAATTTTGCTCAGTGCTTCAAAAACTAGTCCGAGGGTTGAGAAAAACCTGTTAACTGTTTTTAAAGCTTTTAATTTCAGCTCTTATTTAATTTCCTACTAATACAATGTGATCAAGAAGCTACTGTGCCCAGGAGAAATGCATCCTGTCATCATAGGGCTGAAAGAAACTGGTATTTTACAAGGTTAGAGATCAGGGGTACGATTTCTATTTCGAGTTAACAAACTTACATGATTTTCTGTTGGAAATTTTCAGTGGCTGAATCTGCACTTCTGGTCTTCTTAATGCAAATCTCCTATAAAATGGAAGATGGTAGGGGAAAAACAGAAGCTTCTTACTTTTCATTGTAAGTTTGGGATTAATAAACACTTAACATCTTGAGACTACTGATAAGTATTCAGAAGATTTTGTAATAGATTATCCTAAAACAATGCAATCTAGTCACAACCAAAAAAATGAAATCCTCGACTTTTTTAAGCTCTCCAAAACCTGCTGCAGCTCTTATTCCTGCATAGTACATCAGCGTGAATACAGATACTGATGTGCTATTTTCCATATGTTTGTTTTTTTTCTTTCACTCTGGATCAGTACTATCCTATCAGTTTTTGTCATTATTAATCCTAGCCAGACCAATAAGGAAATCCAAAGTATTTCAGCACCAGGTTTCCAAGTTCAGCTGTCTTACCACAAATGCAGGTTTATCATACCCATGTAATCCATGAGCATTAAATACATCAACTATGCTAACTTAACAAGTCGGCAAATAAGTGTCTTCTCTTAACTATAAAAAAAAAAGAAACTTTGCTTCTCGATACTCACCTCTCCTGGAAATGCTTTGAAGGGATCAATCCTGCTCTGGGATTGGCATCACCTTCGTGTTTGGCCTGCCACCAGGTTGCATCATCCTGGCTCATGATCTGAAGGATATCTCCTTTTCTGAAGGCAAGTCCAGCTTCTTTACAAGGAATTGCCTTATCCTCATTAGGATCATAGTCAAACAGGGCTCTGATAAACATCTGAAACAAACCATGTTTTATCTTTAGAATCCAAATGTTAAATGCAATCCATAGGTATCTCCCTTTTTTGCTTGTACTGTTCAAACCCATTGAACTAAATGTGAAGCAAGAAACATTTGCTGCTATAAAACATCTTTATGGACATCTGACATTAAAAGTTCGTAAGGGAATGTTAAATTCATTGCCTCTGCAACCACAATCACAATGCAGTAAGGGCTCCATGATCCACTGTGAATAAGCCTTTGCAGGTGAATAGTGTGCCCACACAGGAAACAGAAGATACTTTTGAACAAAGGTGCTATTATCAAGTATCTTCTACCCAGTGTAGGATGGAAAAAAAGAAGTACTTACAAGCAAACCAGGTCATTACAGAAGATCCAAAATTATGTATGTCAACTTCAAGGCTGTAGTTAGAGCTTAAGAACCACATTACACCCACCTGTAAATCCAGCATACCAGTATTGAAGAGTATAGTGCACTACACACTGTCACATTAAACTGAGTCTGCAGGTAGAAATCACATTCTTGGTTCAGCCACCCAGGCAAACAATATGTATCCTCAGAGTAACAGTTACTGCAACAGCTTCTGAAATAGTCTTTCCTACCTTGCCTTCCTTCACTGGCATTTCTTCCTTCACACTGGGTATAATCTTAAATGTAATTGCTCCTTGAGACTGAGCCTGGTGAACATTTGAAAAGAAAATGCACTGAGAATTAAGCTGTAAATTTCAGAGAAATCTTAAAAGAAATTAAAATTTATTTTTAAATACTCAAGTATAATTAACTTATCCTCTCCCAGACATGATCCATGGAGTTTGAAGCTTCACCATACCAAAGTTTGTACCGCAAAGATTAAAATACCCACTTGAAATGCTCAGTTTTATTTGCCTCACTGGTGGGCAGAGATGGACCATTGAAAACTGGGACTTGCATTTTTTGGAGGTCCCACTTCTGTACTGAAAGCAGGAGCAAATGCTGCAGCTAAAATGTATGCATATTTGAAGTAACTGCTGGACTCCTGGCACAGTTTGGACATCCCTGGAAAAATCCAAGTAACTTTTCATTTAAAAAAAATTTACAGAAATATCCAAACAGTGTTGTGCCATATTTATCATATGAAACTATTTGGGGGGATTTATTCTTTTGGCAACTAAGAAACTAAAAAAGAAAAACATTTTTGAATAGACTACGTGTACTAAATGGAAAAAAAAGCCTTCCACTATAAATCTTAAAGCAAGTTAGCCATCATCAACCACCTCATCCATTCATCTTTCCCTATATCCCACTTAAAGTGTGTCTGGCTGCATTTTACTTATTAACCACAATATATTCCCAGTGCCTCAGTGACATTTTTCTATTGAAGGAAGTGCTAATCAGCTGGAGCCTCTGCTACTATTGCATACAGCCGACAAGTTTCATAAAACTAGGAGAGTGCAACAGACAGCCAATGATTTAAGCAAAATGGAAACAGGCCTATCCACGACCAAGCGAGACATACTTCTGCCGGCATGTCTGCGATCCAAGAGCTCCCTGTTTGACAAGCAGCAGCCAAGTTCTTATTTCACCAGCCATAGGACTGGAATCAATAATTCTGTTGCTTTTGAAACAAGCTCTAAGTAGCTTTTGATGTTTATATTGTACCTCGAGGAGGTAAATGGGGAAATTATTCACACCTTTCTGTGTTGCTATTGTGTTTCTAGAGATTTTTAAATATTAATTTCTTCAAGAAAATATGCTTCTGTATGCTTCACAAAACCATAAAGCAAATATAAGTATCAGCAGGCTAACATTTGAAGTGAATCATGTCCGTTATTGAACCAAAACTCTGAGACAGGCACTCATGCATATAGAAATGCCTACACCATGCACCTAATGACCTGTCATGACCCTCTACAGTTTCTTTGCTGTAAAAATATTAACAATTTCTAAAAAAGTCCAAATCATTTAATTTGCAACACTGCTCTGTGAGTAATTAGGCTGGCTTTAGTGACGTAATTACATACATACTGCAAATCACAATAACGTATGATGTTAATACACCGTTTTATCAAGTACATGTATTATGAATTTCACATGGAGTTAATGCGTTACTAAATGGAACATTTAAATAGTTTGAATTCAACAGATCATGGTGTGCCTTGAAAGCTGTAGATTATATATATATATATTCAGGTCTGCAACATTCCACAACATATTTAGAGCCATATTGCTGTTGTTAACTCTTTACAAGTAAGCTGTAATGCATGTGGAATATGTATGTAATGTGTGGAAAATCATTCTTTAAGAGAAGAAAATAAAGATTTGTAAATGATGGCACTGGAAGGTAAAGATTATGGTGGAATATACTTTTTTTTCTAAGAAAGACACCAGAAATCTTAAGTCTAATTACTTTTCCTTGGCTCCTCTAAATTAATTTTAAAGTATTTGGTATTTACCAATATGTGTATTATTTCTTCAGGTTTTTTGTCATCTACAGGAATCCCATTGACTTCCCTCAGTTCATCACCAACATGAATAAGACCTACAGAAGGCAAAGAGGAGTTCTTAAACAGCAGCTACGTATTTTACACAAAAATGCTATTAACATTCAGCTTTTTTTCCTCCCTTGTTCATACACTTCAAGATCTAACTTAAAAGCAGGAATATATAGTAAACACAATAACAGCTACTGTCCACACACGAGTTTGAGATGGTTGATTTACTCACCTCCTTCCTTCCATAGAGAAAAGTACCATTTCTCTATGACTTTTCCAGGCTGTCTTTCATGCAGATGTTTGAAAAACATCTGTGCCAACTCTTTTACTTCTTGTACTACTTTCTTACTGCTACACAGCTGCAAGTACTGCAAAGATCACTTAGGCTGTGAGTGCTAATTTCTGGCAGAAACCCTTCCAAATTGAACAATATATATCTAGATTTATGCCATTTCTCCATCTAAGTGTGAAACACAGCCATCCTAGACTCTCCCTTCAATGAAAAGAGGCACCTTAGAGTATAATTCAGGACTTTTGCATGAGTTCCTGCAGACCTTGTGCAACACAATCCACACAATGGCAGTCATGGATCTGCTGATATTTTGAGAATTATCAGCTGAATGTCCAAATGACTGTACCATATAAATGCAGCCATCCTGAGTTCCTCCATCAGCAGGTTATAAACGTGACATATCCTATTCTTTCTAAGTGTATGTCTCCAACTGGAAACAAACTGTGTTTGTTTCTCAAAAAACCCTCTATCTCCTAACTTAAAAGATACCTGGTTGTGACTCAACTGGGGAAAAAATTCAGCATGAGTATTTCCACCAGTACTGAAACAGCACTTCGAAAAAGTTTCCAAATGCCAAATACTGTGATAGTGATGTATTTAATTTCTAAAACCAGGCCATTTCATTTTTTTTTTTTTCTGAATTACAGAACTTGAATGGCTAGGGTCAAGCAGCAACACCTTACCACTTCTATCCGCAGCTCCTCCACGCATTATCCTGGCCACCACAATTGCACCACTCTGCTCATCTCTTTTAATAGTAGCTCCCTTGGGAAAGAATTAAAGAAAAAGTTATATTGTTAATTTTATCAAAAAATATTTGCTGTGCAGAACTGCAAAAATCTGACGTTGCATTGATACGTGAATAAGCCAGGAACTGTACTTGCTTGTGAAAAGAATAAACAAAATATCTCCATTACCACCCTCTTACAATATGACTTCTTCTCCATTCAGAAGTAACTCATGCAGTTGTTATGTACATAGCTTTAAAAACAAGGATAAATATTACAAAAAGTTTACTTTTCAACTTAATGCTACCTGTAGCATTCCTTTCTTGAATCTGCTGCTAAAAGACTACTAAGCTATTGCTTAAAATTGATAAATTGTTGTTCCTACACTGAAAGAGGCCACACAACATAATATGGGTAGAAAAGGCTTATTGGTGTCCACAGTGGCTGTACTTTATGCCCAGGACTGCCTGTGCACTCCCTGGTCGTCATTTCACTTTATGGTGTTATCAATAAAGAAAGAGGAATTTGAGAAACACCCCTTCATGTCAGGGCTCACCTGGAATACCCATGAACATGAACATGGACAGAAATGCAGTGGGGAACATTTCCGGAGTGAGCCATGACTGTTTTTATACATTGCACAAACACAGGGCAGGACATTTAGGCAAAGTGACATCATGTAGTTACATTTCCAGCGAACGGCTGTCCAGATGAGAAGAATGCCTTTGGAACTAGAACTGCGAGGGTGCACTGAAGACAGGCACAGGGTGATGGGGAAGCAGTGGACAGACACAAATGCAGAGGGTAAGGAAGGGGAGGCACGGAAGTGCCAGTTGTTTCAGGCAGGTGGGATGCAGCAAGGGGAAAATGCTGGCCCTGCACTGGCAGGTGGGATCCACAGAAACATGAGAGAGGTTTTGAACGAGGAAAGTCGTACTGAACAATTACCTCCAAGAAGGTTATCTGCTCCAGTATTTTTAAAAATGCCATGAAAAAAGCAATCCCTTGCTCAATAGCCTTTTACCTGCCAATGATGACTTTGTCACATTAATGCCATCAGTTAACTAAAATAGCTCTAACTTTCTTAATCAACAGAGATGTTTAGGACTGTGGTAAGTCAAATTTCTGGAAATATGGGTATTTGTGATTAGCGAATAAAGAATATTGCTTCACCTCTGAGCACAAAGCAGTGGTATGCGCACTCTGCCAACACAGGTTAAAATTTCCTTCCAATGGAGAAGTGTACTTGCAGTAAGGTACAGAAGTACTTCAAAAATTTCCTTGAATAATTGTTTTTTATAGCTGCCTCTCTATATTTGTTTGGATTAAACATGTTTGTCACTCCTATTTTTAAATGTTTCATGAATATAAAGCTAAAATACGTGCAAACTAATAATGGACGTGATAATCTACTAACAACTTTAGTGACTGTTAATAAACTTGTTTTCCTTTCCTTCTACCTCTAAGATGGAAATACAACATAGAGCTTGAAGACAAACATGGGAGATTAATTTATATTTCCTTCAATGCAGGCTGCATTTATTGCAAAAAGAGACAAGTTAAAAACAGTCACCACACAATATTCTCTTTGGCTGAAATTTTAGAAGTAGCCAGCACTTTAAGGCAAAATTGATGTGCTCTGTGCATTTTAGTTTACAACTTAAATTTATCAGTTTGAAATTTTACCTGTATGTGAAGTAATTCTGCAATCTGTCAAGCTTACTCTTACATATTGTTTACAGTGTAATTATATTTGCAAGTAGTTGTTTGTGTTCTTTCTTATGACCTGAGTTTCAAATGAGTCTGGGAGTTTCAGAAAGATAAAGATTTAACCGCAGCTAATCTCACTTTACAGTCACATTTCTGTACAAAAAATAAAATAAAATTGAGTACCATTGGGAATATACTGAACAAAGCATTTGCCCCTCTGACCTGTATTTCAATATTAGGTTCTGAGATTGAAGCAACAGCTATTAATTTGAAGTGCATAATTAGTACCAGGAAGATTCCATCTGTTTAAAAGTCCAAAGCATCTTTTTTTTTTTTTTCAAATTTATCCATCAGAAGGAAAAAAGCAGGATTAGGATGCTAGAACCAAATATAAGCACAGGACATTTCCACTACATTGTCCACATAGAAACCAGAGGCTTTCCTAATTAATCAGGGGAAAAACTTGAATGGGATGGCTTTATGCCTTTTACCTAGCACTCAACACCTTTATATGCTACTGAATGCAAAAGGCAAGCAAGGGCTGACAGCCTTCTGCTGTGATCACGCAGCTACGCCAGCCCCGAACGCTGATGTCGGAAAACAGGTGCTTCATCTTGGATTTAGACAGAACCTCAAAAAAAAACCCTTGTGTGCAAAGACCACAGTATTGACCCAGCCAACACCTGGAAGTGATGGGAAGGCTCTTGTCCAAGTGGAATGGTCACTTCATGCTTTATGTGATTATCACTACTGGCACAAAATGAATTTTCCTAGCACAGAATAGCAGATTTGAAAGATGCCTCAGTAAAGATAACAAGTAAATTGGATTTTTCAAAGAATGAACAAAATCAAGTTTGAATTTACAGGAAAATTATTTAACCCAAGTCATCTCTCTGTTAATAACTCTGCTATGGTAAGCTCAAAGTGAATGGGCAGACCCATGAAAAGCACTGTTTTAAAGTTAATATATTTTTGCTGTACCTAATGTACCTTTTGCTGTACATAAAGGAAAAAAAAGTTTCCTAAAGTTTCCCTTCCCTCCAATTTAGAATGCTTAAGAAGAAATCATCGCACACACGTGAATTTCTTCTTGAAAACCTGAAGAGTTGATTTTCTGAAAAAGCAGCTTCTCTTGTAGTGCTGCCAGCCCTGCTTAAACTATGAAGTATATATAATCTGGCAAGAATTTCTCCTTATGAGATGTTCAGCTCCAGTACTTTCAGTTACATGTGCAGTGCAGCTCCTCATTTAGAGCTTTAAAAATGGAAGAAGGTTAGACTGGACCTTGAGAGCTGGAAAATATTTTCAGTGTTGTAAGCCAAAAGTGTAAGTTACCCTAAATGAGACATACACAGATGTAATAGCATAGCTCAGTTTAAAATACTTTTAAAGGGAAAAATAAGGAGTTTGGGAGCCATATGGTGATCAGACTGAGAAAATGTTTAAAGGTATACCATGCAAAAACACTAAAAATAATACAAGCTCCTTCAGGAAGGCTCTTTCACCTTTTTTTTTTTTTTTTGGAGGGGGGGTGTTGAGCTTTTGGGTTTTGTTTTTTGGGGTGTTTTTTGTTTGTTTTGGGTTTTTTTGTTGTGGTGTTGTTCTTTTCCAACTTTAATTAAGTAACACTGATTGGTGAACATCACTCAGTTTCACAGATGTGACCTTTATTAGTTCATCCATTTGTCTGCTAGTTCCAGAACATAATCATTATAAGCCTTTATTTCTAAAGAAAGACAGATCAGTCTTTAAAATAAATTACTAATAAGAGAGTTTGAAACATCAGTACTATTTTTGCATACCTCTCTGTTAAACAAAACAATAACAGACTTTGAATGCAAATAAGTACTTTAATAAGCCTTATTTTAACTCATTCAGTATTGAAAGTGCAATTAAAAATATCAGTATTTGTCTGTGCCCATGTAGACTATGCACATTAAGGCTATCCCTACACCCAAATTAACCCTCCCTGTAAGGTAATCTGTTCATTCACTAATAAGAACTGAGCTACGAGGGCTCAGAGCAAGAGGCAAAGAAGAGCTGTGGAATCTGCATGGGCGGAACATGTAGATGACTCAAATTGCCACAATACATTTCACTCAAGTTCAGCTATGGAATCAGGTATCTAGTTCAAGGTATGTGTCTAGGCTCCTCCCATAGTTAATGACAAGAAATTGGCAGACCTAGAGAATGAATTAATCCTTTCATTAAGACAGGTGTCTTAAAGAGATGGCCATGGTTCATTCTTTGGAGCTTCCTATTTTTCCTCTTGACACAGCAGAAAGATTAGTTTGCAAATGGCTAAATTTATGTAAAATGAATCTGTGAGGAAGAAGAAATCATCTTAACTTGAATAAGTATCCTTCCCTATGTTAACTGCACAAGAGCTCTAACAAAGCTGGAGTATCATTTGGGAGCTGGAAGTTGTGGGATGACAGCAGATGAACTCCTGGCTCTTCATCTCAGATATCAGGAGTGGTAACCTGAAAAACAGCAGTGGCTGGAAAAGCCCTGGAGAGGTAGGCAAAAGTAAAAACCCTTCAAGCTATCAGATAAAAAGCCTAATTATAGCCAGGAGAGTTTTGGACTACCTCTGAAGAGAGATGTTTCTACTTCACGTAAAGTTCAGAGATGTTATAAATTACTTTGTTCAGATAAAGCCTCCTACCACAACTTCACTTGCTTGAGCAAGACACTACTGCTGAAATAGCATTTGCTAATAAAGCATTACAAATATACCTATATCACAATAACAAAGAAACTGGGAGGATTAGCAAAAACAAAACAAAACAAAAAAATTCTTTGAAGGATCTTCAGAAAAGCTGGAGGAAAGTTCATCACTTTCTTCTGAACTGATGAAATCTGGCAAACAGAAGGCCCTCCCACAAACCATGTGTTTCCCTCTCTTTTGAGATGATTACCCCTGGGAACTCAGGCTTCATTAATGTGTGATGAACACTGGCTCAGAACACTGCTGAGGTGCTTAGCTCAGAGAAAAGCACGGAGAAGTACACGAAGAAATGTGGGGCAATTTATATAAAATCAGTTACTAGATGTATTACAAAGAAGTTAAGAGAGTGCCTAATTGTCTTCACAGAGAATATCATTGAAAGTCTTCCAAAGGTATCCAGTTCAAGAACTTCCAGGGTGTGCAGCTGAGGTACAGCTTATTATTATGGTAAAAACAGCCTCTGCTGTTTATGCAGAAACAGAGAATTAATCTGAAATAGAAGTTCAGAGAGCTCAGTATCTTCAAGTCAAGGAATGAGACTATCTCCATCTCAGAATAAATATTGTATGGTGCCTCCAATCTCAAGTTCAGTATCAAGGATCCTGAAATAACTATGCCAACAGAAGTCAGACTTTATGACTGGAGAATAGTGATTAGATAAACTAAGTAGGGAGTGTTTGATCTGTATTCAGCTAAGAATATCTAAGACTTTAGTCCAAAGTAAAAGCAATTAGAGACTCATGGAAATAAACAGAAAATAAAATTTTTAATTAGTTTAGTAAAATCAGATCATGGCATATCCATTCTTTAGTAAAATGACTTCAGGAAGCATAGATGCAGTAGATCTAATACACTTAGCTAAAACCTGTCTTTGTTCTGTCATATCATATTCTGGTAAGACCTTATCTGAATTACTATCCATGTTTCTTCTCACCCCTACCTAAGAAAACAGAATTAATCTGGAGAAGGCTATGACACAAACAATAGATCTGTTACGTGTTGTGGTGATGGTGTCATAAGAATAACTGCCTATCAATCTGCCACACAGAATGTTTGACATGAACATTAATAATGTTAAAATGGATTGAGGAGGTTATGGAAGAGGAGGAGGATGCTATACACTGTTCTTCAAAGGCTTCCGAAAGAACAAGTAGCATGCAAAACACAACTCACCATAAGCTCTTCTCCAAGAGTAATAAAACATCAAGAAAGGTTGGGGATTTGGAGAGACCACAAATAGTCCTTCCCCCTGCAGATAGCGTACAATCTTTGAAATGTTGGTTGAAGGGCAGTTTTTGGAAGTCACTTAGGCCAATCTGCTCAGAGTAGGACTACTATCAATGTCAGATCAGGTTACCCATTACCTTAGGGTACAGTATGGAGATTCCATGTCTCTATCCAGTCTGTATCAGTGCTTTAATTCCCACTTAAGGAAATACGTTTCTTAATTCTCAGTCTAAATTTTCCAGCCTTGCAACTTGTAGCCATTGCTCTATATTACAGTACCTTTCACTGCTGAGAAGAGTTTGACACTACTGCACTTATGAGTAGTTGTAGTCTGCAATTATTTCTTTGCCTTTTCTTAGAAATAGGTCTTAAAAACAGATTTTGAGATTTTAAAATCTTTCTGACATAAATTCAAGAAAGAACATAAGAAATTAAAGAATTCAAGAAAAAAATAAGGGTGTTTCCGTTAACACTACAAATAAGCTGCCAATTTAGAACTTATACTATATGCTCAAATTTCTTCATCTTTCAGAATTAATACTTTTTCTGATACTAAATCCTAAAGCAAGTTTGTTTTCTTCCGGAGATAATTATTTGAAAATGAAAAGGGAAAGCTTAAAGTTGTGATTTAAATATTTTGGGGAAGGATATTTAATATATTAAAATACATATATATATATATATATATATATATATATAAAAGTAAAAACTTTCCATATGGTCAAACTTCTAATTATGCCTATAGACACTTACAGGCAGTCAATACCAAAACCCATTTCTTGTTGTTTGTTGCAACAAATACATCAAGAGTAAGATGCCAGTAAGATGTCATCTGTGGGACAAGCTACCCTTGCATATCTAACAGAGGCACCACTCTCCCTCTGATATCCCAAGTACAGAATCAAGGCTTTCTCAAAGTTTGCAGATATTTCTTCAGGATTGCTATCCATTAAAACAAATATCCAGTACAACATAAACCAAGGTTCTTGCTGGTTTGCAGGAGAAAAATAATATAGTTAAATTTTATACAAGATGACTCCCACTCTACAGCAAATAAAAATAACCAAATCAGTAAAGCATTTTAATATTCTTGTAATACAACCTGGTTTAGTCCTTTCATTTTTCCAGATATCCCCATGAAGATATTAACTTTCTAGTATTCATAATCCAAAGTACAACAACAGACATCTTAAATTTGCCCAGATTTCAATTTGAGTATTTTAAAATATGGTTTTATGCTTTCTTTTCAGTGTATCAAAAGGTCACATTTTTGTACCTGAATACTAACAGGCACAGTTCACAACAAAGGTCAGTATTTCTTTGGGGATTCATTCTTCGGTCTCTCACTTTATAACAAGTTCATGATTTGAATTCAAGATAAAAGATGAACATATTATTGATTTAAATGCTCAGACTGGCCCACATATAATGCTCAAACACGATGAATGAGCAAATTGTTATTATTCATTTCATGTGCTTTACTAATAATGGCTGTGAATGGAAGTCACAAGTGTATTCTTGAATGTTATGAATAAATGTGTAACGTCTGTCTGTCTGTATGTCAAGTTAACATCACCCATTGATATTCATAATATGAACACTCTCCACCCTGTGTACAAGCATAAAAACCCAAAGCAAAAGACAGGGTTACTTACCAATGGTTCCCTGTTTTTGACAAGTCTTATTATTTTAACTGAATCTTCTTCCTCATCGATATCATCAGGCATGGGGGGCAAGACAGGATCGTAGTTCTTCTGAGCAACAGTATCATGCACAGAGAGCAAAGCCTAGAAATGTTAATAGTCAGTATATTATATAGTCAGTATATTTGGCATTTGAAAAGTTTATGAAAGATGAAGCAGAAGAAATAATTGATAGCCTAACTCTACTAGAGTGATGCACACAGACTGAGTAAGACTCTTGTATCAGCAGGTAACACATGTCAAACTGATGAAAGAACTCTATGAGGTATATGTTTTCATATATGTAATGTATGCAACTAGTAAACTGTGGATAAAGAACAGGGTCTTCATACCCATGAAAACATTGAGTGCTTTGTACGTTAGCCTGAAATTACAAGAACTAAGATCAGAAGAAAATCCAAGTCTCCTGAAGTAAGAACATCAACTTACTTGTCCTAAATAAAACACTTCTTCAATACGGTAAGCAGTCCTATGAATCAAATAAGGAAAATAAGCATCTCCCAGCACTTGTGTTCAAGCATAAGACACATGATATCACGCTGCTGCTGCCCAACATTCCCTTCAGAGGGGCTCTGAAAGCTTACCCAGTTACTGGATCTCTTTCATATCAGCTCCCTTTCATACAAGCTTCAAATTATTTTAGGATTTTTTAATTTATGGTGGAATTCATGATTGAGATTGAGGACTATATTGTTGAAAGTATTTGATTCAGATGCTTATCACCTCCTGTCATGTCCAGCCTCCTTTCTTACTCTGGTGTTTCTGCCGTCCATGCAAAACTTGGAGAACAGATTTTTCAAAGAAAAGCAAAACATGTCCTGACAAGAGGTTCAATCATAAAAATAATCGGAACTTGCAGAAATTAAAAAATCTTGAAGGTCAAAGGATGTTAGAAAGCTTGTTCTCCTAGGGCTCAAAAATCTCAGCTATGATCTAAAATTCACAGCATTTTCTACATACAGAACTTTTAAAATTCTTTTCTATTTTGAAAAGCCTTCATTATTTGTAACACCTCAAACTAGTGACAACTGGTTAAAAATGCTTTTCGTTTTGTAGTTGGAACTATGCATTATAGAAGGAATAGCAGCAACAGATACATGTATACAGCAGAACACATCAACATTCTTGACGTGGATAATAGCAGAAGGTATCATATCAGTGACATTGTGATTATAACAACACAAAGTGTTTGTGATTATAACAATCTTCACAATAATTAAGAAGAAACTCCTTAATAAAGAAAATTACTACATTTCTGCTTCCAGTTTACATAATATTAGACTAAGCACACAAATGACCAGAATTGTACGCTCTCAAGGATAGAGCAAATGTTTTGAAAACTATTCAAAACTATTGACACTATTCAACTTACTCATTACATTATTCCAGGATTTTCTCCTGGATCTAGGAGAAATCCTGTTAGGAGACTAACAAAAGAAAGCAATATCCAGGCCATGATACAAGCTGTCATGTCTAAAACAGAAGGCAATGAGTTTATGGTAATCTTGAAATTCCGAGGTTTAAATCTGAAGTGTCTTCAACAAGACAAACACAGAGGGATACTGTGCCTGCCTGATGAGAATTTTCTATTGTTTTATTAGTTTCTATGCACGTTGCACAAACTGATAAAAACATTTCAACGCACTAATTATTTCTGGTTTTCTTCCCAAGACACAGTTATGAATTTGGACTATTTATCATAAGAAATTATACCAGGTCCCTTCCCACCAAAGATTAGTTTTACTGTAAATCTGAAGCAAAAAAACCCAGGCTAGCAATTATGGTTCCTCCTGGAAATGTGTATTATGAAGCATTATATACATAAAAGCCTTGTAATCAAACACAGTCCTCTAAAGATGTATGTGAAATATCAAAGATACATTAAAACAAATGTAGTGTTTGCTTTTACTTCATGCCACTTACAGTTAAAACTTCTAAAACTAGTCTTCTGCAATTACTTTTTTCCACATAAAGTCAGGGCACATTCATGGACTGGTTCACTTTAATGAGGTTCTATATTGCAGTTTAAAAACAATCAGGCAGATAGAGAAAACAGATGAAAATAATCTAAAGCACCACTTCCAGAGTAAAAGGCAGCAACTTAAAACATGGTCAAAAGAACCTACCCTTGACATCGAAACTTGGAAAACAGAAGCTGTCCAACACTACTCTGAACTACACTGCCAGGGTTGATGAGACACTTCCCTGCTCTGACTGAGAGATGGGGCTTCTCAACACTACGTGCAAAACAATGATGCAGCCCAAATATCCTAAACCAAAGTCAGTCAGTGTCTGATATTTACCATGCTTTTCTTCATTCACAACAACTGGAACTTATCCACCCTCTTCCCTCCTCAATGTACTACAGTTCTCAATGTAAGATCTTTGACCCTAACTCTGGTATTATAGGTGCATGCTAAGATTTCTTTCCTGTCTGTCTTTCATCATTGCTTCTAACGCTCTACTTTCTGTACACACTGATGCTAGACACTGTAGTTGCTCCTGAAATAAAACTACTTAGTCAGTTAGACTTGTACAGAAAAGGTTGAGACTTTTTTTAAGAAAACATTTATGAGTGCCAAGACATAAAACTTGGATCCTGTCATGAACGTTTGCACAGAATAATTGAGCACTGAACAGACAAAACAATACAAAGGTAGTAACATTTTCTTTTTGTACAAAAGCATCAAGCAATCCATTCACTGCAGTTTTATACTCCATGACTCGCATTATCACAAAACACTGCAAGGAGTGCAGGTGACATTTACATTTTTTTCTATTTTTTTCCATTTTTGTTTTAGGTTTTGTTTTTGTTTGCAAATACATATGCATATGATCCAAGATTACGGTCATGTATATTTAAACACCTCTGGAGAAAAAGATTTTATTTCAGCACTAAGTTCTATGCTTATGATTCATTAATGTAAACACAGTCCATATTTAGAACTTGAAAGAAGGTATGATTCAAACCCCTGCACTACCTAAATATAAATATTGATGTTCAGCTAAATTCTTAGACATGATCTAGCTGGAAATGAATACTTTCATCAGACCTCTGAAATGTCTAATAACTAGTGCTGTATTTTTCATATTAAAGCTATCCCTGCTCATTTTACAGTTTATAAATTGAAATTTTACACTATCAAATTTCACAAAGAAAATCTGACATTGAAAACAAAATTCTTTTTTTAATTATTCCAAAACTTCAAATGTTTATTTAAATTGAGAGTGTTATTAATGAAAATAGTTCTGTATTTTGAAAAATTGTGTATCATTTAACTACACTGACTACATTTATGCTCCTTGTCCTTGTTCCAGCTAGGATAGAGTTAACTTTCTTTCTAACACCTGGTGGAATGCCATGTTTGGATGAGAGCAGTGCTGATAACACTCTGATGGCTTTAGTTGTTGCCAAGCAATCAAGACTTCTCAGTTCTTCCTAAGGAGAAGGTCGGGGGCACCCAGGAAGCTGGGAGTGGACACGGCCAGGACAGGTGACCCAGACCAGCCAAAGAGGGCATTCCATGCCAATGATGTCATGCTCAGCATAACGGGTGGTTGGTGGGGGAGGAGGGTGCGGCTTCAGGACATGCAGTTTCGGTGATCCGGTTCTAGGACAGCTGAGCTGTATGGCCTGGGGTGTGTGGTTTGGTGAGAAATCGTATTCTGTGTAACCATTTTCATATATTTCATTATAAAGTCCTATCATCATTATCTCTCTGCTGTCCCAGTAAACTGTCCTTGTCCTAACCAGTGAAGTTTGTTTTTCTTTGTTGGTTTTCTTTTCTATCTTTTCACCTCCAGCATTTCAGAGAGCAGCTGCGTGGTGTTCAGCTCTCAGCTGGGATGAAACCACGACACTCCTCTAAAACAATGACAAAATTTGTAATTTTTGTTTTGCTTCTGTTGACATTTTGAGATGGGCAAGAGCAAAAAACCTCCACATAGTTTGTGACTTGTGGACAGAACTCCTTATGTTTTCAAATTTTCATTAAAAAAAAATATAACTCCATTTAAGCTTTACTTTTCAGAAATATTTTGCATTTACTAGTCTAGAACAACATCATTTGAAAAAAAACAAGATCAGAAAATTAAATAATTTGTAGTTAAGATTACTGGCATAAAATATGTAAGAACTCAAACCCATCCTTATTAGCACAGGCCACCACCTCTGGCAATTCAGCTTGAGCTCTATTAGACACATTTTCCCACATCTTTGCTTTGCTATGGTGACAGTAGCTTCCACTGAGGCTGGCACAGAGATGTGCCAGCCTCAGTGGAAGACCTGGGAAGAGATTGAACCTGCTCAAGGCAAGATTGTCAGAGCATCAAACTGGAGGGAGAAGGTAAGAGACACAACAGCCAAACATGCAAGAATTTAGAGAACAGGTGTATAAAACAGGCAGAAAGCTAAAGCATGATGGTGATGGCATACAGGCTCAAGGCACAGAAAATAATTTCATTTGAGAACACTTTGGAGATGAAAGGGATAAAAATTTAAGGTTTCAGAATCAAGCCAGACATTTTAAGAGCTGGTAAGCAGCACAAAATTCACAAGGGAGAGAAGAGGAGGAAACAACCTTTTTTCTTGTACAGAATTAGTCCTTAAATTAATCTTGAGTACATAAAATAGATTTTAGATTTATCTTCTAACAGATTCCACTCTAGCAAATGGGTATTAGAAGAGCCATCAGAAAGGGCTGTGCATGGCAGTGTCTTCCCCATTGCCTACTAAGGGAAGATGTGCAAGCTGGTGCAAGATAAGGATGAGTTAACAGGATAACAAAAGGGCAGGCGATGAGTACAGGCATCTCAACTAACAAATAAGAACAACCATGCTATCTCAATTCTCCAGCTTGGCTAAAGCATAATCTAGAAGCAGGAGCACTACAGGCAGAAGTTCAGTAGGGCTGCTGAAGTGACCAGAGTATGGCTGGGATAACAGTGAACAGATTTAAATTTTTGTCAGTAGAACGAGTGAGTGAGCACACAAGCTACAGAGAGTACTTAACAGACAGAAAAATGATAATATTCCTTTTGAAGGTGCAATAATTTAATCATTTTCCTACCGAAATCTGGTATTTTCTGTTCTGAATTAAAATCTCACGTTAAACACCTGCAGTACATAATGTTAAAGAAATCAGTTAAATTCCAGATAAATTAGCATGATTTACTTTTGCTAGTGAAAATAGCTTTTACATTATTCAATTGACAGTGATGGTAAGAAAAATTAAGCAAGGTTCTTCAAATTAAGCATAATTTCAGTTTGTAATCAGGAAACCGATGGGTATACTAATTCATGGGGAGAAAAAGTCAGGGTTAATTTACTTTCCAAATATTGTATTTTTCCTTTATATCTCTCTAAAATTCTCAGAAATTGTATATTATGTGAGAAGAGAGCAGTTACATATGCAGAAAAGAGAAACAGCTTTCCTTGCTTCCAACTGTCCCATTGTACTTAAAACAGTTGCCCTCTAGTTTGAGCTTGCCCAGCTGGCAATTAATTCCCTTTCTTTTCTTATCTGACTGTGATGCAGTTGGATCACATAAGTGATTCAAAAATATTTAACACACATAGTGCACATGTGTGGTTTTGTGTACTAAATACCTACCATATATTACTGTTCTTGGCATGGCAACATCTCAGTTGGATAAATGTTCAGTGTATATTACTTTTTCCTTCTTTTTTNTTTTTTTTTTTTTTTTTACTATGGTGGACTTTATTCATAACTATATGAACTTCCTTTCACAAAAGGGTAATTTCCTTTCCTGAAAATGCAGTTTCTTGATTTCAGATTGACCAATTTGAAGTGATGGGTTTACCTGCAGCTGGTAGCCAGACGGCAATAACAAACAGAAAAGTGAACTTTCTGCATCTTCAGACTCCTGCTTCCTCTGGTTCATTGTTCGCAGCCCCTGGAGACACTTCTGAAGTCAAACTATTCTGGCTGTTCACAGAAAAATGCAGCCTGTGTCATCTGGTAAAGGTGTTAATACTCTTCCACATGACAGCCCTAGTTTTTTCCTCAGTTGTGGATAACAGCAGAATAAGCTCTGATTTTAAATGAATAGTGAAGAATCTGAATAAAGTCCCTTTTACATTCCAACATGATTGATGTAGCCAAAGAGTTCTTGAAGCTTTAAACCCTATTGAAGTAACTTCCAAGAGAACCAATAGACAGTTTTGGGAGTGGAAAATGCCAAGACAAGAGCACTCTTCCAATATCTTGTCCATCATTAATCAAAGCCTTTTCTGAAGAAGTGATAGCATCTTGACAATATCGTCTATACGCAGCTGCATGAATCTTTTCTTGGTTGTGAACCACTGAGAGACCACTCCCCCTGCCCCAAGAAATCAAGTGAAAACATAAACCAAAGAGAAGTAAAAGCTGAGGGTGCAGTTGCCCTTTCCGAAAAAGGGTATTTTAGAGAGGACCCATTTTTTATTTGAAAACAGCATGATGTATAAAGTCTTAAATTAGAAGCATTTATAACCTGACCCATAAGGTTATAAAGAATCTGAATATGCTTAATTCCTCCAGAAAATAACACCATGTCTGTTTATGATAAGGAGGTCTTAAATTCATCTACATAGTACCCACACTACATTGAGACTTAGAGAAAAACATTAAACCAGCTCAGTTTTTAATGCAATTACTTTTGCCTGCTTTGGGCTTTTCCCATATTGAACACTAGAATTTCTATATTCTGGAGAACTGAAAAGCTGCAGAGAGTATGAAGATCTTCATCATTATGCCTACATTCTAGAAATACTTTAAAAATTCTAATCAAAGATTTACTAAATATTAAAATAGATTATTTATAATAGAATAAATCTTGACTCTTAAACAGTAACACTGTTTTTACAATGCCAGCAAAATAGTAGGTATAAGGAAAAAAGCTCACAATCACAGAATCATAGAATATACTGAATTGGAAGGGACCCATAAGGATCATCCAGATTTACATAACCATGGGAATAAGACATAAGCAGTCTTGCAACTGACTAGGAACCCAGGAATAAGCAGAAATAGGGGAAAAAAATTTATGAGATCACACTGCAACATGGTTGAACAGATCGATCAATGAACTAGAAGAGGCCCTGAAAAAAAGTATGGTGAGTTCAAACAACGTGTTCTGGCAAGTGCAAGGGACAAGGACCACCAAAGGGAAAGCAGCATAAAAAGTTGACAGCTAAAAAGCCCAGACTTTTCTTTATCTTGTAGTTTCTCCACTTTCACTAGCTGAACACAATTGCTACTTAAACAAGATATGATTACAGCCCTCGGGATTTTTCTCGTCCTCCTAAGTTACCAGCTTTGGTAATGTTGCCAGCTTCTATGAGCTGTATGGGAATGCTACAGTTACATGCATGGTATACAAGGTTCTTACATAGGCTGGAGTTGGTTCCTTCTTGTGGGAAGGTCTGTATATGTAACCAGAGAATTTCTTTGATTTACTTTGCTGCTGCCAACCTGCCTGGCCTCACTTTGGTTTATTATAATAAACAAAGTGATAGATATATGTTGGCTGCTAGTGAGCATTCTCATATCCATACATCTAAGAAGACCGAGAGACAAGCCTTCCATTGGACATCAGCTGAGTTATCACATGAGACAAACCTGGGAGTGTTTACAGGGTAACATGATGGCTGCTACTTAAATATATTCACACAGCATTCTTTCATCTCCTTTGTACCATATTATATCTACACTTATGACACACTGTATATCGTTGTATGTACTCTCTGTCAGCTCCTACCACATTAAGTGTGCCACAACTTCTTTATTTCTCTGCTAATCAGATGGGAAAAAATGAAGGCTTTTCTTCTTGTTTTTATATTTTGCAATTACATTTTTGTTTTACTTACTCCGTTCCAGTAACATGCACACTCCAAAAATAAAGACAGCAACATACTCTCTCAGTGCTTCCCACTCAGAAAAAGTTTTCTATAAAAAACTTAGAATTAAACAGACAAGTGGAAATGCAAATAGGAAGTCAAAGGTCTCAAAGAATAAAACCAGTCTTCCTCTAACAAGGTAGCCAAAATGTGTGATGGAAGGCTTCTCAAAGTGGCAAATAGTTGGAAGGCAAATAATTTAAAGGCAGGAAAAACAGATCTTACTTGCTTGCCAACAAAATCTCCTCAGCACTGCCCCCTCTAACCCCATTTCATAGCTGGTATGCTCAGAGTATCATCAACCAGAGTTACCAAACCATCAGTGCTGTGGTCCATGCTTATTGTAGTGATAGTCTGCACATATCGCTTAGGTGGAAAATAAGTATCAAGCAATTTCAGCTACCTAAACAGATATTGTGGTCTGTGTTACCACGTGTGAGCATGAATATTTCATGAATAGGAAAACAGTCTCACCGTGCATGAGCAAAAACAGAAAACCAGGGTGCATTTCGGAAGACATGCAGTCTCTAAAGTGATGGCTCTCTTTAGAGACAGGACCAAAAGGTCCTCCAAGAGCTTGAAATACAGTTAACAGCCCCAAAGTAGCTCAGTTGTTAATATCAGACCTGATATTTTTATTTGGATTTTCCAGATGCAAAACCTGAACAGTTGTAGGCAAATCTCAACAATTTCCAGCGGAAAGTGCTGACTTTGCAGAAACTGCCTATTTAAATGAAAAAGCCCTGATGGAAAATCCTCAGCAAGTCTAATTACAAAGGAAACATTGGAAAGAGAGCAAAGTTTAGATTAAGATTTTTTTTTTTAATTACATGTTACAAGAAATGCTTCATGAGCTTTTCAAAGCAAAACCAGATTTTGTTTTATATTATTGTGGCTCAATATTCTCCATGAGTGCTTTGTATGTTAATGTTCTTGTAGAAAAATGCCTGCTGTTTCCTGCACAGTAAATTACATTGTCAATTTTCACCAGTGAGTGTAAAGCAGCTTTACAAGGCTCTGCTGATAAAGACTTCAAATGTTTGGGCTTTTAACAGAACAAGTAGTACTCTGAATGAGCAGAACAGTCTGTTAGGCCACTTTGCAAAGGCAGTAAGCCACAGATAGCAGGGATGATGGTATCAGCAATTGTTTATGAAATAAAGGCTAGAATTTACAAACTTATCAGGAAACATAAGCAATGGCAAAGGTATGCTTCAAGCCAAAGGAAGCACTTTTTCTTTTAAGAAACCTAAACCAATATAGGAAACACTTATATGAAGAACAAAGCGCTGGCTTCATTACTGTAGAGTTAGATTTGTTTAACTCATGGTTCTATTCCAGGGAAAGTTAAGGAGGTACTTATTAGATTAATATGTTTACAAAAGCAAACTGATTATGCTTTGTGGAACTGCAAGTCAAGTGCACCTCAAATGAACTGCACATAGAACAGCAAGCGTAAATCCTATTTACAATTTTCTGGTGCGGTCATCATTGCTATTTGAAAGCAATTAAAAAATCAAACCTGAAATCAGCTTAAAAAAAAAAATCTGTATTTTCTCTGAAAAGCATGTTGAAGTTGTCCATGTATAAATTAATCTGAAAACATTCCCAGTAATACAAGAGCGTTTTTTCCCTTCACTCCAAAATTCTACTCATGCTACACAGGGAAGGAGAAGCCAAGAAAAATACTTCAAGTATGTCCACTGCTTGTTCCCTCTACAGCTACAGGTATGGAGCCCAAAGGGATCCAAATACTTTACATTCTTGTGTTCCATGAGGCACTGAAGTAATTCACAGCCCTGCCTTGAGCCCTTCTTTGGGTCCCTGGTTTATTTTTGAGACTAGCAGCTGGCAAACCTTTCTGCACATGTAAACAGAAGATAAACTCTGCTGAAACAGGCAGAAACACCACTCACACTCCTTGGACATTAAAAAAAAAAGCTTAATTCCCTCTGGGTCAGAAGAGGTATAAACATCCTTCAGAATGGTTTTAGCACAGTGGCATAAGCTTTTAAAATAATTATTGTTCAGCCCATTTCACTGATGTATTTTTATATGAATTTTAAACATCTACTCTAATTGGATTCAACTTCAAATGATAAATTGTATCTCGATATGTAATGATGAAGAATATAACTGCCATTATGAACATGATGTTAAGAGCTAATCAGATCTGAATAATATATTCCGAGCCTGTCTCAAAGTTATTGTAACTGGGATAACATTGTTCAATTGACTAGAAGACTGTCCATTCCTTTTATAGACTTTTTTGTTTACAGCCACACCAACAAAATAAATGGCTCAAATGTTAATTCCAATAGTTAAAGGTTTAGGCTTTCAAATTTCAAGTGATTTTTTTAAATAAATAGCGATTATGTTTGTCTGCTGTGGCACTGTTCCAAAAAGAACACAGCTTTTTCCAGCTTGTTAGAAAGGGAAGTAAGCTTTTTAATTAAAGTGGAAGAGCATTTGAAAGCTTTAAAGTCTTTCATGCTCAGTTTGATCATGTCACATTCACTTCTCCTTTCTCACAGTGTCTGCCACCAGGGTTCTGCCCTGTGACTGACAGAGCAACTCCAGTGATCACTTCCCTTCCCATTTGTGTCTCCACACATGGATGATACCCTTTTCCTAACCCGATTGTGACACGTGCATTAGAAATCTGCCAGCGTTTCAAATCTCCCAAGCACATCCTCCTTCGGTCCGAACACCATTCAGAGTAGTGCCATGCAGCACTGCCCACTGGCTGGCCTGACCATGAATTTATGTATCTTTATGTCTGTTGCAACTGAATAAAACCAACCAACCAAATTCCTCCCCTCTGCGCCACACCCCATCCCCCCATCTCACAGCTTTAAGAAACTCAAGCAGAGACATATAAATTTCAGTACATCCAGCTCTGGTCATTCTTCATCATTGTAACTTTGATGTGTTAAACTCTTAAGCTGTTTTTTTAACAACCAAGTCAGCAGACCTTTTAAACATGTGTACATACACCCTGGAAGCATAAGCATTTATCTTCCTCAACCAACTACACACATTTGATCACACACACATAGTTATGACACAAAAGAGCTGAAGAGACACATTGCCATACTTGGGGTTTGGAATGAGAGAGAACAAGATGCTTTTCAAAGCATTAATTTCCTGGTCTGCTTAAAAATCAAATAGAGCACTCAAGTGGCTTTAGGTTCCAAGGTATGGAAATACTATTTTACTTGTCGATATCTTTAACAAGGAATAGCAGGGTTACAGAAGGTGAATTCTAACTCTTTAATCAATAAAGCCAATAGATTTGGTTGGCCTGTGTATGTGGGACTCTGCAATTATATTTTATATCTAAAGCACAAATGCAATGTCTCACATGCAGGTAAACAAATCCACTTGATTTCACAGAGCTACGTGCTCTATTCTACTTCCAGAGTTCTGCTTTATCAGTAAAGATAAACCACAACTGTTATTAGTTCACTAAATTATGTTAAAGGATGTCACATTTTGGAGTAGGAAAGAAAAAGCACTCAGTGTAACTGGATATTGCATCCAGTTTTTAAAAGACTAAAAATGCCAGATTTATTTTTCCCCAAAAGAAAATGCTCCTAACAAAACCCTGGAAGGGCTTCTAGGACATTTTTTAAACCTCTGGTCTGATAAATGCAAGCACCTCAGAGCAATTTTCTTCTTTCCAACATCTCTGTATGGATTAAAAATACAAACACCACAAACTTGTGAAAGCTTTACTTATCAGATGCAAACATTCAACAAAACAATTTTGTCACATAAAATGAAAATATAGACATATTCATCTCACCAGCTGCTGGAAACCTCTCCCAGCCTTTTTTGGCATGTTAACCAAACCTGCAAAGCTATAAACACCTTACTAAAGACCTGTCCCTTTACATCACCAGACCTATAGAAGCAGTGATGTAGGACAGTAAACTACTTCTAACCATCCTGCATCATGCCCTGGACCTTAGAGTGGAGCTACAGAGTAGTGGAAGCTCTCCTGCTGGCTCCAGCTAATGCTGCAGTAATAAGCCAAGTCGGGAGAGGAAAGCTTCCCCCATAGTATAATATACACCCATCTTAAGTCAATGGATCAGTTCTCCCAACTAATATCAGGTGTGTGGCAAGCTGTTCTAGAAATCACTGTGCCCCAGGAATCCTAAAGAAAAGAAACAAATGCTCTCCAGGCTCGAACCTCATAGCCAAGAGCTAGAAAATCTTATGCAATGTACAGCATGAGCTCATATACAGCTGAACAGACTTGAAGGCATCTCTGGGGAAGAACTGGAAATAATGAGCCCCAGCAACTTCCTTCCCTTCCTTTTCTGTGCAAGTGACAGCAGAGGAAATCAATAGATCAATCTCAACCAAACAGCCTCTGACTTTACATGCAGTACACTGACCTGGTCACCCTGAGGAGGAGGCCGTGATAATTTACCATCTCTGCCCGGCACATCTGCCATGAGATGGCAGATGGAGAAGATAATGGACAGGCAAAAACCTCATGCATATGGCCAGTTCCTTCCCCTAACTCACACAAACACCTGCCAGTGCTGCAGGGCAGGGTAATGTGCACCTTGTGCAGGATTAGACAGTCTGGCTGTGCAAAGGGCTCTGCACCCTGCAGCTGAACACACCACCACCTTCCCAGCTGAGAACAGCATTTGGTAATTTACTGCAGTTGTTGAATCATCTTAACCACGCTGAGGGTGAGGCACTTGTTTCCCTGAAATCCCACTAAGATTATCACATTGCATTTAACTGCTTGCAAGGAACAGACAACGGCAAGAGTGAATGAAAGTGAGTGAGGGGAAGGCAGACAATGAGGGAGAGGGGAGGGAAAGCAAGAAAGGGAGAGATGCAGTTGTGGAACTGTTTTCAGGCTCAATCCACTCAAGCTTCAGAAGCAGGAAGCACACATGGGATAGTCACTAAGGAAACACCTACAGTGAAGCTTAGGATCACTGGAATTTGGTGCATTAACTGTTCCTCATGTAATACACCACTGTCATGGCTTAGCCCTTCAGCAAAAACCAGCTTGTTGCTTTTCAAACTGCAGAATAACCAACTGCATGAAAACCTTTAAAAAGGAGACATAATTGATCTTTAAAATTTTGTAGCACTTCGGAGATACCATCGTGTCTCAGGTTTTGTGATCAGTGTTTTACAGGGAGTATCAAGAAGCAACTATCTCAAAATGGGCTCCTTTCCACTCTCCAGTTTTCCTCTAAACTTAGCAACCACTACATTTCAATCCCATTGCAATGTGCATCTAGAGCACTAAAGTCTCCCTTCTCTTTACAGTGGAAAAAATAACACCACAGCGTGCATTAACAATACACAGGAGAGATTCTCAATGGATACAAGGAAACAGTGTTCACCAGAAGGATAATTAGGAATTGGAAGAGGCTGGACACAGCATTTATGGAAGTCTGTTCCCAGGCACTTTCAAGACCTGATGAGAAATCCCTGAGCGACCTACTCCAAACAAAGTGTTGACCCTGCTTTGAGCAGCATGTTGGACTAGACAACCTCCTTCCAACCTGAGCAATTCAATAATTCCACAGTCTACTGTCAGATGTATCAATTCCGCAAAAGCACCACAGAGAACACCAGAAGTTCTCAAATTCAGATATTTTCCAATACAATAGCCATCAGAAATTCTGTTGCAAGAACCAGGTTCTGCTACTTATGCACAGTGCAATTAAATCAGTGGTATGACTGAAAAGCTTTTAGTAAAATCACATTTTGAACAAATTTATGAAGCGCGTGCAATAGAAGTTAGCAAAAGGCAGGGAAAAAATAATCAAGTGTCTACTTTTTGAAATATGCATTGTAAATAAACAATGGCTTTCCATCAAATTCCTTTTATAAATATCAATAACACATAAAAATTTACTGGCATCACTAAAAGTGTTACTTCATAATAGGTATTTCCAATGAAAATGGCAGGCCATCTTAAAAGCACTCATATTCGTTAAAGCAGACCGACTCCTCTGCAGCCTGAGGAAGCAGAGCAGACACCCAGGGAGAAAGCACTTTGCAGGTGCAACACATCCTCACCTTGAGATTGGGTTTTGAGAGGAGTTTCAGCAGTTCTCTGATCTCACTGCTCAGCGGCTTGCTCTGCAGCTCCTCAGCCAGCTGGGTGGGAGATGGAATCGACACAAAGACCATTAGGAAAGCCTTGTTTTACCCAGTGCATCAGTGACAACCCAGAATCTATCTTGTTCAAGGTTATTACTTTCCAGCATGTTCAAACAGAAGCCAGCATGAAGAAAAACACCATCAATCACCATGCTTCTTTTTCTGGCCCTCGGTGGACCAGATTTAAGCCAGGCCTTTTGGCTCAGTTTAACACAAGGAATCATTTCTGGCAAAGGTGCAGCCAGATCACATTCTGATTTATAGCGATGGGGGCAAATCCCAGCACTTCATTTTAGTGAATGGCCCTTTGCGTGCAGACAAAGGACTGCTTGTAAAAACGAATGGATCAAACTTAGACACTGTCTATAAAAACCAGTTTCGAACGAGGTGGTGAAATCCACACTGCTTCCAAAAACCCACAGTAGCTGTGCTGTTTAGGACCAGGATAAGAAAGCAAAGTGCCCCTACAGTGCAAGCAATCTGAACCTTTTATTATGTTTACACATACACTGGAAGGAGCTTGTTAAATGTGAAGCGGGTTAATCATAATGCAGTTTATACCAGGTCATCAGCAATTCAAGCCCCTAAAATGCACAAACTATGTCCTAACAACAAGATCAGTAATTTATGTTTGGTTATACTACAAAACTGTGGTTTGGTGAACAATAGAGCAGCAGTCTAACATTTAATCCCACAGCTATTTGGCTTCATGTCTTGAGTTTTTCTTATCATGACATTCTCAACTAATTTGGACTCAAGAGGCATATTTTACTGCAGGATTTCAAACTCAAACGATTTTTCCAGAAGAAGGAAAAGCTAAAACATATTTCACAACATTGAACTTTAGTTTTAAAATCCTGAAGCTACATGGCTCATAATCCAAAACGTGATTTCAGATAATGACTTATTTTCTTTATTAAATCAGTATCATAAAAATGTCTCAAAGAAAGATTGGTTATTTGCAGCAAGCAATTTTAATCATCTAGCCTAATTTAAAATTTGTAATTTCATTTTGTGTAAGTCTGAAAGATAAATAGATAGAAATATATTTTCCATAGTTATATATAACAGACAATTCTAGACGGCAGACATCAGACATGGTTAGAGTAACTTTTTTTTAACCTTCCAATTAATACAGGGTTAAGAGGCATGAAACAAAACTTCATCACTTACAGTCCCACAGCATTTAAACTGTAATTCATAAATGAAAACATCCAAATACATCAATGATAATCTTAACAATATTTGTCTCTAAATACTGAAAGATTAGAAGATCTCCCTGGGAAAGGCGAGAATGACATATTTTAGGCCCATAAAGACAAGTATTGAGGTAATCTGACTACAGCCTAGTCTGCATGCTCTATAGAAAAGCTCTGCAAAGCAGAAAATAACCTGTCATAGGACTGACAGCAGGTATATGACGCAGGTTCCCCTTGGTTCTCTTTTCATTCTTTAGTTTGTACTACTCATCACTAGAGAATAAAATCTATTCACTCTTGCTTCACTGATGAAGACTAGTAATCACTCAGGAAGCATGACTGCTTCAGCACTTCTCAGATGAATTGCGCACAAGCATCTATTAACTTCAGCAGAATTGGCATTTGCTTTGGTGGTGCATATATAAATGCAGGTACATAGGTTATAGAACTGCAAGAAACAGAAAGAATATTTTTTATTGCTTTGAAAAATGTTTTAATCTCATATTTTAGAAAATACTTGTTCACAGATCAAATAATTGAAAATTGCTTTCACTCATACAATTCACAAAGTTTTTCCAAGTATTTCCATAAGACTCAAGGGTACATCTAAGGTCCTGTGATAGAAGAAGAGGAGGAAGACAAAGACTGATAGAGGAGGAAGATGAGAAAACCATGTTTAAGCACACTAGACTGGGTACACTGACATTGTGCTTATCACCTCTTATGCCAAAAACTGCTGGAAAACTGTCAGAAAACCTCGTCTGTGATTCTCTGTAGAGGGAACTGTAACATTTCACCAATCTCTTTATGGAGAGCCACTGCAGAAAGGGGAAAACAAAGCAAGGGAGAGGGAAAATGTGGATTGAGGCCAGTGAGATGAGGGTCTGGGGCTTGAAAGCATCTGGAGAAAGCTCTGGAACTTCTGCCAGAACAGTCTAATAACCTAGAGGCCTTATTTGCATCATATACCTATGCTGCCAGCAACATTTAGATCTTCTGCATGAAATCAAGAGTTTTATGTCAGACATTGCTCTCCTGACTCTCAGTATCTTTTAGGCTGAATTTCCCATCAGAGATTCTGTTTGCCTCTTTGGAGAAGCAAAGGCATAGCAGCTAGGAAAAAGAAAATGCTTAGAAAAGAAGCCTCACCAAAATTTTTACCTCTGACACTGTTTTTAAAAAGTAACACAAGAATAAAACCACACTCCTTAAACAGTTTTTAGTTACATTAGCAGCACCTCAATTTTGTGTTTTAAATCCAACAGGAAATATTAAGTTACAAACCCTGCTGGATGTAAATTTACTTCCTCAAAGTTCACTGATAACTACTGAAACAGAGACACTGCTGCAGTGCTCTAGCCTGACTTCCACTGCCAGAGGACATCCTCATTCTGTGGGACGGTGCCATAAAGCCACCTGTTCAGCTGCACGTAAATGAAAATGAAGAACCAGCACAAGTGTATTTAAAAAGAAGCTGTGCTTAGAAGGCAGGCAGGTGTCCACATACACGCCTATCCCAACGTGTGTGTTTTTCAAAAATCCTGCCATTTATACATAGCAATACATATATAGCATTAAAAACCTTGACCGCACTCAGCCGTAGTGACAGAGTGCTTTAATTTGAGGATTTCCAAAACTGTAAGTTTTAAATGGGGCTGAACAAAGAATGAGATTGCTCAGCATTTCTGAAAATATCAAGAACCAAGTTTTGCATCCAAAAATAAGAAATGATTCTTATTAAGAACTTTAGCTCAGAGATCCATAACACAAATGTTAACAAGGATTATTAATATGTCACCATGAACTTAATGAAGAGAATTTCAACCAGCTTTCTAATTTTCAAAATTACTATCAACATTATTCAGAGCTACTTGAAGGTTAAAAAAATATTACTAATATATGCCTGATGTAAAAGCTAATGCATTATTATATTTGGTATGCTACAGGATATAGCTCTCCTCCTCCTGAAACATGATTAAATTACATTATATACTTTTTTCAACAAACCATGTAGGTTTAATTTAGTTTTTCGTTAAATTGTACTAATTCTCAATTCGTAAATTATAAACATTTTTAAAATCTAAAAATCAAATGTTATTAATGATATAAAAAGGTAGTTAAGATTTTAAAACAACTAAAAAGTATGTGAAGTTTCAAACATGACTGTGTTTGAAACGAATCCTGATATATATTGTCTTTTCCAAAAAACAACCTGAGATCATCAACTGCAACAAAGATTTCTGGATTTCACCTAAACCACAGGTTATTAAACATTTCTCTATCCTGGTCTACCTCAGGTTCAGTCATAGTTTATACAGGTGTGTGCACAATTCATCTGAATCCTAGAATTAACCAAATAACAAGAAATGGCAGGTTGGATTTTTTTCTTTAAAATAAAAATTATAGTAACAGGAAATTAACTACTCCATCAATGCCGACCACTTCTACAATTTATTTTTTGGTTATGAAGGTAATTTGGAAAGCTCCAGTATCAATAAATCACTACTGTACTTTTTCTTAAAGAGGTTTTCGTGGTGTTTGAGTTGGGCTTTTTTTTTAAGCAAGCCTCCTTACCAGGCATTTCATATGCTTCATTTCTGTAGTATTATCTGTCATTTTTCACGTTCTGTCAGCAGTGGTGCTATCTCATTTGTCTTTATTTTCCCAAAGCATTCCTTGTGTCTGTGACTTTCTCAAAACACTAACAGTTGACAGCTTTTCCCCTCCCAGTAGAGTTCCAATCTGTAATTTCTATTACGTAGTTAGTAAAGCAGAACAAGAGGCTATCTAGATGCAATGTTTTTACAACAGGCAAATGAACAAAAATCAAAGTAATATCAGCAACAAGCCTGGTGATGACAGCACCTTTGGAAACATTTGCAGCTTCTTATGATTTCAGCTCAGAGGATTACATTCATATGTTTGCACTATGAGGAGCTCTGCTCGCAGACAGTTTTTTAGGAGACTTGGTACCAGTGATCTCAGCAGGGAACACTTACATCATCTGCCAAGGCTGCTGCACCATGGAGTATGGGCACCGGGTTCTGTTTTTCATAATAATGCAATTTTTCATGAATCTGGAAGACAATAGCACAAAGCAGTAAGTTTATTTAGCAGCACAAGAAACGGTACAAAATGACCCTGTTGAGCTAACTGATCTGTTGAGTGTCTGTAACTAAAGAAACATCCTTATAGTAACCTACAGGCAGCAATCATGTACATGCAATTCATCATCATCCTCTGTTGAAGTGCCGAGAATATGAAATCAGATGGAAAAAATGCTCAGCATGTAGACCAACCCACAGAAAAACTAAACATTTGTGATTTTTCTCTCCTGGCTACGTCCATATTTCTAACATATTGCTTTAAGTATCAATTACATTTTATATTGCTGCTGAAAACACAAAACATAAAGTGTTTATCCCCAAGATGGATATAAAAAACCCTGTAAATTATGATTTATGAAGTGAAATAATAGCCTGCCACCCACATCTTGACAGACAGCTTGGTG
The DNA here is from genome assembly GCA_013399135.1 of Heliornis fulica. Taxonomy (NCBI): domain Eukaryota; kingdom Metazoa; phylum Chordata; class Aves; order Gruiformes; family Heliornithidae; genus Heliornis; species Heliornis fulica. The sequence continues at coordinate 1,133,843 of VXBZ01002198.1, read as the reverse complement.
GAGAGGCTGCCGTCATTAAAATAATTTAGAAACAAGGGCAAACCAGTGCTAATATGAATTCTAACACATCTGAAAGAGAAAAATAAAGCAGTACTTCAGCAAGTTCAAGTAATTTAGGAGCATTTAAAGTTTTTTAATGGGGAATTATCAACATCAAAAATGCAGTGTGCTTTGGCTTTTTCTAAAAGGGAAAAGATACACCATCAGCCATACATTCAGCCTCTTCCCTCCTCCACAAGTCATCCATTGCAAAATTTAGTTTTTTTTCCACTGTGAAAGCTTAAAAGAGCCAAATATTTTTAAAACTAACAAGTTTGTGTTTTTTTTAAAGTGATTTCAGAATGACATAAACTATTAACCATTCATTCTTATTTACATTATTTTCTTGTACAAATTTCAATTAAAATTTTTAAAAGGCAAGAACACGGTAGTGTGAACTGATGCAAACACACCCCATTCTTAGATTTCTCCTTTAGTCTTTGCTCCTCTGAAGGAGGCATGGACTCCAGATGGTTGGAGGAGTTGCAGAAAGAGCTAAATTGGGGACTTCTGTGCTTGGCAAGGAGGGGAACACAAGGTCTGGCAGAAGGGATGGGGCTCAAGACTTGGATGAAGACTCCCTCACGTCCTTGGGGTATGGGCATCCCAATGATAACCTACTCCTCCCTGGCACACAGAAGTGAGAGGAACAGGATGGATTAGAGGCAGCAAGGACAGCTGTAAAGACCAACCAAAACAGTGGTCTTTGCACACTGAAAATGTTTGGCATTGATTGGATCCATGTATGTTGCACACCAATTATTCCCTCTAGCCTTCCCTCCTGTTCCACACTTGCTCTTCTCCACTTACCTTTACCCTTGGCTGCACTCACTCCTCTCACTGCCCCCAACCCCTAAGCCCTCTCCCCAGCCCTTCTGAATTCAAACTGAGCTCCCAACAGCTACACTCAAAACAAGAAAACACCGTGTCAGCAACACTTGTACTTGTCATTTTACTTTTCTTCTGCTGTGCTTCATAACACTAAGTCCACACCTGGTTTTACTAGAGACTAGAGGTCCCTTGAAATAAAGACCATACAATGCTGTTAGTGCAACATGGCACCACAAGACCTAAGTCTTGGTTAATTCCTTCTTCACTTCTGCAAACTTAGCAAGATCTGTATATCATTGGTTAAAGGATAGCAAAGTTCTGACATGTCAAAGTGAAGCATGAAGACAACAGTTGCTCAATCGCTAAGCTTTAAAATAGCTTGTTCTGAACAGCAAGTATTTACACTTCATCTGGGCACTAAATGGAAAGCACTATTACCTCCAGAACATAAGACTGGATTTTACATGGCTTATATAGACATTGTTTACTCAGCAAAGTAATCCATAATGATTGTCACCAAAAATATGAATGACCGGAACACTTTGAATGTCTAGCTCACAAAGCACAGAAACTAAGCAAAACAAGTTGCTAAACTCAGGGAGCTTCAGCTCCCTGAGTTTAGCAATAATTTGTGATTTACTTAGTCTGTGAACTTGAATAACTAAAAGGCATAATAAATCAAAAAGTCTCAATCCATCTTTTTTTTTTTTCTTCAGCCAACATCTTGATTTTATCCAGGCTGAGCTTCCATCAGCTCTGAGGTTAAAAGCAGTCTCCTATGCTACCTTCTACTTTCTCAAAGGAAATAGAAACTCCACTGTCAGTGAAGCTGGTTTTACCCTGGACACCTGCAGGTGTCTTTACTGGTGACATTAAAAAAAAAAAAAACACCAACATAAAAAAAAAATGTTAAGAGGTTTTTGCATAACCAGTCTTTGACAAAGTGTTATAAAACAGTAAATTCATGCAAGAAAAAATAGCGCTTTAAGAGGAGGTAATGCATAACATCAACAAGCTATTGGCTCTGCCTATAACCAGCAAATGACTGAAAAAAACCTTTTTATTTTCCTAAGAATGGATATTAGAATTCAATTAAGCATTTAAAGAAAAACCATTAAGATTTTATTTGATTATGGAGGAGATGTAAAGAGAAACTGCCTAACCAAATCTGGAGGAAACAAGAGCTGAAAAAGTAAGCAAGAAAATGTAACTACTGCCAGACAGTTCTAGGTATTAGCTTTTGCTAAATCAGGCTGGAAGCTTTATTAATTTACCATAGTGGCATAATAGGTGACTCTAGGGATAAACATTACATGTTCTATGGTAACAGACACTGCAACCTCAGCACATTTCTGATTGAGATGCAGCAGGGGTGTTGTACTGTTTTTTTTTTTTGTTTTCTTCATTGGTTTATTCTTTCTAAATATCTATTTAATGGATAGTATTTTATCCTTTTCATTAGCCAAATATTTTTTTAATCAGATCTTTATAGGCCTGATGATACATATGTCCTTTATCTCTGTAATGTCAAAGATTCACCTAAAAAAAATTTACAAGCAGTGGTCTGTGCACAAAGCTGCATTCAACACATGATTTACCTTTCACATCAGTATAAAATTACCATATGCATCATAAAAATGCTACTTCCTACTGCTCTCCTACAGTTACTGCAGTTACTGCATAACTGGTGTATTCATAATGTATGCAGCACTTCTCTAGAACAACTTCCTGAATGCAGTAAAACAGGACATTTGGTGCAATTCAACTGACAAAGCAAAAACATCAGTAAAGTAAAAATGAATTTTCAGGCAACTTCCCTTCATGTGCCCAGAAATGTGTTCCCAGGTGACTTGGCTCATGCCCTTCCTACAGATAACCGGAAGGTTGACTTGTGTGTAGTTTCCCAAATTGTATTTTTGGCCTTTTCTGAAGACGGGCACAGCACTTTGCTTTCTCTAGTCACTAGGGACTAGGTCATCTCTGTGGCCTCTCAAGATGACAGAGCACACTTACAAAGTCCCGTCTCATGCCCTCTGAATTTCTCAGACTTCATGGTGCTGAATGCCCGCCTTTTTGACTACTACCTTTAGAAAAACTAAAGGTTTTAGCTTTTGCACAAAGCCAAACATTTTGGAAACTACTCCATATGCTGTCCTTCAGCTATATATTTTCCCTAATTGAAAATCTGTAAATCATGTTAACATATACACAACTAGCATAATATGTTGTAAATCAAATTCTTACGCAAGTAGAATTTGAAATTTAAATATCTAGGTTAAGTGACCATGATGATGAAAAAGATGACAGCATAAGCTTGACAAGCACAGAATTGGCGAGCAAAACAGACAAGGTGAAGCAAGTACTTTGGCCCTCTGTAAATCTCACTCAATGAAATTAAACTGTAACAGAAATTAAAACCATCCTGAAACTCTCAGAAGTACGAGAGAGAGGATTCTAAACTGTAGAAGCAGCAGCATTTACCTATTCAAGATATATCAGTTAATACTTGCAACCACTGAGCTTGCCTGAGCTTTGTTCTTTAATAGCAATAATAATGATAATTTATATTTATTATATTAACAATAAAGTTTTATTATTTTAATAAACGTATCGTGTTATTAATAATTTATTATATTATTAATAATAAACAATGCAACACAAAAAGGCATTTACCTTGCATTCTGTGGCTATATTGGATGTTCACTAACTTGAATTCTATTGCCTTCTCTCTAGCAGAAATGGACCGTATGGAGAGTATAGGACTGCATCATGTTTAAAAAGTGAAAAATAACATATATCTGGTTTAAGTTCTTCTGACATTTAAGTGCCAAGTTTGAACCCTGAAAATCTCTTCACTCATCAGACCAAGTTGGTTAATGCAAGTTATGTACTGTAAACAAAACATATAAATCTGTTCTGCTGAACAGATGACTAAGTTGCTACGGTTTTGGTTTTGATATTTATTTAATTTTTTTATGACTACCTATCCTTTTCACTGTAGGGTACTTGGTGTAGACTTAGGAGGTTCTGTGAAAACTGACAATTGACTGTGAAGATATGCCCCAAGAGGGAAAAATAATCATTTGCAAATTTATACAGTTTTTGGCACACTTGCAGACAGGGAAAATTGTTTCTGGATTTTCCCCGAGAGGTTGAATTAAGCTTTCTATAACAAAGTATAGCAGAAATACATTTTCTGTAGTGTCCCCCGTGTGGACTATTTTAAAACCCACCAGGAGCTTTCTGAGTCAGGAAACAAAAAATCTTAAGCAAAGAATCCTACAAAATAAGCTTAACATCTCCTTTTAGATTTCTTTTTTTTCAGGTACAGTTCCAGTATCACATGGCTGGAACAACCACAAAAACATCCGCAGACATTGGTATCAGGGGGAAGTTCTTTATGGAGAGAGTGGAGAGGTGCTGGAACAGGCTGCCCAGAGAGGTGGTGGATGCCCCAACCCTGGAGCTGCTCAAGGCCAGGTTGGATGGGGCCCTAGACAACCTCATCTAGATCTAGGAGGTTGGTGGCCCTGCCTGTGGCAGGGGGACTGGAACTCAATGATCCTTGGGGTCCCTTTGAACCTAGACCATTCTGTGATTCTGTGATCACCTATGCTGAAAGAGTATGCATATTCTGCTCGATGTAGCATTTTAACTAAAATATTATTTCCCGCCTTTCCTCCTACTGTATCAGACAAAAGGATCTTTAAGGGGTGTCTAATCCTACTTATACAACAAGGAAATATGGAAGAAATGCAAAACTATCAATTTCTTCACAAACCTTCCCATAGTCCTTACTACTGCAGCTTTGGCACTCAAATGAACCAGTATATATAAACAACTCCACAGTAATATGGCATGAGGAACACGAGATAAAGAAAAACTGAGCAGCAAATCAAATGCCAACTCGTTTCAAATACCCAAAGCAATGTCTTGAAAACTGACTTTCTCCAAACACGTACAGCCTTTAAATCACATTCTATTCAGGACAATTGACTTGAATTGCTGTTAGAGGCATGGAATATTGCTGAGAATTTAGCATTATGTATTTTAGAAAAGACAAACAAAAATGCACAAATCATAGCTACTCACACTACTCAAAGTTTTCAGAGAAAATGTCATTCCCCATAGTACTGTTAAATTGACTTAAATATAAATTAAGTGATTGTGCAGTGCATAAAGGCTTCTGTGAGTCTCACAGCAATCCTCTGAAGACCTAAAAACAGATACACTGATATCTCAATTTTCCACAGCAAAACTTTCATCAACACAAGGGCAATTCTCTCTTTCAAGCCCTTGTTCTGAAGAGCAGAAGCTTTAAGTCCATACAAACTCAAAGCAGGATAATAGCATGAATTATTTCTGCCTGAGCAGTTAAGAGTCAGTAGTCAGAAGCCATTCAAAACAGCAACACTGGACAACGTTACCAGGAGAACTAAAAGCTTACACTGTAAAAACATCATAAACTGCTTTATCACTATAGCAGGAAGCTACTTGAAAAAAAAAATCAAAATCAGAAAGCCTCAAGACTCTTTGATATCAACTCATGTAATGGGCTTGGCTGGGACGGAGCTTGTTTGCTTCACACCAGCCCCTACGGTGCTTGGCTTTAGGTCTGTGACCAGAACCATGTTGATAACACACCAATGTTTTAGCTATTGCTGAGCAGCTCTAACAGAGCATCAAATGTTTCTCCCTTTCTCTCTGACATCTCCAGCAAAGAGCTTGTGTGTGGACAAAGGGCAGGGAGGGAACAGCTGGGACAACTGACTCCATCTAATCACAAAGACACTGCACACCATATGATGTCATGTTTTTCCAAAGGCAATGGGATGGGTATTGCTCAGCTGGTGGCACGTGACTGCTTTTGCATCACCTGTTTTTACCTTGTGAAAACAGCTAGAATAAAGGAATCACCAACAAGGCATCTAAACTCTTTGATGGAAACTCAAAAAATGCAGAGCCCTTATCTTATCTTCTGATACAGAGTGTTCTCTTTTTGGGAGAGAGGGGGGTTATAACTGCAGATATTAATAATATTTGAAAAAGGAGGTCCTTCTAGCCCTAATAAAACTTGTTCATTTAGAACACCTTTAAATAGACAACTTCTTTAAGTAAACAACTTCATGGAAATGTAATAAGGCCTAGGAGCAAGGCTGGTGGTGTCTTGCTATATTTCTTTGGTTTAAAACATTCTATCTATTGAAGATTAAACTCTCTCATGTCAACACTGCAGAAAACATTCCAGCTATCACAGGTAAGAAGCCTGTTATCAAGATCCTAAAGTTGTACAAATTTGATGCAATTTCTGCTGAGCTCATATTTTATGCTACAGAAGCACACATGAAACAAAAGAGCTGCTAGCACTCTCTTATACCAGGCTCCAAGCAGAGAAACCCAGGTTGGTTTGGGCTGGAAGGGACCTCAAAGCTCATCTAGTCCCACTTACCTGCCACGGGCAGAGACACCCTCCACTAGCCCAGGTTGCCCAAAGCCACATCCAACCTGGCCTTGAACACTACCAGGGAAGGGGCAGCCACAGCTTCTCTGGGCAACCTGTGACAGGGCCTCACCACCCTCAGAGTGAAAAATTTGTTCCTCATGTCCAATCTAAATCTACATTAGCATCTGTTCAGCCCTTAAAGATAAGATTGCTAAGAATCCAGGATTATGCTGGATGTCTTTTACATTCTGAAGGCCCTATATTCCAAACAGAACTCCTCCAGAAATTTCTAATTGCATTGCAATTTCAGAACTGTATGCACAATTACAGTAATTTTCTAAGTTATAAAATGTGGCAATAAAGTTATATTAGATCACATTTAAGGGCATTTTGCTTGTCAGGTTGTATTTTGTAAAAATTATACAATGGTGTGTTATCTACAGATTTGCAAAATTATTGGAGCAGCATTATTTTAAATCAGGTGCTATCAACGCAAATCAACAGTGCTGCCTAGAGAGGCTGCAGCTTCAACTTACACTCTCAACAAGCACTTGCTGCTTAAACTTTGATTCAGCAAGAACACGGCTGTGGAGCGCTTGCGTGTATGGCAGTGTTATGGCAGAAGTGCCCAGTTAGCAGTGATGGCAATTATTATGTATTAGACTGTAAAACCCAATAAAAAAAGCACAGCACGCCAGAAAAAGAAAGCAAGTAACCTCGTGGGGAAAGAAGACAGCTTTTCTCAACTGGCAAAATCAAATGATGTATTGGTTTTGTTAAGGACAAAAGAAGAGCTTTGCTAAAAGTTCAGGTCACGCGAGTTATTAGTCATTCCAGCCAATTAACTAGTTTTTATTGTTTAGTCAGAAATTGCAATGCAATTTACTGTAAATTGTACAGTAAAACCCTACTCTACACGGATTTTTTTTTTTTTAATCTGTGGTTTCAGAATTTCCTCCTCAATTATTTAACCCCATGGCCTTATTACCTAATTTGTCTGTCCTTCATCCGACAAGCAGAGAACACCTGAGGAGGTTGATCATGACAGAGAAAATGCAGTGCTTCAGGAAAGGCAGCAGAACACCTGCACTCGGGGCTTTACTTGATGCAGTCTCTCAGCTTCACTGAGCTGACATGGTCAGGAGGACACTGCTATATTTGTTTTTGCATTAGAAAGATCTACTAAACATCTCAAAACTGTCAGGGCTGATCTCTTAATTTTTATTGTAAGATGATAACACAGCTCTTCCACTCCTTCTGTATTTTAAAAGCCAAGACATAAAGTGAACAGCTGATGATTCTGGTGATCCCGTTCTTGCTCTTCTGTGGTATATACAGTATGACACAGGTACAGTTTATGTGTTGCTACATCCACCTCCCTATCACATTTCTTTTTTATTGCAACACGTACTTTATTAGTCCTTAAGTGCCTAGCTACTGACATTTTTAACAAAAACATCCTTCATTAACAGTGAGGCATGCCTGCATGCCTCTGTCCCAGATCTGCATCTTATAATACATCTAAATTCAGAATTAGGGAGAACCTTCTAACCTGGCTCCCAGACCTTTTTCAGATCCTAGAGCCATAGGAGCAGCAGCTCTGCATGTTGCTGTTAACTGATTTCCTGACTTCTCATCTGATCCTGGGAAAAAAAAAAAATTACTTGCTTTGCTTTTGTGATGGCCTCTTCAAAATAAAAACTTCAGTACTTCTCCAGTCACTTTTAAGATAAATCCAAACTCTTCCAGTCTTCCCCTGGACCATGATTAGCAGCTCATTCATCATTGTAACCTCTCCTGGAATTTCTACAGTCTAATTAATTAGAGGCCTTACCTGCGATCTGCCTACGATCAATAAATTTTTTCCTGAACTACTGATAATGTACCACATGTCATCATGTTTTCACACAATTGGCAATTATTATTCAAGTGCTTAAAGATTAAAATAGCAATTACATGAAATGTTCATTGCCTAATGCATTCCCATTTGCAAAGTACTCAAACAATCTTATTTGGGATTCTAACTTCTTGATAGCTTACCCCATGAGAAAAGATGCCCTTTTCTTTCCTCATTTTTAAAAGCTTTTAAAAAATATATACATTTAAATCCTGAAGAGATTTATTATATTTAGTCTAGATCACACACATAAAAAAAAGAGAAAGGGTTCAAGAATAAATAAGCAAATTTTGGTCTGAATGAATTTGAAAGCATATTTTAATAAGACTAATCTATTAGCTATTTTATTTTTTCAGTGTTAAGCAAAACAGATTAAATACTGGCTACAAACCCAGTTATTCCTTGCAGAGTTTCTTAAAATGTTTATTTTTCTGTAAGAAACACTTTTCACTTTGAATTCATTGTTCCTTATAAAATAAAATAAAGCTGCTATTATATGATATTTCACAGACCTCATTCAAATACACTTTTTTTTTCAGTAATAAGAAAAGGTTTTGATGACTTTGCTTATAGGAAGAGGGTCCCTAGGTAGACAGAGGAAGTTCAGACCAAAGCCAAACAAGTTGCATTTGCTCCAAAATAAATTTCTCTGCCCCTTTAGAGCCAAACAGACTACATGGCTACTGTATACAGTATTTTCAACATTGTTTTTCTGTACTTTTAACCCCATTTCCAAAGGAAGGAGCATCAGAACAACTCCAAATTTGAATGAAAACACTCTCTTGAGTGAGCTAAGGACATGAACTCCTTGAACAGAAAGAACAGAACAACATCAAGTTTTTTCTCCTTTGAAACAAGCAGTCTTCAAACTAGAGTCCATGGATGACGAAAGAACCCTACAATTTTAATGCACGCCCTTCAAAAATGTACTTACAAGTAAAACAAAATCTGCTCACTATACCCATTCAAGTGCCAGGCTGAACTGTACCAATCTGAGTTTGCTGAAATAAAAGTACAGCAATTATTTTCTCCACCAGAACACACTGGTCTATATAAAAACATCTTAAATTGGGTAAAAGTTTGACGCAAAAAAAATTCAGAAGAGCAATGCTGAACTCTGGATTCCAGGTCACAAACTGCTCTCTTCAATTTATGTATCTTCACCTTTCGGTCTATGCACTCCCACTCACAAGTTACTTTTGCCCACTAACACCAGTATTAACTACTTCAACACTTTTTTTCAATTAAATCTGAGTGCTTCATTCAATTTGGGGTCTAGTTTTCTCTCCTCCTTTCATCAAAATCATGATAATGACTCATCATTCACAAGACAGAAGACCAATTCTTTTATTAACAACAAATTTTATCTTTCCCCTGCATAATTTAAGTTTATATTTACGTTTTATAACTGACCCGAGGAAACACTTCAGTGCAGTACTGCAGTGATAGCAAATGGATCACACATTCAAAGCTTTCAAACTCATATATAAAGGATACAGTTTTAAATGGTCACATTTATGACACTATTTTATCCAAAGATATCAGAGCATATTACCACAGGAACTAAGTATGCTTCCTTATCACTGAAATTAAGACAAGGACTAATCAGACACAAAAAATGTTCTTAATTTTCAAGACAATACTACAATATTACTTCTAATCTGAATAAAATTGTTGTAAGCCTGGATTATTTTGGTCTTTCAACTCCTGATAATAAGATACTGAAAATCAATTGCAGTATTGTTCTGATTTAATTGTCACATAAATAACATGTCTAAGCAACTTTTTAAATATACTTTTCCTTAAAGAGTATTTCATGTAATTGAGAAAGGAATTGCAACACCCACTGAAGCTCCTTCAGTTTTGAGATACAGCAATCAGTAAAGCTTCATGGCAGTAATTAAATACAGATGGAAATAATCCTTACTGTGACTATTCAACAGATGATGGTTTTACAATGGTTCTAAATACCAAACCTGAGGTAAACCTATTTCATTCAAGACACTAATGAACTCNCAAAAATACACTTTTAAATAAACTTTTTATTTCTTTCTTTGAGGAAATCTTCTATTATTTTCCCCACTTACACACTGTGTTGATAGTTCCTTTTAAAGTATAACCTCACTCTGTGTAACAGAAGAGATTTGCAAAATGTGTGCCTAACTAATAAAAATTAGTATTGTGTGTAACAAGTACTCCAATGAGTACTTGAGTACTCCAATGGATTGATCTCAAATATTAGAAATTATAAAATTCAAGTGTTGCTAATAGTCAGATTTTAAGAAATTTAAGTTTTTTTAGCTTTATGACAAACCTTTTTCAAATAGCAAAAGTTTAATGATACTGTTATACAGAGCAAAAGTGTTTCTCCATTTGAGGTTTGGTACTTCAAATTTTAAAATTAATTTAAGAGGAAGATTTTTTTTTTCTTAGAAAAGTCAGCTTTCTGTATTACAGGAAAAAAATCTTGCTCTTCAGTATCAGATTTCAAAGAAAGTGTATCTAAGAGAGATAAAAACTATTAATTACTAAATATAAACTGTAAAGGGAAAGAAACAGACTAGCTAGAATGCAAGGAGCAAAAATCATGTCAAGAGCTGACCAGGTTTTGGAAGCTATCACTATCTCAAGTCCTTCTAAGCACAAAATACAACGGCAACAACTGTCATTGCTGAGACACCTAGAAAGACTGCAAACTTGACCATTTCATGACTTGCAATTAAATTTGATCATCTAATGCAGCAATTAAAAAAAAAAAGTCCAAACTCACAACCCAATTTTCCATTATTTCCCACTGCTTAATGCTGTTATATTCATTTCAAAGAAAGAGCCATAAAGTGAATTTTGACATGAATTTACAAGACCTTTTGCCAATTCTAATACCCATTCACATTAAATTATTCTCAGAGTCTGAATTAGAGGACTGAAGAGATAACTTCCTCAGAATACGGAGATGGTACTTTTTAAACAAATTAAAAGGAGATTTTTCCAAATAAAAAGTTACCAGGACATATTTTAAACAAATAACTGTATAGTTCTGCTTTGCCAAATAAATACAGCTGAAGAAGAAGCTCTAAAGTGAGACAGAACTGAAAGATAAGAGTTGTCTTTGGAAATCTAAGAAGAGAAAGCAGCTCTGCACACTAAGAGCAGGTAGTCTTAAATTCACTGCAAACAGACTTCCCTGATGTCTAAGTACAAAATTTCCTTTAAATACTAGAAACAAAAAATATACGTGCTTAGATACAACACTTTTCTAAATAAATGCCTTGTCCATGCCTTCAGAAAAAAAAAAAAAACTTACAAAAATATTAAAAGGTTCTCATTTGCCCACAAATATGGTTTACTTGCAACCAATTTGCTTTGTAATTTTCATTTCTTGTGATACTATTGCTTTTAAACACTCATCACAAATTCAAATCAAGATCTTTACTTTTATATCATTACATAGAACCTGATTTCCAGACATTTTTCCAAAAGAAAGTGATTTCCACTGTTCTGTCAACAATATAAATCCAAAGGAAAGAACATTCTTAACCCTGCTCACCAAGTGAACACATTTCTAACATAACGGAAAGTAAAACTGCTCTTCTCATTGTCAGATTATTTTTTTCCACCAAACTCCATTCTCTGCATAACTAAGATTCTACAGAAATGCCAGTTAAACATTAAAGAAAACAGACAAAAACTTGGGATTCACTGTGTACAGATTGAGAAATCTTATCATAGACTTGTGCCTTTTCACTTTGGATATTCAAGCAGAACCTGCTAAATTTAAATCACAAAGAGATTGTTTTATTGCTGCTTAGTACAGTAAACACCATTTACAGTCTCTACTCATTGCAACTTAGTCTAAGTCTCAATCCAGGTTCCCAAAGTTCCTAATTATATTTAAGAGATTATTTCTATACAACTCAATGATACAGAATTAACCAACTCAAACCCCAAAATTTAATCACAGACAGGAACAACTTCCAGTTGAAATTGTGTGCACTTTTATATATACATACACACACAGACACATACATTTATCAATTAGCACCATCTAGTGGGGTCAGTACAATTTCTACAATATGAGAGGTGCATAGCTCACTGTTCCAGTTTTTCTACATTGAGTAGAAACATGCTATGCTAAAGCACCGGTAAGGTAATTAATAAAATTCAGATGTTAAAAAATTAATCCCAAACAAACCCCAAACTCTCATTTTACCTCATAACTTTATGTTCTTCTACTACAAATTACATCTTAAAAAAAGTACTGCCACTGAAAGCTGCATTGATTAGAAAGAAATAAACCCCACCTTTTAGGCATTCATACACATGCAAACCACAATTACAATTTGATCACTATTTTCTATTTTTATTCTTCTGTTCCTCTATCACACACTTCAAGAAAAATCCACCACTCCTTTTAAAGAAGTTACTCTGCAGTATGCAAATAACTGAAAAAACTCTTATTTAAGGCCTCCATTATCAGAGCAGAATTCTGCTGTAAACACAACTTCTGCTAAAACTGGATCAAAGTGCTACAAACACTGGATCGCAACCCAAAACACTGATGAAATGACTACAAACTTTGAAAGCTTTCAATCTAATTAATTAAAAAGACATCATCTACGCTATAAACAGATCCTAAGAACTACCACTTTCATTTATGGCATTTCTCAAATGTGATTACTGTTATATTGTGATATAAATAATTGTAATGTGATAATGTGATGTTATTTATTTTTAGTCTGTTTTACATTAAAATCTGCAGGGACTTAAGTCATACAAATAACTAATGTTGAAGAATTTAAAATGCCAAAACTTACAGTAATAGACATCCCCTTACATCAACCATGTGCAAGAAAGACTCAAAAAGCAGCAGCACAGGAAGGTGCTTAAATGCAACAGGCAGAATCACTGCTGGCCTCTGCCAAGCAAGTGAGCTAAAAGCATCGCTGTTCCCTTCTCCCTCTGCCTGCTTACAGCCCAGGTGAAAAAAAAAAAAAAAACCAAAACCCAAAAAAAAACCCCCAAAAACCCACAAAGAAAACAAACCAGAAAACAATTAATCACTAAAATCAAGTACATGCTTAAGAACATTAGGACAAGTCGCAAGTGTGAAATCAAGCATTTGCTTCACTGCTCTTTAATGAAGCCAAACACAGGATACCCCAGAGGACACACTTTGCAGTCAGGACTTTCCCCATTTCTGAAAAAGGTGATTGTCAGTTAGTGCTTTCCAAACAGATCATATAACCAGTCGAGTGGAACTTGAACAATAAGGGACAGGCTCATCTCCAGTGAAATCCCAGGCTTAAACTTAATCCAAAGGTAGAACTACAGAACTGTAGGTGTTGGAAGGGACCTCCAGAGATCATTGAGTCCAACCCCCCTGCCAGGTTTCCTACAGCAGGTCACACAGTTCAGTGTCCAGACGAGTCTTGAATATCTCCAGAGAAGGAGACTCCACAACCCCCCTGGGCAGCCTGTTCCAGTGCTCCGTTACCCTCACCATGGTCCAATAGTTGTGGTCCAACTTGTGGCCATTGCCCTTTGTCCTGTCAACACAGGCCATTGAGAAGTGGTTGGCCATCTCCCTTTGTTTTCCACACTTCAAATATTTATAAACATTGATGAGATCCCTGCTCAGTCATCTTTTCCATGGCTGAACAGCCCCAGCTCACTCAGCCTTTCCTCACAGGGGAGATGCTCCAGGCCCTTAATCATCTCTGTGGCTTCCACTGGACTTTCTACAGGAGATCCCTGTCTTTTTTGTACTAGGGAGCCCAGAACTGGACACAGAATTCCAGTTGAGACCTGATCAGGGCAGAGTAGAGGGGGAGGATCACCTCCTTCCCCAGGATCCCATTGGCCTTCTTGGCCACCAGGGCACACTGCTGGCTCATGGCCAACCTGTCATCCACCAGGACCCTCAGGTCCTCCTCTGCAGAGCTCCTCTCCAGCAGGTCATCACCCAGCTTGTACTGATACGTGCAGTTGTTCCTTCTCGGGTGCAAGATCCCACACTTGCTTATATTGAACCTCAGTAATGGCAAAAGCATGTAAATGTTTAGAAAAATAGAAAAACATGGAGAAAAGCTGGAGCATAGGAAGTTCCATGTGAACAGAAGAAAAAACATTCACTGCAAGGGTGACGGAGCACTGGGACAGGCTGCTCAGAGAGGTTGTGGAGTCTCATTCTCTGGAGACATTCAAGACCAATCTGGACATGTTCCTGTGTGATTTAATCTGGGTGATCCTGCTCAGGCAGGGGGGTTGGACTAAAAGATCTTTAGAGGTCCCTTCCAACTCCTACTACTCTGTAACTGTGATTCTGTGAAATATGTAGATATGCGGGAGAAAGTGAGGTTCAGTAAAAACCAGCAGTGGAAGACTCGCAGTGACTTCACAGGTCCCAGAACTAAGAACAGGAGATGCTAAAGGCTGCACAGTACAGCCAGGAGCCAGACTACAACTTTAAGTGCAAAGCGAAACAAAAAGATTCTAATAAATTAATATTAAACCCCAAGATTTTTAGTAAGAATTTAAACTAAAAAAAAAAAAAAAAGATGAAGACAGCATCTGAATACTATTTAAAAGGATAGAAAGGTATGTTAGGAGTAAAATGACCCCCAGAAGTACAACCAGATAATTACAACAGTGTTAATGCATAACACTAATTCTCAATCTTCCCTGCAGAGGACAGAGAAACAGCAACACTGAAGTGGAATGTGCATTATAGGATAAAGAGAGGTATGAAATATAATGACAAAATATCAGGGAAAATGCAGTAATTTAGGAAAGATTTACTGTCATTTCCCTGTACCTTTTCAGACCACTGCACTTCAAGATTTTGCACTAAATCATCCAAACATGCAAACCCATTTTACAGGAAACTTCAAATCAAAGCAAACATATTCATTTCTTTTTATACTGGGAGGAGTAACACAAATGTATTTGTACAGGTGTACAAAATTACAGCCATGCCATATCCTCAAATTTTGGAAAGCTGGTAGAAAACAGAAGAAATTGCCTAATGACAGAGAAGACAACAATAACAAAGATAAAGGAGCTATATTGGCACTTTTACTATTATAACAAAGAAGACAGAAGTAAGTTTAGCAATTTTTAAACAAATAATGACCTATGAAAACTCAGACCAAAAACACAAGTATCAACTACCAGGATGCTGAGAGATTTCTTGAGTTTCCAGGCACTGCCCACCCAGTCCCCTTTTTCAAGTAGGATGCAACCAAAGCACTAGCCAGCGTGACCTGCCCTGATGTACATTGCATTTGAATATGAAATCAGCAAAATTTTAAATAATATCAGGAAGAAATATTAACCAGGCATTATTTGGTTTACATTTGTATGCCACAGACAATATAAAGTTATCAAAACCATTGTGCAAGACTTTAAACTTGATAGAACAAAAAATTACAATTATTGACCCATCTTAACTCAGTTGGGCTCCCCCAGTTCAAATGAAATACACTGAAGTACTCTCCAACTGTATCTATCTTCAGATCATCAACATCAGTGTAGGAGACGTCACTTGTACCTGCATCATTAAGCGTTTCAAAGACCAGTGGAAAAGCTGAAATACATAAAAACCAGCATGATATCCCCACAGAGAAGCCATGAAAGAATGGTTATGGAAGTGTTAATAGGACTAAAAAAAAGGAGAATAAATGCACATAACAAAGGGAATTAAATTCTAAGAATTCATTTAGCAGTAGAAAAATAAATAGAAAATAATCCAGTTCTAATGAGTTAAAGACCAGTATACATACTCAGAAAACACAGGCACAGAGCTGAAGCAGGACAGAAGGTGATCAGCCCATAGGTCTTACTCAGTGGTTACCTGATATGCAACAAGAGGAAAATATTGCTTCCCCTTTGGGAGAAGACAATATTAAAACTTGGTCAGGTTATTAGGTAAAATTAGTTAGAAATTGGTAGAAAGTGGATGTTTTAAGATGAAAAAGCACAGGCACTCAACTACAAATATTCTGTTGCTTGGCATGTACTAAGGTATGATTTGTAGTTAGCCTTTAATGACATGCTAAATGTCAACATGACCAGCTTAGTATTTCAGATGCCGATTAACATGATTACAATCATAGGTTACTTTTTTCCTAGAATGTTTGAAAGTTGGAAATTCAAAATTGCACCCTGATTTATGGTTTGATTCTGATTAAAGCCATGTATGTCTGTAGTGTCATTACTGGATTATTTAATCACTAAATCTCAACAAAACCTGCTCTTTTCCATGAAACCCAATCTGTAAACACTAAAATTCGAGATAGTTTATGAAGATGATAACCATACTAAATGTAAAGCAGTACTGAAGCCATCCCATACATAATCCCTAGGATTTATAGCTGGCACATCATCTTTTTCTTTTAACTCTTTGTCCTGGTGCTCAGCTGCCGGCTGGGGCCAAACCACGACACCCATAAATGTCAATATAACTGAGTAAATCATGTTTGTGATTGGCACCACTTGCACAGGTTGTGATTTCTAGCAAAAGTCAAAAATAAAACTTAGAAAACAACAGGGAAACAATACAGATTTACTTTCCAGTGGACAAAATAAAACTGCTTACCCTACATCATCCCCACCACTCAATAAATAAGTTCTCCATGAAGAAAGACCATATTATACCTAAACCACTCGGGCAGAAGAGAGTCAGTGGCTTCAAGGCTCAAAATGTTCTCCTTTTGGAACCAATGGCTGCATGTCAGAGATCTATGAGAAAGGGTGATGGAGAAAGGCAATACGATGGAAATCAGAAGAGAAACAACCTAAAATTGAAGGGGAGAGCACAAAGTGCCTACATGACAAAACTTTCTCTAAAATAAACTGTTCTAAAGCAAAAATGTGTTCTTGCTAACCAGCTGATCCATCAGGAGGGGCACACTAGTGCATCTTCTACAGTGAGTGAAAGTACAGATAATGAAATTAAGCTAAGAAATGGCACTGAGTCAAACAGGATTATTAATTTATTCCTTTGTATCCATAACATTGATGGGTGTATGTCTGTGTGTCTGAGATCCAAGTCCAGTAACCGATGGGAGCAGGGTGTGTTTATATTTCCCTAATTAATTTAATCATGTGTATACTTTGCTAGCAAGCTTTAAGATGTAGTAGCCAGCAAGTAAGAGGAGACTGATATCTGGAAGAGCACATAGTCTTAACCAGTGGCTGGGTAAAGGGACCAGGCCTGGCTATCCAGTTGCACTTAGAGCCCATGCTGACATTTGAGGAATCTGTAAATGTAGTGGTTCTTAAAAATCTAGAGTGCAGAGGTGTGTGTGTTTTCAGCTGTGAAACTTAGCCCTGATCAGCTGGAGAGGAAAAACAGGACCAGGCTGTCTACTTTTTTGTTTATATAAGTGCCATTGATGACGACGTGGGGAAAGGCACTGCTTTTCCTGTGGTAGCCTTTCTGGCCACGTGGGATAGCAACACAGGTGCCAATTGGTTGGACCCGCAAATGAGAACAGCAGCAATCACATCTATCTCTCAGTTCATCATATTGGGCTTCTGCAGCCCAGACAAAGGAGTTCTCATATCCTGGGGTCAGCTACCAGGAGTAACTCTCGTAACACCTCCAAACTTGTGTACTGATAGAATATAGAAGATGAAATATCTCATCTAGTTTGCACAGTAATGAAATAGTGTAACTTGCTAACAATGCAAAATAAGTGAGGACTGTTCTCCTTAGCAATTTGTGTGGCAACATTAACATGGCATACAAGTATTTCGCCTTTATATACTTAGTCTCTTTATTTCCCTAAGAGATAAGGAATTAATTCAATCCTTATTTAGTAGATGAGAATTAGCAGAAGCCTGCAGACATACATGGGCGGACACACAGAGGGAAAAACAGGATCTTAGTAAGGCAAATGGAATGGGGGGAGACAGCTGTAAAACACGTTACCATAATGTATATGTGTGCAATTGTAAATGGCCCACTGAGGCACCAGTGCTTTTTTGAAAGCACGTCCGAGACAGCTCTACCTTTAGACAATTCAATGTTTTAAAAACTGTCACTACAGGAATAGGAAGGATTTTATAACACAGGAACCTTAAAGACTTTTAGTTGGAGCAAAAAAGCATGAAACCCTTCTCTCTGTAGTACGGTTGCTTCCGTGCTACATGTCAACATACTGAAGCTGCTGCGTCAAAGGGAATCTGCAGCAAAATCTTAGGTTTTGTTACTGCACTGAAGGCATAGTCGAGTTATAGTGACTGCCCATTGTAAATTACTCGTTCTTGACAGCACAGACAAGTATGCCTTAGGCTTTGCATGTTTTTAAATCTTAGCTCTTCAGCACCTTACTGGTTACCCTTCAGTGGCTGTGCACCACACGGATAGCACCAGCACGTTAAGCACTTACATACTGTGGCTCTCAATGTAACTTATGTTTGAAGTGAACTTCCTCTGATATCACCACACCTGCAAAGTGAGCACTGTAAAGATACACAGAAAGGGATATTAGAGACACAAGCTGTGATTAAGAGAGCAGTGCTATACAAACAGTGCTATCTGCAAGCCTCCAGGAATAGCCCACATGGAGAATACTATGTTGATCAATTTGTTCCAGGCTTTAAAAAGAAAAAAAAAAAAGACTTATAAGAGAGATGACTGAAAAAAAGTTTGGTTTGTTTTTTGTTTGTTTTTTTTTTTTAGAAGTGCTTACAGCAGCACAAAAGCAAGTAAAAAGAAACAGAAACAGAAAAAGATGTGTAATAGCTAGGCATGTATGCCTGTATTTCATGCAAAAGAGTAATATTACACGTTACTGAACACTGCAAATTAACTTCAGAAGGATTAGCTAGAGAATCAATACAACCAAGATTTCAAAAAAAATAAGGAAAGTTAGCATATGCAGTAACAAAACCTGCTGGTAGGCTTTTTTACTAAACCTTATTTTTTAATGTTTTTATTAAATCTTACTGGATTGGTTTCCATGCTTCAGAAAGATTTTATAATTATCACATCCTGTCCTTAACTCTTACAATATTTTTGCATTGCAGAGGGTTGTTTGTGCAGTTATGAATTTCTGTTCTTAAAAGAAAAATAGACCAAGACAGTAACAAAAAAAAAGTTTTAAGCACTCGCTCACATGTTCTGCCATGGAACCTCTGGTCCAAGGGAAAAGAACACTGTAGAAAAACAGTTTAAAATTACATTATCCTTGGATTTATCAGACTACTATTACCCAGCAGCTTACGAGACCTTTGATTGGCCTCAGTATCACAAAAAAAAAAAAAAAAATCTATCACTATAGTTAAATAAACACCAAACTTCATAAGGCAAGAAAAATTGGGGCAGGAGCAGAAATTTGGGTTCTAAAACTTCTCTTCAAACTGCTGTGCCAGTTTTGTCACCAGGTCAGTATACTGCCCCCTCAGTAACAATGAAATTACAAACTATTTGTCTTTGGTAGATTGATTTACTTCTTTTATGTCCAGAACATTTTGGCTGGATTTCTGCTACTCTTTGGAGGTTTCCCAGCAGAAACTTTAAATCAATTACCACTGATCCAAAAAAATGCCTCTGTCTGGATTTTAACCTAAACTGAAGCTTTTTCACATTCCAAAGCACTGATTTATTCACAAGTTTCAAGTAATAGTCATAGACCAACACTTTACACCTCTGATTTAATAAGTTTATCTTCTTTATTTTTCATTTCAAAAGTTTGTTGCTACACCACACTTGTAGAGACTTATGATATCAACCCAACTTTTACAGCTTTTATGAGACTAAACTGTTAAAAAGACAGTTAAATTGATACTTTGGAAACTGATCTTTGATTGGACTACTTATTATTATTTTTAACAGAATGGGCTGAAAGGAGTTGATGACAAGAATGGGACTTCCTTATAAAAATCTAGATGAAAAGTTGCAAGTGTCTATTACTAAACACATTAGCAACTCTGGTGTAGAAATCACAAGATGCTAGACAGACCAAACTTCTGACAGGAAAGTTAACACCAGATATCCAATTAAACTTCTACCAAAACTATAAAATAAAACCAGATGAAAACAATTACAAAAGAGTATTTACCACAGGAGAACCTATTCAATAGACTTCAGGACAAAACTTGGTTTATATCCACTAGATGTCTGTTTCCTAGTAAATGGTCTACTAGCCACTATTATCCATATTTCACCACAACTGCACTGATCTCCAGTTTTTGTCTTTAATCAGAGACAAAAGAGTCCATTTGTTCTATGTTACAATAGGTAGAAAGTTGGGGGAGCTTAGCTATGATTTTAAACAGGAACCTGTCATTATTTTGCTAATCTTTGCCCAGTTATTGCATTTTTAAACAATAAGAGAACAAATCAGTCAAAGGGTTCAACACACACATCAAACAGAAGCCCCCCAATCTCAACAAGAGAAGCAAGATGCTCATTGCCTGTCTGCCAGCTACCTTTTTCCTAATGTTTACATGGAAACAATCATCAGCCTGAATAAAGCAAAGATCCTGTACTATTTGCTATAAGACTTCAATTACATTATTTTGATCAACCTGATCGTTGTTCCCATGGAAATTAAGTTTAAAGGCAGCTGACTGCCTCCAGCTAAGAGCAAACACTTGCAGGTTTCAATTGCTGGCCATTGAGAAAGTCTCAGAAAAAAATCACTTTGGCTTCAAAAGTAACACTTTAAATTTATGTGGCATTTCATAAAGAATAACACCTCACATTACACTTTCTTCAATGCAATAATTTTGATGGAAGCAAAGTGACTCATTGATTCAGTGGTAATTACACCAAATTTGAAAGCAAACTATCATCAGTCATCAATAGGCTTTCTTACAAACTATCATTCTTTTCAATAATTTTCATCCTCAGGTAAGCAAAAAGCATGTAGAAAGTTTATATTTCAGTATGTGAATTAGACCATTACCTGCAAATATTTTGGACAAGAGCAGCACTGAAAGTCTAGCACTCTTCCATATATATTCTATACATACAATTCAAGCAGAAAGCTTCAAAAATTAAGTGGCGATCAAGCTGCTTCTCCAGACAATGAGAGAAAATTAAATAACTTAAATCTTCTCCATGCAGCTTTCATATTTATTTGCAGATTCAGTATCCTAGTACTGCCTATATAAACACCTGACTGGTAGATAGTTTTCTATCAAGTATCATGTCTTTTGCCAAAAGAACTTGAAGCAAGACTGCACTATGCACCTCTTTCGACAAAGACTTCCTTACAAAACCAAAGAGTTCCTAGATCTACAGTGATCCGGATTTAAAGAATGACAAGTAACTACCATCTATAATCTTGTGACTCAATATTAATGTATTCAACTATAGTAAATTCCTTCTCTCCTTGCCGGAAATAGTAACTGTTTTCCCACCAGCACAAGGGACCACATCCGTGCATCATTTGGACAGTCTGCATCACAGGAGTGATCACTTAAATTTTGCCATCGGTAGGTTTCGCATGCTTTCTCTGACTGAAATATGGAATCATAGCATACATCGTAATGTGTATCATAAAATACACATAATGTAAGAAGCAACTTTGCCTGATTCTCCTCTAAAGCATGAAGAGAAATTATTTTTCATTGGCCATGAATTGTTACGAGCTGCCAACCACCACACTCACATCTCCTCCTCCAAGTGGCCAGGTGGGAAGTGCTTACTCACATCACCTTTTCCTTCATTTTTTCCCCATCTCCAAAGTAAACAGCACTTCAGACCTCCATGTAAATTTACAGAATTGCAGCCTATTCCACTTACTGGGTAGGCACAGCTTTTAAAAAATAAACATGGCTGAGAACCCAGCAGTAAAGAACCTTAAGGACTTCAAGTATCAAAGCAACTCTTCAGTGAATGAGCTATCAGTTTCAGTAAGTCCACCCACTCCAAGATGGTCTGTATACTTCTCCAACTCTTCAGTTCTTTCAAAACCACAATCCACCCCCTCTGTTTTAAGTTAGGTGACACCTATGGTCTACCAATCCCCAGTTCCACTTTCTCTTTTAGTGTGACTTCCATGCTTGCTGCTCTAGATTAACGCAACTCCTCCAAGCTCTTCTGAGGTAGCTAGTTTTGTCTGCCCTGAAATCAGAAATCCCTCTCATCCTTATCAGATGCAAGCACTGTAGCCATCAAAATCCCCTCACAAACACACCCTGTTCTCTCCATCTTCCATATAACATTATGGTTAACAGAAAAAAAGTGTTCTTGTGATCCGTAGAATGAAACAGGTCCAATAAAAATAACAAAGATTTTAGAAATATTAATTCTAGAGAACATGTACCCGAAGAACATAGCAATGAGAAAGTAACTTTTTATGTTCAGAAAAAAAAAAAAATTCAGTATCAGCTTCAAAGTTGAAGTGTGGAGGCAATCAACATTGACATCATCAGGCTGCCATGAAGAAACTCAACTCCATCTCAGCACAATCTACAGCTTTCATTCCATATTGTTTGTGTCATGCTCAGGTGTTACACTAATACATCCTCCTCAGCCATCACCAACCTCACAGTCCTTTGGCATATACATAGATGCCATTCCCTCAGTCTATGGGTCACCCCCATCAAACATTCAGAATGAGTTCAGAAAAATTAGTTGTCACGCACAACACATGAGAACAACTCAGATAATCTAGAGTCCATAAAGTCCATTTCCTCTGTGTTCTTTTGGAAAGAAGATCCAAATGCAGGGATGCTTGAGCACATGCCCAGGCAGGAGCATGCATCACTCAGGTGCACGCCATGGATGTGAACCCACATGGTCGGTGCGGCACAGTCTTTGTTGGCTGCAGAACATCTGACAGATCACAACATAGGGGAAGTTGCACTATTGGACCTCTCCATGAGTGCCAAAGGAACATGTGCAGCTCTCCCCAGATGAAAGCGGGGCAGTTCCAGCTTAGTTCATGCTCTAACATAAAACAAGCCATGAAATCTCACTGACATTCTCAAATTCTGTACTGTAGATGTAAAGTGCTTTATCCTACGGACTAACTATTTTTTCTATCAAGCTTGTGAGTAAAGCTCTGATAAAAACTAAAAAAGTATTTATAAACCTGCCTATGAACTAGGCTTGTACCAGTCCAGACTGAAGATTTAGCACATCATCTGCAGATTGCTGGTTTTATCTCTGTATGTATGTGTCAAATCAATCCCTTTTGCTTTGCCCTAGGCAGCTCATTTATTTAAATGCTATCTTTATTTTTCTCATCACCAACAAAGAAACCACAGTAGCCTGGAAGCATCTACATTTACATATTGAAAAATTTGATTCTTCACACTGAAAATTTCCAATACACCAAAATGACTGTAAAATTTGGGCTATGTAATCGTATGATTCAATTTACATGTCGAAGAAATTACACCATGATACATCCGGCTATTTTATTTTTTTATTTTAGATTTCTTAGAAAAGCTGTTAGTCATCAACATGGACAAACATTAGCCCATAAAAATAATTTCTAAGAACTTCTAGCCAAGGCATACTCAGGTGGAATGAACAGAAAGTTCGCACAAATTAAGGTATTGCAGGGCCAGCTACCAAAATGCAATGCAGTTATTAAAAACAAAACAAAAAAACTTAAAAACCCCACCCCAGAATAACATGTCCAGTGTGCTAACACCACACAAATATGCATGAAAATTCTTGCAGGTCCTCTAAAAATAAGCTAAAGGAGTTGTTAGAACAGATCTTTATTTATTGCTTCTGTTCTACAAAAAGTAGGGCACATAGAAAGTCATGAGGAAAGGCTGAAGTCCCTTGGTTTGTTCAGCTTGGAGAAGAAGAGGCTGAGGAGAAAGCTCATCATGGTCTATGACTTCCTGATGAGGGGGAGCAAAGGGACATGCACCAATCTTCTCTTGGTGAGCAGTTATAGAACCCAAGGGAATGGCGTGAAACTGAGATAGGGAAGGTTTAGGTTGGATGTTAGCAAGAGGTTATTTACAGAGAGGGTGGTCAGGCACTGTAGCAGGCTCCCCAGGGAAGCAGTCACAGCACTGAGCTTGACTGAGTTCAAGAAGCATCTGGGTGATTCAAGAAGTCCCATGCTCTGGCTTGGCTGGCCCTGGGGGGAGCCTGGAGTTGGACTTGGTGATCCTTATGGGTCCCTTCCAACACAGGAGATTCTATGATTCTATATGGAATATTTCAGGTTTCAGCTACTCTACTGCTTGTAACTATCCTGTAGGATCAACTCTTCATGTTTCTTTTCTATAAATTTCCACAGAACTACTGGGATCTCTGCTATATAGTAAGTAATGAAATGGCTGAAGATTTTTGGTAGAACTTAAAGAGAGTCATGTAATAATACAAGGAAGTAACAAATTGAGGGAAGCAGAGACGAATTTTAAACATTCACTACCCAGAGCCAGATTTCCCTTCCAAACTGTCAACAACAGTTGTGGGTTCCCTCTTCTCTATACTTTGCAAACTAAAATCTAATCAACAGATTCCTTTATTGAGAAAAGGAACAGAAAGAACAGTTGCATCAGTTTTTGCTGGTTTTACTTACTACAATAGGAATGTGCTGCAGGGAACAATCCAGTATTTGCAGGGGAATGGACTGGATGATCTAATACAACTTTTCCATTTCTGACTTCTTAGAACAGCTTATGCTGATCCAAGTTTACAAAGAGATTCCTGTCCAACAATACTGAATGAAGAGAATTCCAAGACAAGGTTTAGGACTTGTTTTTGTGGGTTTTTCTTCTTTATTTTCTTTTTTCCCTTCCTCTTTCTTTTCACTATTAAGCCAGAATAGCAAACTATATGCCATAGTATACAACTATATAGAGAAAACTATGATAATTAAATACAGAATATATAGATATATTCTATATTCTATATTCTAAATATAGAATATACAGATATAACAGAATATCTGTAGAAAAAGCAGAGAGTTCATTTTATACTTAATCCTTTCAAGTAATTTGGAGCATTTTACACATTTTACAACTCAGAAAAAATCTCTTTTCTAATATTTGAAATTATACAGCAGGGTAAGACTATCAGCTTAGAATTTTTCAATTAAGCAGTGTGTCTATCTTAAAACAGATAATGTTAGTGCCTAATTAGTAATATGCTCACTTTCTTCCAAAATCGACACATAACAGGATCACAACATCCTTGAATACANGGAATGGACTGGATGATCTAATACAACTTTTCCATTTCTGACTTCTTAGAACAGCTTATGCTGATCCAAGTTTACAAAGAGATTCCTGTCCAACAATACTGAATGAAGAGAATTCCAAGACAAGGTTTAGGACTTGTTTTTGTGGGTTTTTCTTCTTTATTTTCTTTTTTCCCTTCCTCTTTCTTTTCACTATTAAGCCAGAATAGCAAACTATATGCCATAGTATACAACTATATAGAGAAAACTATGATAATTAAATACAGAATATATAGATATATTCTATATTCTATATTCTAAATATAGAATATACAGATATAACAGAATATCTGTAGAAAAAGCAGAGAGTTCATTTTATACTTAATCCTTTCAAGTAATTTGGAGCATTTTACACATTTTACAACTCAGAAAAAATCTCTTTTCTAATATTTGAAATTATACAGCAGGGTAAGACTATCAGCTTAGAATTTTTCAATTAAGCAGTGTGTCTATCTTAAAACAGATAATGTTAGTGCCTAATTAGTAATATGCTCACTTTCTTCCAAAATCGACACATAACAGGATCACAACATCCTTGAATACAAACTAGTGGGTATTATTATTATTACAAAGTATCTGTCATCATCCTCTGCCTGAGGAATTAAAAACATTTGTCTTTGCAAGCACAGTTGACTTTAAGAAGTTATTGCTAAGAAAAACAGTCTTTCAAATAACACACCAAAACCCCGAAAGAAACATTTGGCACTTCTGAAGCCTTGTAGCAGGGAAAAAACTGTGGCAGATGGGGCTCCTTCTTCTGCTCCTGGAGCTCTCTTCCAAAATAGCTAAGGACTGCCTTCCTTGAAACCTGATAGGATACTGAATAACTCTTCTTAAAAATGTGTTAAAGGTCAAGCAGGTACCATTAAGCTTCTCTTGGAGCAGCGATACAACTCGATAACCTTTTGAAAGATCTTCATGCCCTACTTTCTATACCGGACCACCACAAAAATGAAAAGGTGAGATTCTGTGATATGCACTGGGTCAGACCAGAAGCTCCTAAAAGTCTTAACTGTTATACGGAAAAACTTTGTTTACTGAATGAAATTAGCATGAATTATTAAAGAAGCTCCACTAGTAAATACTAAAGATGTAGTTTCAAGGATTAAGTCATTTTAAGATAGTGTGAGACCAACAGTTCCATCCAAAGGATTAGAGTTACACATATCTTTAATAATTAGACCTAAAATTGACAAGATAAATAATAAAGATATTTGGATTACTTCAATGTCATTGTTGTAACTGCAATAAAGTGACCACTCACAGATCCCTAAACTTTCTATGCGCCTCAAGAAAGCTTTCTCATTACTTTTCATTAAAATCAGAAAGTGTTCCACCCCGCAATAATAAACAAAGTGGTAACTAGGGCACGCAACCAGAAGAGCCAACAATTCCAAACTGAGAGGATGCTCAAGGTGAATAACCTAGTTACTGTTGTACTTACTATCTTTGTTTTCTTTTGGGCAAAGAGGCAAAAGGGAGCAAGTGAACGAGTTTGATACGATTTAGGTTTTGCCCCAACGGAAAATTAAAGCAAATGTTGAAATGCCAACATTTCACAGATCCACATTTATTTTCTAGCCAGTGTTAATTGCCAATCCAGAAAGAAAACTGATTTAGCAACTGCCCCAACATTTTGCTTTGATACATGCCATTGTTAGCTTGTATTAGATACAACTGGTGTTCCCCTTGCAGTGATGATTTAACCACCTGAACTGATGGCTGCAGCAGAGTAGTACAGAGTCTGGGAATCACTGCACTTCAGAAACTTTGATTAAATTATTTAGACAAGGAAGTATTGCCAAGCACTGTTCCTGTTTGATATTTCTGTGTATGAACTAGCAGAGAGTACTTGTGTTGACTTTTCTATATAAATTCTCAGCTATTTTGAAAATAATTTTGACCGAGTATCAACATTGTTACATCTTTTCCCAGAATAAGATAGCTGAAAGAAATGGAAAAGGTGACTCTTTCAAGTTTATGTCAAAATAATCCCAATTTTAAGCTCCCCCTAGATCAATGACTGACAAGGGTAACAAATTCTACTCAATTATGTGCAAGTCTGGATATATTCATTACCACCTACTGACTCACCTGAGACCTCAGAACTTCCTTCCAGCTTGAATTAGCTCTGTAGTAGAGACTTGAAGACATACTTAGCATTTTGTAGGAGTGCAATATTTGTAACCAGCAGATTGGCCCCTTTTTCTGCTATAAGCAATTTTAACATTAGAAGGATAGCTCATCACACTCCACTGCATTCTTTGATTTCTTCTTCCTGATCATTTTCATAGCAGGCCACTTAAGTATTCTTCCAAACTTATTTTAGGTTGTACTTTATCCAACATATTTATGTGCAAAACACAATTTTAAATGGAGGGAAGCCAATAAAAGAAACAGCTTACTAGAATTTCAGTTGACTTCGTTAAAGGAAATTATTTTAAATTAATGTGGCTACTGAACTGTTGCCATACTTGACCTCAGAAAATATATTCCTTCTAATTTTTGCTGTGAACATTTATTTATTTAAGCTAAACTCCAGGTCTTGAATGTTGACTGTAAAGAAGTCTCAGATTTCCTGCTACTATTTCGTACTTTTTTTTTTTTTTACTAAACAAGGGCAAACAACATATGTTTGCTGCATTAGCATTACAGTGCCAAAACATCACTCTTAAATGAAATCATCTATGTATTTTTGGTAGAATCTTATTTAACAACTTCCACCCCTGACAGAAACAGAGTTAAAACAAGGCTGTTTTGTTTTCACTGAGCAAGTTTGATCACTGGTTTACTAGATGGCGCTCAAAACATTTTTCCATATGCTCTTCTGAGAGAGAATCCGACTTAAATGTGGTTTACCTTCACCAGTGAATGAAGGCTTTTTTCACCAAACATATCCCAGAGGAAGGTCAGGTCTTCCTGGCTGTCCACATGTGGCTGCAGCTGGGCTGGCAAAGCAGCCAGCAGCTCGTACAGACCTATAAAATGAAAATAAAACACAAAGTGTAATCTAGGGGTGATCTCATTAATTTCACTTAACAGTTCTGTGTAATTGGCTGCCTGGAGCATGTAATTTTAACTGAACAGGGAGTCTGGAGTATCCAGTATAATATTAACTTGTAGAACCAAAAGGAACATTTTTTTAAAATTACTAAGAAGTATTAGCTCTGTACTTTTTACCTTGTCACAGTTGTCAAGCTTCTACATCCACATATATTTACACAAGGTTATATAGAAAATTCATAAAGGTTTTCAAAAAAAAAAAGGACAAAACCAGAAAAAAAACATGCATTCCTTTGCTTAATCGTTATTCCATTTCCCTTGATGTTAGCCAAAGAGTGAAATGAGTCATGAATAGGAAAAACTTCCTTAAAAGAACAGAAACTGGATAGGGTGGTCCATTAAAAACAGTTCGTGGTTTCTTTAAATATTTCTTGCTAATATATCGCTTCTTTTTTTTTTTAATCCTGTGTTCAGTAGGAATCCACAGCAAGACAAAAGGAACTGCTGTGTTTTGCAGGATTAAACCTTCTAAAACAAGATCAATGTGGTTTTCCCAGACGCACAGATAAATAGTTTAATAACATTAATTTGCAGGTATTTGAGATTCTCTGTAGGGTTAATGCTATTGCTATTCCCGGTTATTTGTGGCACACCTCACCAGCGGTCTCCGAGGGGCAGACAGTAGCACACTGTTCCACAGTAGCATACAGCATAAAACATCCATCATGCACACAGGTCATCAAACCGCTGTCCAAGAAATGTAGCAACAGTGTTTGCAGCAGTCCTCTTTAGGGAGGTAACCTGGCATGAGTTGATATCAATTCATAGCACATGTTTAATTTTCCAGTGGGATTACTTGGGGTAAAAAGGACAAAATGCCTTTTTCTCCTGTCTGCTGTCTACAAAAACACCAGTAGTCTCCTGGGATCCAAGATACACGGTCCTGCTATTATTTTTAGACTGAGTAAGTGCTGCTGTTCATCACAAGGACAGATTTACAAGATAATCTACTGGTAAAGAACATTGCCTTAAGTAATAGGTTACCTGTGGTTATTATACCTATTATCTCCCTATAACTTATGATTTAGAGTATTTATTAGTAAACAATTTCACAACCTTCCAGGCATTACACATCCCTTTCAAAATTACATACAACACTTTTAGGATCTGAATATTTAATATTTTTGTCCTTTTTTTTCTTTTTTTTTTTAACTGCCTTTCAGTAAAATACTCTGGAAAAAAGTTCCTTCCAGATACATTCTTTCTGTGGTCATTGATATTCATTTCTCCGAATCTTGCTTTTATTTAAATCTGTTCTTATTTATGCTCCAGAAATACTGCAAAAAGAGGATGTAACTCAAACCACTACAATTTTGCATGGACAGAAAATGAAGGCTGTGCTTTGCTTAGTGAGATGCAGTCAGTGATTGAGCTGACACCCAGAGCAGAGGAGTCTGAACGGGACTTTTGGCTTCAACTTTCCAGGCTATTAGAACTTCAACACTGAGCAAAAATGATTATTGTTCTGACACAATTTATGCTTCAAAAACATTTGCATTCACAAAATTTAAAAATTTCTTTGTATTCCCCCTTATATTACTGCACACAACCACTTTTGTTACTGCAAATACATTTACCTCGGAATAACCTGAAGGTTGTTAAATAAATGAATCAAAATTTTGTGTAATCCTACACTATGGCATAGCTGCTTAGGTACAATTCATGTGTGCTGTTCAGAAGAAAAAAACATTCACTTCAGTCACTCCCTTCAAACAGGAGATGTATAAGAATGTAAGCCATTTTTTTTATTCTTGATCCATCAGAGCCACTTAAATTTCACATAAAATCTACTATAAAACTATTCTATCCCTGTAATTATTGCTCCTCAAAGCTTTGATAATTAAGTCCCTAGTGAAAATAAAATGGAAGTTCATGTTTCCTGATGGATTAGCTGTTACAGTAGAGACACAGGGTGAGATTGAATCTGCCCGTAATGAGATGTGGGCTTTATGCACAGAACTCCCAGAGAAAAATCCAGCTTGCAGCCCTTCCCAGCCAGCCCTGCAGGTGCTTGAACACATTAAGTTTCCCCATCCAACTCAAAAGTGTCTGTGGGTTTCACTTGACAGAGTTTTGAATTGTCCCTTACAAGGAAACCGTGGTCCACATTCCCAACACTATTGTCAGCTTCAACAGCAATGCACCCAACCTGTGCAAACCTCTGGGGAATAGGAGAACGTAAGACAGTCTCTGGTTGGTTTTATGCAATAGCATGGATATAGTTCTAGTTCTGTCCTGCTATGGATCTACAGTCTAGTACATATGGCTTTAGCCAAAAGTTAAGTTTGGATCCTGCTCTTCTCCACAGCTGCAGGACCCAAGGACCACACCTTGCAGTATGCTGGAGAACACAGCAATCCCACTCTTCAGACTCTCAGAAGTGAGCACCAAGTAGCCAAGAATTTAAAAAAATCCCTCAACCTGGGAGCCAAATGAAGATCAGGCAGGATAATGACTTAAGAGCATTAAGAACAGAATAGAGAGATCAAGAATAGGTCTGAAGTTAATATTGTGTCATTCCAGATCCCCTCCCTCAGCTATAGCCTCCTTCCAAAGCGAAGGGAATGGCAGCAGAAGGTAAAAAGTGCTTGTAAATGGTTATCTTTACTCAGTCTCACTTTATGATGCCCAGTACCACGGTATCCAAAATATTCACTTCATCCACATTTTCATATATGAAGAAAAACAGCATGTAGTTCTTCTAAACACAAATCCCTCAACTTAAACATCAGGTTTTAGTTGTCTCACACAAGATGTGTGGTTCAAGGCGAGTGTCAGGAGGATGGATCCAGGCTCTTCTCGGTGTTGGGTAGTGATAGAACAAGGGGAAATGGCTACAAAGTGTAACATAGAAAGTTCCATCTTAATATAAGGAGGAATGTTTTCACCATGAGGGTGACAGATCACTGGAACAGGCTGCCCAGAGAGGTTGTGGAATCTCCTTCTCTGGAGACATTCAATACCAATCTGGACATATTCTTATGTGATCTAGTCTAGATGATCCTGCTTGGGCAGGGGTGTTGAACCAGATGATATTTCTTTTCCAACTCCCAACATTCTGTGATACTTACCCATTGTAGTGTGATAAAATGGTGAACATTTTGTGGATGGCATATGACTTTAGTAGCAAGTATGATGTAAAAGGTAATGTTTTTAAACCAAAATAATAATATGGACAAAATAGTTTGCCAAGTTACTGTACGCTGGTAATGAAGCTGAAACCACTACACTGGCAACTAAACATTGACCTAATTTAAGCTACAAGATCTGACAACTTGTCACATCCATCCTCCCAACACCTTAAGGGTGGCAGCTCAATCTCTGCAGTGTCTTTTTACAAAGATGCTGCCATGCAGCAATAGAAATAATTGAAATTTGACAGAGAGACTGCTTAAGCCCAACCTCAAAACTCCTGTAAATGCTCAAGCTAGCACCATTGGTGGTTCTGCAAGCCAGGCCACTGAAATTAGTGCAAGTTTATCACTGGTTTTGAAACCAGATTTTTTTTTTTTAATCTTTTCAGTGGCAATTACAAAGACTGAAGTGATGCCATACTGAACACTTTTGATCACTTCTAAAAACAAAAATTGACTTTCAAAAAGGTCTTTTGATATACTCCACATATTCAGACGAAGTGCTTTTAAAATAATTTACTATTATAAACTCATGTTCATCATGTAAGCCATGGAATGAGATGTATCTCAACACCTCAGAGCTGAATGCTACTGTGGTAAGCAAGTGGCTGCCAATCCTCAGGCTGCCAACAGATGTGCTCTTCATCTCACTTGCACATTTCTCTTCAAGTCCCACCTCCTTGAGTCATATGATATGTATGAATCTCATTAAAAATATTTTGCCTACATTTTTTTAAATATATCCACAATTCAAATCAATGCGCTAAAAATCTTTTTAAAGTATCTAGAAGTTGCTTAAAAAAAAAATCCTGAAAAGCAAAAAAAAAAATCTTGTGGTTTTTAAAGCCTGATGTTGGCAACACTGTAAGAAGTCTTGAGTGGAAAAAAAAAATATACACTGTTGCTATTCTACTCAGGTTCTTGTAATTTTTTTTCAGTCTTGTTTGCCTAAATTTAAACAGCTTTTAAATTTAAAAGGAATCCCATGCCCACTGGGATGTTCTAGTATCAAAATACTTCAGGTGTCAGAATTCAGTAAAGTAAACATGACTTACACAAGAAAACTAATTTACCTCCATTTTTAAAAACAGAGCATTTATTCCAAGGTCCCAAAAGACCTGGAGCATAGACACACAAAAAAAATAACAATGAACTTCAACATGGAGATGCAAGATTATTTTGCATTTGTAAGAGAGGAAAGTCTGGTCAGTCCTACAACTTGGAACTAAAAAACAAAAACCCAGATCACAATGTTATCATCCCTGGATGTTCCCAAATCTTTGAAACAGAGGAGGGAAAAGGGCCTTTTCTAAACTAAACAAGGTCACATAATCCAGTGGCCATTATAGAAGCCAGTTCCAGATAAACAAGAGAGCTCCTAGTTTTACAATTGTTTCAGCTGGAAAAGACCTTAAGGTCATCAAATCCAACATGGTCCTTGACCTGGTACTGTCAAGGCCACCACCAACCCAAGTCTCTAAGCAACACATCTACATATCTTTTCAATACCTCCAGGGATGGTGACTCCACCATTTCCCTGGGCAACCTGTTGACAACCCTTTCAAGGAAGAAATTTTTCCCAATACCCTATCTAAATGTCCTCTGGCACAGCTTGAGGCCATTTCCTCTTGTCCTCTCACTTGTCACTTGGGAGAAGAGACCAGCACGCACCTGGATACAACCCACTTACAGGTAGATATAGAAAGCAATAAGGTCTCCCCTCAGCTTCCTTTTCTGCAGGTGAAACAACCCCAGAATAGATACCAGTATGCTGCTATTTATATTCCTGTTACATAAATGAGGTACAGTATCTTGCACTTACATGAACAAAGTAGAAGTCTGTAGCATGGAAATATGCATAAAAGGAGACAAGCATTGCACATCAGAATACTGTAAAACTCCTGTAAGAGTGGAAGGGAGAGGGGGTTGTCTGAAGATATTTAGATAGTTATTAAATGTGTTTACACGATTCAAGAATAAAGAAATTTAAAAGAAAGAAAATAATACTGGACATACAATAAACTTCTCATGAAATTTAGTTCAGCCCGGAAAAGTGACAGGGGGAATTAAAACCCAGTGATTAGATAACCTTGCCTACAGAAACAGTCGATATAAACCACGTGTGTAGATAATCCAAATACACATATGTAATCTAAAGTTTACAACAGCTTGTCATGTATAGAGAAACTACTCTGAAGATTTTGGACTTGTTGCAAGAACAATTAAGATAAAATGGTTGCAAAATAAGGCTTGTAGTATTCTGCCAGACTGGAGTAAGGAAATAATTTCAAGTGAAAATACAGCTATGTTTCAAACAGGGACAGTGCAGAGTTTTCAAAAGGTAATAGATAAATCACATCTGTACTTCCAACCATTTAAGCAGTTCCCTCCTTCTTCAGAGTATCTTCAGCTTTTCCTAAGCTTAATTAATATAATTTAGTTTTACTTTATCTGAAAAACAGAGCCATAATAATGGCAACTCCAATTTAAAAATGTGGATCCTAAGTTGGCACACACAATAAGATTTAAGACTAAGCAGCAATGGAAAGCTTTTAAATCAGAAACAACGGAACAAAAAAATTTTCCAGCTCAAGAAAATTGCTTTCTTCATAGTGTTATAGTCTGTAGAAGACTGCTTGCTCCTAGGAGGAGAATGGCTAAGCAACTGATGAAAGTGTTCCCGTACTGAACCACTCACACTTCAGATTCCAGATGCTCTACATTCTTGACATCAGAACGGAAAAATTTACTTTTAGTCTCAAGAAATTTAATATCACCATTCTTGTCATATCCTTCATAGCTTCATTATTAGGACAAGTCTGTGGAAGCTATAAACTAGCGCTAAATGATAAAAAATATGGTCTCTGCATTCCATCACTCTTTCATACTACAAGAAAACATCAACTTTGTTTTGGTTAGTGTAAGGAGAGAAATGGAGACAAATGGATGTGAATTTGCTTTCATATGTTAATTGATTTCCTGAATTAGCATTCTGAACAATGATGCCAGACTTCAAATCAAAATTTTTTACAGTAACTGAGGGATAATAAACACTAAAGAACACATATCTAAGCCCAGAACAACACTGTAAAATTTTATTGTATTAATAAAATGGGACACACCAACCTTTAAATTTTCCACTTTGTCAAAGGTAAAATAATCAGCACCATTTGCTGCCATTTATAACAGGCTGACATTTTTTCACATTTGAGCTGTACTTTACAGTTCTATAAAGGCTCAGACAATACT
Source organism: Heliornis fulica (assembly GCA_013399135.1). Lineage (NCBI taxonomy): Eukaryota > Metazoa > Chordata > Aves > Gruiformes > Heliornithidae > Heliornis > Heliornis fulica. The sequence continues at coordinate 1,099,016 of VXBZ01002198.1, read as the reverse complement.
TGCCTTACACAAAAGCAAACAGCCTTGCAGTAGAAGCACTTTGACAACCTTGCTGCTGCATGACAAAAATCAGTCACTAATATCAAATACAGAAAATTATTTTGTTCTGAAGTTTGAAATCAATATGCATGCACAGAGTCAAATAAAAATGTACACAAATGCATAAGGATAGACATACAGCACCATCCTATACAGCTGTGAAAAGACCACTAAAACAGTCACACTGAAATGTGCTCAACCCTATGTGTTAGACACAGTCCTTGCTTACATTCTCTTAAATAATTACATTGAATATATGGGCTCCCTGACACTGCAGAAAGTTTAGAAACTATTTTTCTTAGCAGAACCAGAGTGATTAACTCATTCCAGCATGTACCTTTTCATTTGACAGCTTAGTGTTTAAAATAAAAAGATTAATTTTCAAATATATAGAATACTGAGAACTTGTTAATCATGACATGCAAACAATCAGCATATTTGAAAAAAGTGTTTATTTGGCAATTCAAAAAATTAGTAAAATGCTGGAATCCTTACAGATTGCACAGCAATTGAAATGTAATGTTCTATTTTTTCCCAATGAAAATAAGAATTTTGCCATAAGCGTCTTCAAAGAACAAGATTACATTCTCACTAAGGACAATACAGTCTTTTAACTTAAAAGTTCTACCTAATTTTTATTCCTCCAAGCTACAGCAATTTGTTAACCCACCTTAAAACAATGTTATGACAGAAAATGTTGAAAGCGAGCAATCATTTAAGCCCAACAGTTTTAAAAATATTATTTCCTTCAAAATGGAAAAGTCTTTACTTTTGGAACTTGGCTCCCGGAGCTAAAGAATCCGCAGTTGTTTGAAACAGTTATTGGTCTTTTAGGATTTGTCTCAACATGTGTATTTCAGATTTAGTATACCACATACCGCTACGTTCTGACGTGCGTTAAATAGCTGATCCACACAGGGTAACACTGTTGCTACAGGGTTCTTGTTGTACAGCTCATCAAAGCTGCCTCAAAACCAAAAGCCTTCAAAATGTAGTTACTAGACACTGGGTCAACAAGGATACTTTGAAAGCTCAGAAAATGTACTTCCATGAAAGCTCAAAAGCTCTCGTATTATCTGAAGAATAGCACATAAAACTGATTTAAAGCGACCTACCAAGCACAAATCATTAAGCCACTTGTGGAATGCTCACAGGTCTTTCTTTTTTTGGTGAGGGTTTAAAAAAAAAAAAAAAAAAACAACAAAATAAACACTGAACCCAAAAACTAAAACTTGTCTCCTCCAACAAAGCCTGCCTACTGCTACACCTTGAATATCATTGAATAATTGACTGGCCCTTCATATAGACATCAGCTTAGCGTTTAGTATTTCTGTCTAGAACTTCTTTAGCGCTAGAGGAGGCAATAGCAAGCTCCTGGCAGACAGGCAGGCAAGCTCATTCCAGGACCAGGATGTCAATGGGCAGCTCGCCAGGTTTAACTCTTCAGTCAGTTTCCAAGATTAAGATATTTGGCACTGGAGAAAGATGGTAAGGAATACCAAGTGTGGGTTTTACAGGTGCAAATACCTCACAGACACAATACCTCATTAAGAGGCCGAACAAAGACTTCTAACAAGCCAAAAATATTTTCAACTCAATTTTGCCTAAAACTACTGGAAACACCATTTGGTTACCATATACCTCAACCTTTCATAGTGTGTCTTGAGACTAGAAAGTCCTATAATTCTAGACAGTACTGATGTCAGAAACATGCCAGTATTATTTCAGTGCTGTAATTCACTGTGAGTTTAAAGCTTAACAGGTTATGCCACTACATCAAGCAGTCACATATGCACGCAGACTTAACATACAAGTCTATAGAGTTATACAGGAACATCTAGAAGTTTAAACGATCAAGTATATCTCTTATGTCAGAAGTAAGTTTAGAAAATTAAACTACGACATACTTAAACTATTTCATAGTTTATCCCCAAGATTAACATTGAGGTGTTTTTTTCTTGGTGTCGTTTGTTGTTTTTCTTTTAACTAAGGTTTTATTTTAAATGCAAAATCGTACTTGAACCCACATTCCACAACAGGCAACAGCTAACAGCTACCAGACAAGCTTCTCTCTACCTCTCAGAAGTACTAAGTCTCCATCAGATTAATGCTTCAGTTTTACTAAATCAGCCAATACCTGGTATGATGTTGGGCTGAGAGGACACAGAACCTTTCATCTGACAGTAAAGGCACACAACATGCATGGTCTGCTAGCTGACCTGGATGCTGACGTGGCTACCCTTGAGCACTACAGCATGGCAGGCTGCTCTCTGCAGAGGACATGAAACATCACTAGGAGCCGTCAACCAGACCAAAAGCTGTAATTACAGCAAGCATAGCTGTGCATTTGAGCCTCTTGTTAGAAACAATATAGGCTTGTCATATTTTCAAATTTACCACAAAACTACATGCTGCTCATGAAAAAAAAAAAAACACACAAAAAATACCACCCAAAAAAACCCCAAACCCAAACCACTACATATTGTGGCAGCTGCCAGACTATTTGAGTTTAAGTTTGTGTCAAGGAACTCTAACAGTTTTAAAGAGTTTACCATTAGCAAATACAAATGCACATATTTTCAGATTATTTCAGAATTTCTAAATATTCTTATTAACCCACAACAGGAAAGTTTACAAATTTCATCCTACTTTGTTGGAAAACTTGTTCAGTCACCATAAATATATTGATTCCATAATAAATACCTTTTCCAACACCAGCAAGTTATGTTTTTTAAAATTAGATGTGATAGCAATTAAAGCTAGCCATATGTCTCATACTTTCCCAAATCTTTCATATTAACATTAGCCTACAAGCCATTTAATGCCTCTGGCAGCTGGAGATGGGGAGAATTCAAAAATGTACAGCAAAGTATTGGCTCTATTTATTAATTCAGTATAAATTTTGCCTCAGCTAGCATATCTGCTTTCATGAAAAATTAGCCATATCTGTGCATTTCAACATGGTGAGAAATTTAAGTAGCCTTGAAATCATGATGCATCCAAAGGCATTTACATACTATGCAGTGGCACACCTATGGCCAAGTTGTAAGCAAGGGTATGCAGCAGCTGAGCAAAGGCTTTCTCTGCTCCGTTTCCACTGCGGCACAGCAGCAAGGAAGCAAAGGCAGTTTGGAGCAGGATTCAATTGCCCTGCAAGCCTTCACCCTTGCAGCCTCTGACGGAAGAGCTACTCCCAGAAATCTTTCCTTCATCACTCTCCGAAATTTCCCTTCTCTTCATCTCATAACAATCAACCCTGATCTTTCGCCACCATTTTATGTTTTTACTTTTTTTTTTTTTTAAACAGGCTGCAAAAATAGAACTCCCTGATCTCCATCTCCCTCTTCGTTCTGACAACTGGTTTAAAAGGCTAAAATCTTTAGCCACTAGAGCCTAAATCACCCTTCTTCCTTTACAGCTGTTTCTGATGTCCCCTACTCAGCTCAGCCAACTAGTCAGCTTTTTCTGTGTTATTGTTATTTCCTCTTTTTCTCTCCACACTTTTATCCTTTCATTACCAAGCATTCTTAGAAAAGATTCTGATAAAAATGTCAAGCTGATTAAAATGCATTAATAATAAATAAAGGGAAGACATCTAAATTAAAACAATAAAAGCAAGGATAGCATCTTTCAGGGTTCAAATGACTGCAAAATTGTCTTGGAACTTTGCATTGCTTGCAGTGGTCTCACTTCAGTGGGAGGTAATCCACACAGACAAGGGAGCTATCATATCAACATAACAGCTAGGAAGATGGTGTGGAGGTACTCGATACTGGAAGAACTAACAGCATGCAGCTTCAGATATCGAGATAATTCTTAAAAAATCATGGAACATGCTATTAAATGCAGTTTGGAAAAATTCCCAACATTTAGAACAAGTTTCATAGCTTTATTTTGTATTACTACAACCTGGAGAATAAAACACCAAAACCATGAATATTTTGAAGGCCACATGAACTTGCAATCTGTTCAGTAAAAAATGTGTTGGGCTATGTACTCAAGAAGAAACTAATGTAAGTCCAGCACATTTTTGTCCTCTCTGTAATTTATAATATTCAAATTCAAGAACCACTTCTGACTTTCACTAAATTTATTTCACTATATTCATTCTACCTGGTGGCTAAACATGGTCCATAAATGTGATTTTCCCAATGAAAATTCATGAATCAATCACAGCCTGCTTTGCTCATGCACTAGTTTTTAAGGACAAATAAAAAATGTTTTTAAGCTTGTCAGCTGAGCAAGTCTGATACAAGATTGAGAGGAATGAAATCTGTAAAAGTTTTACAATGTTTTCCACACTAAAACAACACTTAAAGCATAATGATGTCATCTTGGCTCCACCAGAGTCAGCAACAAAGCTGCCATCAACTACTGTGAAGCCAGGACCACGAACTTAAATCTTCCTAAATATATGACATTAGTAAATACCATTGCTCACAGACTTGCTTTACCTGCAAGAGAGCAAGTCTTCTTGCTCAGTTTTCAAACTATTTGAAGGTCTTGCATGGAGTTCAAGCAGACTTTAGCAATACAGAAAATAATTAACGCTTCAGATGCAGCCTCAGGCAGGAGTTCTGCCTTCTGTTCAAGATGGTTGCTTTAAGATAACTTTGATATGAGACTTACAGGACTAGAAACCTTAAGGGAGGAACATAATCATGCAGAAGTTAAAAAATTATTTGTTGTTAATATTAGCATTGCTATTACACAAAAATAGGGTGGAAGAGAAAGAAGCATGAGGAGATGAAACCTTTCTCCATCTAAAAGTTAGGAAGTCAGATAGAAATGTATCTGTACCTTACAAATCTAATTTATTGAATCTAAATTAATTGAAGTAAATTTTAATGCAAATATTGTAGCCATCCTTTTGATTTATCATAGTTTAAAGTCTGGTAAATGCCTCAAAACAGATTTAAGAGACATGATCTGTGTACAGAAGAACATACAGTTTAAAACATAGTATAACAAAAGCTGGTGTAAGTCTATGAAGGAAGCAGCTGCAAGCTCAACTCTTTCACTCCTTTTTTTTAATCCAGGTTTATTTTTACTTTACAAGGATATAACAAACACAAAAATAAGCTAGGTTGGGGGTTTGTCTGAATGCATTAATCAGTCTCAGCAAACAAATGAAGCTGCATCCCTCACCTAAAGGTGTATTTTGTTAGGTCCCCACTGCTAACTCCACAGCATTGCAGACAGTCCTTTCTCTCATTGACTAGAGCAGTTTCAAATCATTGCATCTCACACCACCAGTTTATGCAAGCAGAGCAAGAGGAAAACTGGTCTACTCACTGAGGAACAGCAGAATAAAGAAAATCCAATGGGTTTTGTTTCTGTTAGTGACACTAACAGAAAAAAAAAAAAGGGCTCTGATTAAAAACCACCTGTATTGTAACCAGGACTGAAAGCAGTTTGATGTAATCGTTCGAGAAATTTAAAGACTTATCATCCCCATCAGGAAATACCGTAAAGAAAGTGAAAGAAAACAACTATTTTTTCCCCCAAAATGCATATATTTATTTCAAGCAACAATTCACAACTCGCAGCAGGAAACAAACTGGATTTAACAAGGAGTTATTATACAACAGCAAGGCAGCAAAGGCAAATTTTTTAATTTACTACAGATTTCCCGGCAGAATGGAGATAGTTGTCACACACCGTGATTATTAAGGGTGTACTTGGAGTATTATATGCATTAAACAGTACAGTAAAACATGGGTTTAGAGACATTTTACCACCCACAATTTTAAAATTAGGATTTTCCCCACACAAACTTCTTTGGAGCCCATTTTTTTTTTTTTTTTGACACATCTTTAAACAACAAAAGAAGGAAAAAAGTATCAGGCACCAGTCATCTCACATTCCCCTGCTGTTCACCGCAACATGTTCTTGAGACTTCTGGAACATCACAACACATTTGGCTAGGAATTTTTTATTTATTTTTTTTTTAATTAAGGTGGGTTTTGGAAGGATGCAAAAGGTTGCATGATAAAGAAAGCAAACATCCAGAGTGGAAAGTTGTCCCAGGGTAGACACTGAAAAATCTTCCAAAAATTCAGCTTTAGCATACTAAATGGATTCAACTGCACTTATTTCCATGGGGAGGTGGGAGAAAAGAAGGGTATGTAGCGGTAGGGTTTGGTGATATGATAGTCAAATCTGTTAAAGAGGAAGGAGACAAAAGAAGCAAATAGAAACAAGGACAACCTCCCATGGTAATAATGAAAAACACACAACTCTAAAGATTAATCTTTTCATCTAAAGAAATTGGGGAGGGGGAAGGTGGGGTGAAGAAAAAAAGTCACTGTGCAGTATTTAAAATAATAATCAAATGAAGTTCCCTGTATACCTATTTTTTTTGATTCCTGACTTAAAATCTCCTTCTCTGCTTTCAAAAACTTGCTGCTATTTCTTGTGCATAGAACTATGCAATCTAGAGCAATAAAAGGAAAGCAGGGATCTTTGTATTGTAACCTGTAAATAGGTGGATCACCTATTTACCAAACACTCTTGAGCAAAAATAGTAACTGTAGTTGCCCCTAGAACAGGGAAGGGGGGGAAATACTGACAGCGAGAACATACACCTAAAAGCAAGATGAGATTCAACCTCTGAATATAGCCTGATCCTTTGACAAAGAAGATTAAAGCTACAGAAACCCACACGCCTGCACTCCTACTGCCTGCAGCCAGTGACAGGATCTGGACTCTTGATATAGAAGGCAAGGGAAGAATGAGAAATCAAGACAGTATTTTTCTTGTCCTAATTTGTTAAAGAAGTGTCAAAACTAAATAGTCTATGTTCAGAAATAACTCCACCAATAACTAACTCACAGAGGGGATAGTCTAGACTATTAAGGCATGTATGAGATCATCTTTTTTTTTCCTCCTCCTTTTTCAAGTTAACATCGTAGGAACCATACTCAGAGGTGAATCCAAATCCTTCAGATCCATGTTTCTTTTTGCAGTTGTTCTTGTCTGGGGGGTTGGGGATGGAGGGGGAGAAGATGGTGGTAAGACCTTTAAAAATTAGTTTATTTTTCCCATGGTGTTTCATAAATCTAGATTAACTTCAGGGAGAAAAGGTTATGTTTAAAGCGTTAAATTAAGCATCTGTTGAGAACGTAATTAATTATCTTATTAGATACTTTCTTGAAATAGAGACCGCAGACTTAACAAATAAGACCTGGAGGAAACATGCAGTCCTCCTTGGCTTGCCTACCTGTGTCACTTCCAGATCCAGTTGATAACGCTGGCATGATTTTGTCTGCAGAGTATCCCACAGGAATGTCAGACTAACACTCTACAGCCAGAAGGCAGAACTTAATTTCAGTTTAACTGCTTGCAGCCAAGTTGTCTACGAAGATTTATGCTATCTCCTGGTTTCTACTAGAAAGAACAGAAACAGAATTTTACAGTTAAAAACATCGCTAAACTGTAAATTACTGCAGCTAACAAAATCCAACCATTATCACAAAATAAGGTTTTGATTTAAGGTTCTCAAAACAAAGTGCTTTGCATTTATTTATGACTGTTAAAGTTTTTTCCACTGGTGAAACAAGTTTTGTTTTCTTCAGTCTAGCCTACAATCTCATTTTGCTGTAGAAATAATTTAACACATTTCTCATGTAAATTACACTTTTTAGCATGTCAGGTCTTTTGGAAATAAAGTCTAGGGTTATTTTATTAAAACAATGAATAATTTAAGTCACTCAAATTTTGTTACTACTTATCCCAGGGAAAAATTTTAAAAATTGCTTACTGGTAGGACATTTTATCCACTGTTCTTACTTAACAACCTTTCAATGGTTTTCAGTTTCTTTCACATCTGACATGCAATTTTTATTTGTAATCTGGAAATTAAATCTAAATTTTAACTTAGTTGCAGAAAGCAGGACTGAGGCAGATACTTCTCTAGGGGAAATAGCAGTTTGATTCACAGAGTTATGGAGCCCATGATCCTGCAGACCATATAAGGATTTTTTTTGCAATTCTTTACTAAAAAGTCAGTTATTTGTTAAAGCCATATTTTAAAATTAATATGCATGGGCCTATTGATACAAAACTTTGTGTCTTTTAAGCCAAAAAGAAGAAAATTCAGAGTAAATTTAACAGAAATAAACAATTTAAAAACTAAGTGCATATCCTTAAATCTAAGTTTTTTAAAACATCAAACTGGAACACACAAACCTGTGAAAGGGAATTAAGAGTTAAGACTAGAAATGTGTACTAGTAGTGGAATGGGAGAAGGAAGAAGGAGAAGCAGAACAGAAAACAAGGGTTTTGGGTTGGGGGTTGTTTTGTGGTTTGGTTAATTTTTTCAATTTCACTAAACAAAAAGGATCCTTGAAGAAAGCAGCATAGCTCTGCTTTAGCATAAGAAAATAAACAGAAGAGCATTTTCCTGCTGCTGTTGGTGGTTGGTTTTGTTTTGGGGTTTTAAAAACACATTCATATTAATCAGAATGACTTTTGAAGTCATCTTGGCTCTGAAAGTGCATATTTTGGACACATTTGTGCTTGGCAACAGTCTGGTGGAAGTGTAATATACAGGTGCTGTAAACACTGTAAACTGTTCAAAAGTTTGTTTTTCACACAAGAAAAAAAAGTCCCCATGTTGCTAAAAGTGTTGCAACACATTAAGGCACATCCACAATTTATTTTTTTTTTAGCAAGTCTTAAATCAGCTATGAGATATAAGCTAGTTGTTAACTCATCTGTAGGCTTAAGCCTCCAGTTTAAATAGTCTGGCAACTTTACTTATTTATTTTTTTTCTTTCTTAAGTGTTTACCTAAAGAAAGATTTTGTATGTCATCTTTCAAACTCGAGTGAACATAGAGGGTTTAGTTTGGTCTTTTTTTTTTTTAAAGACAGCAAATAAAGCATAAGTTACAGCCCTGCATAAGAACTTCTGTGATGAAAAGGACCAAGTAAAATTCCAAAACCTATCTATTAAGATTGCTTTGAAGTTTGGGGTTTTGAGCCTTTGTGGTTTGTTTTGGGGCTTTTTTAGTTATAAAGGTTTGCTGTAAAAACAAAAAAAAATTTTAACTGAAAAAGCATCAGCATCCAAAATTATTTTTACATTCATGATATCAGCACGTAGTTCATTAACTTTAAGACAGAGATAAGGAAGTATTTCCGAGTGAAAGCTCATCTTATTACAACGAAGTTATAAAGTTTCAAAGAAAAAAGTATCATCAACAAGGACACAGTGTGCTAATTAAAAAGAAACATATTCATTCTGCATTAATTCTGCTTGTTTTCTTTTTAACACATACAAGCACCATGAAGAAGAAGTAATGTTGTAAGCTCACTTACAGTCCCTGGTGTGAGCAGACGACTACAGCCGTACAAAGGATGAATGTATTTAGTTCACGTGTGTAATAGTGTTTAAACAAAATTATTTACTATTAATGGGACATCTTTTGGTTTATATGCATCTTAAAGTACTTTTATCTATTAAAAATATCCTGAAACAAACATACAAGGCATACTCATTAAAGGTGCATTATTATTAATCAGAAATTCAGGTTCACTGTGAAGTTTGGAAAGTCTTGTTGATCTACATACATGTCATGTATTTAAACTCAATCTGTTTATTTTTTATTTCACAGTAAATCATTCAATATTAAAAAAATTCAAGCTCCTTATTTAAGAAACTTATACACAGCATAAAGTTATTCCCCCCAGATCCTACATATATATTAATGAAAAATAAATGACCTGATGAAATCCTTACCAGTAAAATGCTTAATATTTTGCTGGAATGGCACAGGGAATTATTTTTTTCTCTAACTTGCAAATTAAGCTACATTTTTGCAGTGATGATGTTATTTTCTTTGGCTCACTTTATTTAAAATGCTTTGCAAGTTTTTTGCCGGAGCCCAGCCATAGGCATTGCTGACTGCTGTATGGAATCGATTTGCCCCAACACAGAAATACCAGCTGTTGCAGTATGTCCTGAGAGGGATTACCGAATATTCTTAAATTGAAGTTCAATCCATCTTTCCATAAAAACGAGGAGCCAACGCCAGGAACGTAACAGCAGTATCAAGTGCACCTGAGGCATTTACAATACCCAGCAGGACTGTTACAGCCGGCCCTTAAAAAGGGCTTATTTTTGAAATTTCATTATTCCAGTTGTACCTTGCTTCTATATATCACACTGTATCGGGTTCTGCTGGCACCCGCCGTGTGGAAACCGTGGAAGCCGCGCAAGCCCCGCCGTACGCCGCCGAGCTCCCAGCGGGCCCCGCCGCCCCGCACGGCTGCCGCGCCGCTCCTGACACCTAGCGGCCGCGGGGGGCGGCAGGCCCGCGCCGGAGACCCCGCCCTGTCCAGCCTCGCCTCAAGAGAGCTCGGCCCGGCAGGCCCCCGCACGGAGGGAAGGAGGCGCTTTAATCCCTTCGGCTTTCAGTCGTGTAAACTCAAAACTAAGTAACTGAAGTATGATAAATTAAGTAGTTTTAACTATTTCTTCTTGCATTTGCTTGCAGAACCAAAGGCGTTTCTGTTTCCAGATACTAAAATAAAACTCGATTGTCTGTGTGAGCAACAGAAATGTTTCCCTGCCCTTCGATAACTCCTGCACGCTACACGAGCACATTAACCGGGCCAGACGCAGATCTAGTTAGCCTCGCTGCCAAGCTCATTAAGGTGACATAACTTATTGGGGTGCCAAATCCCCCTGTTATAAATAGCCAGGAGCAGGGCAGAAGCCTCCTGGGAACTGCTTCCAAAACTGCACAACCCTAGAGTTACAGCTCTCCAAGGGAACCATTTTCTGCATATCCCACAAGTAAGAGAGGCCCCTTACCAAGGGAGAGGGGGATAAATCTTGTTCCCAATTGCCCATGTTGCTCGTACTGGAGGGCCAGTAACAGGACAGAGGCAGTCTGATCAAACCAGAGGGTGGGAGGTAGTCAAGGAGTGCCAAGATGAACAGCCTTCCACATAATTTTAGATTTAATACCTTCTTCCTAGCATCCTCTATGGCTTTTGAATGGAAGTGACTCCATTAGTCACACATACATTTTATTGTAGTCAAGTTCATTTTTCTACTAAAGATGAAGTAGGAAAACTGATTCAAATTAGTCTTTATGGCAAGCATCCTGCATTTGGAGACAGCACGCATGAAGTCGTGGTTCTCCTTTGACTCCCCATGCAAACCTCAATAAGCTGCATATTTATGGCTGAAAGGTCATTTTACAAGTTACTTAATATTTTTGGCACCTTAATGAATATAAATGTATTTTCTTCACATTTAAAAAGCAGGCAGAAGACTTTGGACCGATTTAAAACAGCTAGAAACATAAAAAGTATGAATCTAGCAATGTTACAAATGCAGGGAAACATAAAACTACATTGCTTGATACAAGAAACACTCAACATGGTTTTCTAAAGGATGTTACAGTTACAACAACTATAACTTTGGTTTCCAGAACTAAAGCAGCATGCCTGAAAATGGTATTTGAACTACCAGATAAAAGCTTCCTGTTGAAACAGGAAATTTGACAAACTAAATGACTAGGAACAGGTACACAAGTCTCCAACACCTAGTCATCAGTCATCACAGGCAATTACCAAAGCAGGTTTTCTAGACCAGGAGAAGTAAGCCTGTTTCTGCAGACAAAATCTGAATTAAAAATGCTGGTCTACTATTTTGGAAGTGATACAACATGATCTATCGAATCCTTAAACTCTGAGGAAGTTTTCACCTCCTCAATCATAGGTCTCCAACAGATTACCAAAAGCTGCTTGTGGCTCTTGAAGGGCTTCCAAAGCTTGTCAGCTGCTCTTACAGGTGGTACATACATGTTATCACATGGAACCCTCAAAAAACACAGAGGAAACTGCACACAAACATGATGGGACTTCAAAGGCACTGCAGAAGCAAGAAGCTACCTCTGGTTTGCTCAGCTATGTATACAATGGAAATAAAGAGCATGGCACAAAACTCTTCAATTAAAAAAAAAAAACTATCCATGACAACTACCAAATGTTACAACTAATACACCAACATAGAAAACAGACTGTCCCAAATTGAAAAGAACATCAGCCTTCATAAATTTTCTCCTGGTCTTGCCACTGTAGTAATCCTCAGATATCAGAAGAATTTAAGGCTTCTGTATATTATTATTCCATATTATGTTTCATCAGTGTTCTCCATTTTGTTTCTCTTACATAAAGTTTTATTGTACACTTGGAGGGATGTTAGAAAGCTTTGTTAAAAGGCTTTGAGAATAGATAAGAATTTAGATCATAGAATCATAGAATTGTTAAGGTTGGAAGAGCCCATTAAGATCATCCAGTCCAACCATTAACCTACCACCACCAAGTCCACCGCTAGACCATGTCCTCAAGCACCGAATACTCTTAAGCATCCACTGAGAAAATAACTGCTTGACCTTTAGTTTATATATTGGTGGGGACATCTTTAACAGATACTCAGTTTGGAAAAACCATACCACTGAACTACTATCTTGTTGTGTGCCTTGTACTTCCATAGTTTAAATTTAACCATGAAGCCCCAGTGCATCAGAAAAAAAGATCTCCAGTTAATCTTAATGGAAGAATTTTACAGATAGAGAAAAAAAGATGATCAAAGTGGTAGAAACTACAACTACAATTTTAAAAGTGAGTATAAAGTCATGCTGAACACCATTAGAACATTAAAAATTAATCCTCATTAAACTGTGAAGGTTATTTCCAAGACTGATCAGGTCTCACTGCATTGTAGTATTGTAGAATTATATTACTCACTGTAATGAGTAATATAAAGTAATGACCAACACCAGAAAAGAGCAATGCTGATTTCCAGTGGCCTTCCTGACTGTGGTGTCTAGGCTGCATGTGTGAGCCTCTATAATTTTATTCTATTCCTCTTTAAGGATGAGCTCCAATGAGACCACTCCCTCACAGGATCATTCATAACTCCAATCGCCACCTGACTACCCATTTCCAAAAAAAAAAAATGCTGGAAACTCAGCTATTGAGCACAGAAGACAGGCAGGAGAGAGAAAGAGAGCACAGCATAGGATTTGCTTCCTTCACAACTTCAATAAAAAGGTTCCTTCTCCCAAAGAACTTAATCCTGTGTCAACTAGGAAGATCTCACCTAGACATTCCAACAGCAACACTGAAAATATCCCTATTTCCTATCTTCCCCTATGATTTTCCATTGCTCAGATGAGGATTTCCATTACCCAGATGCGGACCGTATCACAAAACCTGTTTGTCTAGACACCACCTTCATGCGCACCCTCTCTAAATACAACTGTGAAGTACATTCTTTCAACAGTGAGTCAAGCAAGCGTAGAACAAAAATCAGTATAAAATCAGAACAAAAATACAGTAAAATGTAAAATATACTGTAAGTGATAGTCAATCTATATATTAATTATAATTTATTGTACATTAAAAGGTTCAGACAGACCCTTGCTGCCTTTAAAACATAGTCATGCTACAAGTGAAATACATCCAATAAGCAGCAAGATCACAATAGTGGCAAGACCTTTTGCAACCTACACCTTCCCTAACACAAAAATCCCCACATGAGCTCCATCCAGAGTTGGAACTGAGAACATTCTTTTAAATGCATGAAAACATTCCTTTAAATACATACACTAAAGCTACCAGTTTAATTTAAAACAGTGTTGATGTCAGATACCCTTACACGGGTCCAATTTTCTGCAAATAAAATGTACCAACTGACAGAATAATATTAGTTTAATAAACTAGTTTAATAAAGCTATTCATTAAAATGTGACCTAAACTATTTCTCAGATCAAAGGTTGCTCTTTCAGTTTGAATTACTGGTTTGGACACACTTTTAACACTTTCCCCCTAGCTGCAGACCATTCCTTTTCTTGGAAAATACCTGTCAGCAGGTACCACAGTCTCTCCATTAATTACCTGCACAAACAGTTTTGTTCTGGCATGGTTTCTTGGCAGTCTGTTTGAAAAATGTAGGCAACCAAAGTAAATAATAAACCTTAACTGGACCCTCAAAATACTGAAAAAAATGACAACATTTAATGTTTTCTATAAATGAGAAAGTTCAGCAAAACCTGCTGTATCGAGTCATCTGATAAACTCAACACTCCCTAACGATTATCCTTGCTTTGCACTCAAGGGCTCCAACTCCAATTTTAGAAATATATTACGTATTTTAATAGTACTATCAATGTAGCTTGATCCCACATCTACAAAAGCTAACAAAATATCTGATAGAAATAAAAGCAGGATTAAGGCCATGCTTAATAAAATCAAATAGATGATTTAAGTAATTTAGCCAAGTATGTGTCAACAGCATATTTTACTTGATAGTTCCATCGCTCAACAAGATGTGTACTCACTGATTCTGAGGTCTGTTAAAGAGCCATGTCAAAAAACCTTCCTCAGAAATATGTAAATATTTCAAGGCCAGAAACATCCTCTAAGACATTAGGATGTTATTTTTCAACTTCAACATTTTACACACCTCTAGAGGCAACTAAGACACAGATGTTTTGCAAAGCTTCCATATTTTAGTACAGAAAACAGAAGTTTTGACCAGCCTTTCAGATTCACTTATCTTCTGAACACTTTCCCTTTGTTCAGCATAACTTTCTATAATCCAATATTGTCACAGTGTGATGGGTTTTTTTTTTTAGGCAAAAAGATGAATAACTAATTAAATAGTATAGGGTTGGGTTTTAATCCTGAGAGCAAAAGGTAGATAAACTCCACTTTAACATTTTTATTAAAATAACCCTCACTACAATATTTTTCATTTTAATCAGTTACAGATTGCTTTCTTTAATGTGAAATGTTAAAAGTTATATGAACAACCTGAAAAGTATATGCCTTTAGCTCAATTTTGGAAGAAGTTTTTATTTATTAGCTGGTGATTTATTAGCTGGATCTCAAGTGCAAGTAAAAAACCCTTCCTTGCATGTACATGGGCATAGCAAAACCAAAGTTCTGCACATTGACAGAGTGCTGGTCAGAGGAAGTAGGTCTGCTTGATGTCCAGAAGGTTGAGCTTTGCAAGCCAAATTTATCTGGGATACTAAAAGTGGTAGAAGAATACAAAGGTGGAGAGAAATAGCCAGTCGATGACAAATTCCAGAACCAGCACACTGCCGGTACATCAGGCATACCAGACACTCCTCAAAGTCTCCTTCTATTCCTCCTTACAACTCCCTGTGGACATTCTTCACCCTTGAACTCTCCAATTCTAACTCCCAAATACCACCACAAAGCTTTCCTGATGCCTCACACCCTCTCCTCCTTGGCAAGCTCTGAGACCACCACTGCCTCTAGCCCAGTGTGTGATTTGTCACACAAGGCACTTTTCCATCCAGTTTTATTTTCACTGTCCCTCTCTCTAGGAGTGAAACTCCCTGCCTACCTGTCCTCAGACCTTGTTTGTCATGTATTCATGACCCTCCACTACCAAGACTTGCTTTTACCTCTCTCTTCAAGAACTTTCCCACCTCCTGACACTCTGCTTTTACTCCCCTTAGAGATTTTTCTCTCCATTTCCACTCTCATCCAACCACTTTCACATCCCAAAACATCCTCTATTTTTCACAGTTACTTTTCAAACCTAGATTCACTTTCCAAATCTATTCTTCACCAGCAAGTCCTTGCTCTTCTACTCTCCAAATACCTCCTTTTAACACTCTTTTCTTTGTTTTATAGATCATGGATTAGTCCAGTTCACACAGGCAAAACCCCTTATGTTTATGACATGCATCACAGACAGGAGCAGATCTAGATGATTTTTCTGCCTGCAACTCTGTACCGTCTCCAGGCTGCAACCACCCTCAGAACAAGACTTTCCCATGTGCTGAATTACATAAAATCAACGCTCAGTAGCATCTGGAATACTCCCTAAAAAAAATCCGGAACCAATCATATGTATAGTTTCAAAAATTATACATTATAATTCAAATAGGTTACAGTTGGAATTGCATCTGTAATGCAATGCTTTAAGCGTGATTTACTCCATGAGACAGTCACTCTGTGCATTTTAGTTATGTATGAATTTAATTAGTGGAAAATAGATCAATCAGAATTTTAAGTTCTGTCTTGCCAACCTATATAGCCCAAGTTCCACTCTAACTGCAGAACGGGAGTCTCAGATTCAAATCATATTTCAAGTTTAAAAGCCACTTAATTCAAGTCTGAGATACTGATGAAGAAGCATCAGATTCAAAGCATGGGGTAAACAGTATGTCAAATTCACACTGCTGTGAAGACAAGCTGTCAAATGTGACTTCATGTGGCCAGAACACTCACATTCATTAAGAAAATAATTTAAAGTTATAAGAAATCAATAAACACAAATGGTAACAGAACTTAAGTTGGCAGTGTTACCTACACGGAGAATTTCTTCTGGTTTTCTTGCTCAACTCACAGCTTAATACTTACTTTATGTCTTAATGTATACCCGGAAAAAAGGGGCTACACAGAGTCCAAGTTAATGTTGCTGTTGGAAACTTAATGTTTGCATTTGCTGCATTTTGCACTTCTAGCTGTGTGAACAATACTGCATTGATTCTACTTTGGCATTTGCTACAAATACCAAAGTATTTTTTCCTATTTTGTCTTGGAACCATATAAATCAGAGGTAAGCAGTTTGAGAATGACACTGACATTTTTTCTTATTCCTAGAGTTCTCCAGCTTACATATCTTGTTGCAGTTTTAATCAATGACAGGGCCACACTATACAAATCTGTAAGCATACCTTAGCAATCATAGCTAAATACGCATAGAAACATTTAAAACATCTGATGCTTTACAAATTAAAATTCCATGATACAGAAGTTTTGATGAAGAAACGGAAGCTTTCTAAAGTAAAAGTGTTTCTTTGAGATGGTGACATTGAAGATTCCCTAAACAGCAGAGCAGAAGCTGAAACAGGAGCGTGCACTGTTCCTGTGGATGTCATAAATTCACTATGCTCCTGAGAGGGTGTAATGAGAGGCAGTTCAATCTTCCTTCTGAATTCAAATGCTAATACACAGGAAGCTAAAAAAAAAAAAAAAACACCGAAAAAACCAACAAGAACCTCCACATAACAGGTAACTGGATTCAGCTACTTGAGGAACTAAATACATTGTACATAAATTATGTCACAGCTGAATAACTGGTCTGCATATTGATGTGTGTTCCTTGCATTGCTGCCCCTGAGATGCTAAGATAAGGATCACTGGGTAGGTCCCACCTGGCACTCTTGGCTCCGATTCTGCCAGATGATTTAACGGCACAACATGATACAGGTCAACTGTATACTTATTTTATGATTCTTCATTCTCAGGATTAGGAAGCTCACTGTTTTTTTTGGGTTTTTTTTAACAGCTAAGGCAAGAAACCTGTCCCCAGTTCCAATCCGGTTCCTATCCCAGAGTGATGTTGCATGAAAGACTCGGGTACTGTCCTACCAAGTTTAAACACCTACAGAAACATCACATTTCTCTGAGGATTTAGAACATTGAAAAGATTATGAAAGTAGAATGATTGAAAAGCACAAAAACAGCAAAGAAGTCTCCTCACTGCTACCACTCCCTAGATGGGCAGGAGGGGAGGAAAGGAGCCACAATATATTCATCAACTCTAAAGCCCTTTCGATGTTCTTAGTAGACCCCACTTCTTTCTGAACATCTGAAGATTTATAGGACTTTGTACCAAGTGACTGTCAAGACCCTGCATTACTATTAACAGTTGTGAAAAGCTCAGATGGGCCTTAAGGGAAGAGATCATAATGGAATTGCAACTTAAACCTACATTAGCCATTGCTGTCATGACCATACCAGCAATATCATGCTGGCAGAGAGGAACTGCTGTCTGCAACGGAGAAAAGCTACAGAAACACAGATACTGCACTCAGAGCAGAATCCAAATGGGCATCTGAAGGCCAAACCACATTTTATCATGACTGCCAAGATCAGGAAAAACATTTCTGCACATAAGTATTCAAAATAAGATTTATTTTTTTAATGTGACGGAGAATGTTAGCACATACTTTGGATTTAAAGCGCTCTCAGCCAGAAGAGGGAGCTCCTGCACTTTTCAAGTAAATCACGGATTTAATCTTGTCTGGTAATAGGAAAGCAGCAATCTTCAACTCATGCCACACACAGGTCTGCACCTGGTTGCTTAAATATCAAATACACATTTTTTCTGCTTCTCTAAATAAGATAAATGAGAAGTATTTAACAGATTTTGTGGCCTAGTTCCATACTACAAAGGCAATATTCACCCAAAACAAGAGCAGAACAAAAAAGTCAAAGGGTGCAAAACATGAGTTTTCATAGCATGCTTCACTGGAACATGTTCCTTGTACCAGATTCATCACTGTGACATCAGCTGCATTTTCTAGGTTGAGGTACAATTTATGAAATAAAATGGATAAGATAGTTAAAAGAGCTTGCTATGGTGAACTTCTCTTCAAAGTGCACATATGTAGTGAATTGCATGGTATGGAATTGAACTCACACACCTTAATCTGGGAATCAATTTTCACTAAAAGAGAACACAAGTTAATTTATCCATGCGAGATCCTTACTTTATTAAAAAAAAAACCAAACAACTGTTTACTGGAAATGAAACAAAACCCAGTATAAATGCCTAAGACTGAGACAGTTGTTCCTTTTATCTGTAAAAGTCTAGTAAAAAAGGTCCAAGACATTTGTTCACATTAAAAGAAGTTAATCTATGAAAGGTTTTCACTAGAAAGCACATGCCAGTTTGCGGAGGGAAGATGTCCAAAATCTAAGACACAATTTGTGGTGAACATAGGAAATCCATTATTTCCATCTTCCAGATGTTTGAGTTCCAGGTAAACACTCCTGTTTTCCAACTCTGCATCCCTTTCTGCTATTTTGATCAATATTCTCAGCCTTCCAGGTTCCCAGGCCAGTGCTTTTGATCTTGATATGTGGTGTCATTTTCCCGTGGGAAAATTGAAAACACTCTGGGTTTCTTCCCAAAGGAGACGAAGCCAGTTTCTTACACTAGATGATGACTGCATTAGCATTTCCTGCACAGCTCCCAGCTTAATCAGAAATATAAAAAAAAAAAAAACCCTTAGCATCATCATATTCCAGCAACCAATTAGCCATCTGGTGTGTGTAACTTCTAATTTGATGATCTTAATATCTTTGAACTAATGCTTTGTGCTTAAAAACAGAATCAATATACAGCAAAATCTACTCAAAGACAAAGTCAGTCTAACAGCAACAGCCTCTTCCACAAAATCTGGAAGTTTGCCCTCATGACAGAAAAAAACGACTCACAGAATTTTCCTACTGCATCTGCTGTGACCTCCAACTAGAGTGGTGAAGGAGAAGAGGAAGAAAAGTCATAAAGATAAAAAGCAGGTTAAAAAGAACGATAATATTTGCTGCTAAATTTTACATCACTGTAAGCTTTTACAGTATAGTAATATAGTTACATAGTCTACATTTCATACGGTTTCATAGCTACTCTTCTCTCACTCATTGGTAGGCTTCAGATTTCACAGAATGTCAGGAGTTGGAAGGGACCTTGAAAGATCATCTAGTCCAATCCCCCTGCCCAAGCAGGATCTTTTTGATTAGATCACACAGGATTATGTCCAGATTGGTCTTGAATGTCTCCAGAGAAGGAGACTCCACAACCTCTCTGGGCAGCCTGTTCCAGTGCTCTGTCACCCTCATGGTGAAAAAGTTTTTCCTTATATTCACATGGAACTTCCTATGCTCCAGCTTGGACCCATTGCTCCTTGTTCTATCACTAACCAACACAGAGAAGAGCCTGGAGACATCCTTCTGACACTCACCCTTAACATTTGTAAACATTAATGAGGTCACCCCTCAGTCTCCTCCAAGCTAAAGAGAACCAGCTCCCTCAGCTTCCTCATAAGGAAGATGTTCCACTCCATCATCTTGGTGGCCCTGTGCTGGACTCTCTCAAGGAGCTGTATGTCCTTCTGGAACTGAGAGGCCCAGAACTGGACACAATACTCCAGGTGCAGTCTCTCCAGAGCAGAGTAGAGCGGTAGAAGGACCTCTCTTGACCTACTAGCTACCCCCCTTCTAACACACCCCAGGATGCCATTGGCCTTCTTGGCCACAAGGGCACATTGCTGGCTCATGGTCATCCTGCTGTCCACCAGGACCCCCAGGTCCCTGTCACCTACACTGCTCTCCAACAGGCCAGACCCCAACCTATACTGGTCCCTGGGTTGTTCCTCCCCATATATTTGCCAAAATATCACTGTCACAGCTCATTTCAGATATGTCAGTATGATTAAAGAATACTAAGAGGGTTTTGACATGTAACTTAATTCCACAAATACTGTATTTACTCATAGCGTTATAAACTATTTTAAACATTAGGACTTCGAAGTACATTCCCTAAAATTTAAATGGATACCAGAAGATATTTCATCATTATGCAGCCCACTAGTTTAAAACAAAAGAAATTACCACCTTTCAACTGAGTGTTATATAGCCATCATCAGCAAGGGAGTGGCAAGGAAATGGAAGTAGAAAAGCATATAAGCACTCTGGATGAGTTTTCCAGTGCAGTTTAAGTTTTTTCCATTAGGCTTTTAGATGCAAGAATAAAACAGCTGAACACAGAGAATTAAAACACACATCTGGTAAACTTTACTGTTGGGCAAATGAACTTTAGTTCAATTAGCACTGGTCAGATAAAAAGGGTATGTACAATTTTTACTGGCTAACATGTTGAACAAAATGAGAGATTAAAATAGATTTTTTTAAAGGGAAATTTATCTTTGTTTAAATGTCCACTATAGGTTACATTAAAAAAAAAAAGCTCAGTTTTTAATATTGTTACTTGAGACATTCTTGAAGCCCAAAACTGATTCTCCAAGGTCTGCTCCTCTGGTCGTCAAAGTCTCTGCTACAATGCCACTACCACTGCCCCATCCTTAGCTGGGAAAGTACAACAATACAGAGAGGAAAGAAAACTTTTCACATTTTTTTCTAGTGTGAAAACAAGTAGTAGTAAGAGTGACTCGTAATTTCTCAGCTTGTGGACACAATCACAGCTTTTTTTACTTTACTAAGTGCCACATCACATTATTTCAAGTGGAGAGATCACTAATCAAATTAAAAAATTAAAAACTAAAATGCTAATCACAAAAAATGTACAGTTGCATATTCTAAATCAAATAGTGAATTTTTAATATCAGCACACTGTGCTTCTCTGTTGAATATATCATACATGTTGACACCAAAGAGTGTGAACAAGATTTATTTCCCCTCTTCTGACTACATTTACCCTTCAGGCCCTCATGAACCGCAAACCTACCCTCTCCCTTTCCTTTCTGAGACTCAAAGAGTTTGAAAGCATGCCAGCATCAGCTGATCACCTTGATTCCTGAAGAAAAATACTAGCAGAGACCAGCCCAACCACCATCTCTTCTGCCTGATAACACCAAAAATCAGCCACTCTGCTCTGTGTAACCACCTGTTCCATGAACAGGCTGAGCCTGGACTCTGAAGGCCAGTGATGGTGCTTCAGCATCTTCACTGATCAAGGTAAGCAAGGTCTATCTGTGATAAGCAGCTATGCCTATTTAATTGGTTTTGTCTTGCCTTTGAACCCCAAATAAACCCACTCTTGCTTGTGGGTTTAGGGCAGTCTGCAAAATGAAGTCTTTGTGTGCACAACAGGAAAGAGTATGAAACTAATGCAAAATGGGGACAGAGGAATTGTCCCAGCAGGCTTGGAAGTGGAAGATTGATCCTCCTTAAAAAAAAAAAAAAAAAAACAAACAATCTACCAAGTACTTCTTGAAATAGCCTATGTTCTCTGGTAGCATTGGAACTCCACATCCAAGCCCATATTTTATAGTCATCCCAAGTAAGTATTCTCCCTTCCTTCCTTCCCACCCACTAAAACATACCCCAATTCACTCATTGCACAGAATAAGTCATGCTCACTATTTGCTGTGTCCTTACTGTCTGACGTCTTACTTGCCACAAACCCTCCAAACACTGCATTGAAGACAGGATGATCTTTTCCTTCTGCACTTCCTCTGCACCTGCTCCACGTACAAGATACTGAAACGTTATAGAAGTTAATTCTCACTTAAAAAATCTAGAAATAAATTAATTTCATAAGACAGCTGTTATTATAAGTACCAATCATGGCCCAAACTGATAATAATAATCTATTATTATAGATTATTATATAACAAACAAAAACCCAAACAAAAATAATAATCTATAAAAGTAGTAATAGAATATAATTGTCTAAATTTTAAAGTCCAACAGTAGAATAAATGAAAATAGACTTCAATGGACATTTTTCTGGAGTATCACACTGGACTACAGACAGCTTTCTTACATATTCAGAGAATATTTCCTTAATTTTAAATTGCTCAACCAGTTCAACTCAATGACTAGCCTCAAATCCAAGTGACCAAGTAGGAATATCAACATGGGAATGTTTGTTTTCCCTGTACACAAATGAAGTAGTAAGCATAACAGGAAGATTTTCTCAAAAAACTTAAAAGACTACATCCAATTTACTGTCATCATGGAGATTAATATTTTGTTTTTTTCACGAAACTATTTGCATATATACTAGATAAGTGTTCCCACAGGAACACATACCCAAATCTAACTGATTTTATTTTAAAATTATATTCTTTATACCTTCAATTCAGCTACTTGCGCAGAAATTAAGGGCAGAAAAATATATTCGATCAAAAATTTGTCAGTTTCCCCGTTATTGTTATAGGTAAAAGTACAAAAAAAGAAAATTAGTGTAGCCTATCCACTGCTAAAATAAAAACATAAAAGTAGATTGTATAGTTCTGTTAGCAAAAGAGTTGTGTTAGCTAAAAGGAATTAATTTCAAAAAAGCCAGGATATTCCAGCACAAATAAAATTAGAATTTACTTGAAAACAGTTTCCAAAATGTTTACATAAGTTGTTTTAAAATCCAGGTATTACAAAACAATTTGCACTATACTACTGTTCTACAGTTTACATACATTTCCAAAATACTGATGCAAGAGAGCATCACTCAACTTAATTCCCGAGTTCATAGAGAAGGCACAGATGACCTTAGGTCAGGAGTACAGATTAATCCATCCTGCTCTTTCGGAGATGCTTTAATATTTAATGAAGAGTTGTACGTGCAATACCAAAAATACATACTTTATCATGACAAACCATGAACACCCATACGGTTTGTTAGCTGAACGAACAGGAGCTTTCTGAAACAAATCTGTCCCACCAGTGCTTACAGTAACCATTACCTACAGAGACCAGAGGCAAGCAGGCACAACACCTGGACCACCAGAAATCTGGCACTACTGGCTCTACTGTAATGTCCTTAGAGAGCTAAGAAGCTCACTGATATTTGTCAGGCCATGGACACAGAACTAGCTCTGCTGAAGAGTGATGTACAGTGTAATGCGAAACATAAAAAAGACAAGATTTTCCTGGTCCACTGATAAACAATACACAGATATTAAGTTTGTTCAGCAGAAATCCCTCCATCTCCCTGGACTAGAAAGGAGAATCTTTCTAAACCTGAGCAGAAAATGCAATTATTTCCCCCTCTGTATTTCCAGGGGAGAATACAGAAATCAGCCTAACACCAGAGGGAGAGAAAGATCTATATCCAGGTTTGTGCCATGAACTTTCAATCTTATTTGTCAGCATATGGTGTTCTCCCCACTTTCAGGAAACTGCATGCCTTCCTTAAAAGGACCAGATCAGAAAAAACAAGTCATGGACAATCAGCAAAAAGAAACTTACATGTAAAGTTATGAAAGGAGAAAAAAAAAAAAAAACACAACAAGGTGAAGCTTGCTGTTTTATTAATCTGCAGTAAGGCTTTGGAAAGCTGCCAAGTTAGTTAATCCAAATACACAAACAAGTTAATAACGTCCTGAGGGAGCAATGCTGGATTTACATATTGAAGGAAACACCATATAGGAAAACATTAAGAAACTCCATGTATCTCAGGCTCTATGTTATTACTTCACGAACTCTTTAATTCACTAAATTGAATGGTGTAACAGAAGCAGAACCTCACTGAAGAATCCTATTGAGGTTCTTAATCCCAGAGCAGGATAAGAATTCACACAAAACTTCAAAGAAGTAAAACTACAAAGTACCCTGGTTTCTAAGTGCTTCTGGAATACCCTACGTGCACCTTTCTAAGGACAGAAATGGTTGGTTGTGTTTAGCATTTTCATGTGATCTCAACATGAAATTCTTTACTTTGTTTGTAATTATCTGAGCGTAATGGAGAGGGGAAAAAAAAAAACCCCCACACCATTACTTTCCATTCAACCTTGAATTTCCATATTTTAATACCAGGCAGCAGAAACCTGAATTGTCTAAAAAGGAAAGATACTTGTTCAGTCCTGGCTTTAAAATGCATGTGAGAACATTTTGATTCACAGTCAATTGCTGATGTTAATACAAAGAATTTGTCAGCCTCTGAGTGAAATTATCCACTTCCTGAAAACGTTTTCAAACTTAACAGTGGGAAAAAAAGGCATTACTTCTAGTTTCATAAGCAGAGAAATCAGTTTACAACCTAAAGATGGGATCAGACTACTTACATAAACATAGGACAGATAAGTCTACAAATAAACTGACAATTCTTAAAATAATTTTAACACGTATTGCATTTTTCCTAAGCACTCTGTTTAAAATAATTTTCCTAAATAATGGCAAAAAGAGAACAAATAATCTGCTGGTTTTCCTCAGGGAAAAAAAACCAAAATATTTTCAGAAAATACCTGACAAGCAGAATCACTACGTTCTGTTTTGCTGCCACATTTTCAATCACATTCATATGCTCCACTGCATCTCTACTCCATTTTGAAGATACTGTAGAGCAGAAGCAGAATTGAATCCAGTACTGATGGTGGATTTATTATGAATCCAGTGACTCTGCGCTAAGGCAGCAGCCCTTCTGCATAATCAGAAAGTTCAGAATCCAGCTACGAAAAAGGATTCCTGCACTGCACTGAGGATGGGCTACTCTACTACTACTTACTACTAAGTATTTTTGGTCAACATGATGTTTTTATTGTAGGACAATCTTGAGTACCCTGAAAAACAAATATACATTTTACATGCTAAATAATTACCCTTATAAAAATAGATACAAGTATTAGAGGAGTCTCTACTCTCACTTCTTCCTTCTCACTGCTCTGCCAGGCATTAAAATGCTCCTGGGCTCAATTTGTCTTTAATACACAGGCATATTCCAATGTTTTGAGTGCTGTAATTTTGCTTAGTACCCTAGAAATGGCTGTCCTAGTCTTCTGTAATTCATGCAATTCAGGTGATGACATAAACTTTGCTTAACCACTGGTAGAAGCACCACAAAACATTCTAAGATCTTAAAAAGGTACTTCACCCAGTGATCCCACCAGACCTCTCCACACCACCTAAACATTTTCATCTATGTAGCTGTATTTGGTTGTGTAGACACCCAGCTGTCATTCAGGAGAAGGTAATTTGCCACAAATCAGTGGTGGTATAATTGGCCTGTAGGAATGAAAATTTCTTATAACAATACTTAAATATTATTTTGGTGAGCATAAGACACCCACAGTGTTTAGGCAACGCTCATTAACCACCATCAAGTCTGACCCACAACTAATGAAATGACAATTAGTTGTCTTTTCCTGAGAACTTGCCTGTCCCAATTCCCAGCACAGGGTGTGTACAGTAGGAAGGCTCAGCAAAACCTTGTCACCAGTTTGCACACTCTACAGTTGCCGCAGGTCCCACCAAGACAAACTGGAACCCAGCGATAAGAGGCTTGTCCATTCCATGCCAACAACAGAAGTGTTCTATCTCAGTCATTCTTACACTTTGTTGTGATACGTGGCATTTAATGGAAAAGGAGAAGTTAAGAGAAGTAAAACACCTGGGAAAGGACCCAACTCCTAGTTTAGATATTTCAGACTTACTTTCAATCACTTATCTTATGCTTTTAGCAATCTAGAACGTATACACAATGCCACCACTACTCTGGCTCTGTCTTGCCTGTGAACAATGTGCACAGTCTGAAAGTTAGCTTTGTGTCCTCAACATGGAAGCAAGTTGTTGGTAATGTTGTTTGGTGACTAAAGGCCACTAACCCACATTCTTCCGCTGCTAGCAAATACCTGAGACCACATTCCTGCTCTTCAGACAGCTTTATGTAGGAGATAAAAACAGCAACTAAGAAAAAAAATACAAACAGACCCCTTCAATATGTCTATGCAGCATGGAATCCTCTCTTCAGGACAGTCAGGGCACACCCAACACACATTGAAGATCACTCCAGTAAAAATGATTTCCTCACACAGTGAGCAGCAGCACAGCATCTGTTTGATTCACCACGACTCTGGGCTACCACCTGCAATACTGATAGATTTGTGAAGTTCCTTTTGTTTTGACGCTTCATGATATCTAGTGAAAATCAGCTCTGTAACTTATGTCAGGTATAAAACATTTGTTTGCATTGTATTTGGTACCCCAAGTTCTCAGAAATAGCAAATGAACAATCTTCTATGAATTTCCTCCCAATAGCTATAATTATCTTTCATATCTTCCTTTAAATACCTCTGTTCCAAACAATATTTTTTTATTTAATAGGGAAGCCATTTCATATTTCTGATGTTCTCCATTACTTCTTATTACACTAGCTAAATATCCCCAAACATTTAGAACTGCATCAGTCCCAGAAAAGCAGCAAGTGATCAAGCATTCACAATTTTGTGAGAGAAAACAAATACGGCTAGGATTTTAGAAACAGGCTGTAGATTTTTTTTAATTTCCTTTCTGTTTGTACAGAAGCTCAGGAACTTCCCAACATTTCATCAAACATGTGGGAGTCAGGGCCCAACCCTGGCCCATACACAAGTGGGTCACAAAATTCAACACCCACTGCATCGTATGGCTTTCCCTGGGTGATGGAACAGGGACACGTGCTCTCGTGCTCTGCTTCTGATCAGAAGATGATGGATCTCTCTTGTGTCTCTTTG
>VXBZ01002198.1:1057478-1071933 GCA_013399135.1 Heliornis fulica | reverse complement strand
AAGCCAAGCTATTTTCTGTCACTCAAACTTTAAAAGTAGGCCTTTTCTTCATAGTCTAACTCAAAAAAAAATATGCTTTCCTAGTAGCATGTGAAAAGAAAACAGTGTTTGTAAAGCCTAAGAGAGGTGCATATATGCAACATTTTTCCATGCCTACTGCAGATAAGAGTGAAACAAAACCATTTACAAGAAGGAGACATGGCCTGCCTGTGCCAAGTGCAGTAACTCTGAAATGCACATGAAAGTAATCTCAAATTATCTCAAGCACTTCAAATTCAGCACCTCCTTAGGCTAGTCATTACAAGTTACACACCACAATTACTTCTTAATTGATCCACAAATAAATACAATATTGATAAAAGTGCTCAGACAGACATCAAGTATCTAGTGGAAAACAAAACCAAGAAAGAATTCAGAACATTCATTAAAATGAAAAATGCCTTCTGTGATTACTCAATAGGAAGCTGAATACCACTATTCACTGGAATTAGCAAATTAAGTTTGCCTTCTTTTCTTTGAATTCTATTAATATACAGACATCATGACACAGAAGTCTGCACATGCACTTGTATCCATTTTTATTTTGTTTTGAACTGGAATGCCTTGTCTTTGCAAATACATTTGCAGAGGCACTGAAAAATGACTACAGCCTTTCTCTAGATGCATCTTCTTTCATCCATCACATTAAATTCGCGACCAATTCCTATATAAATTGGAATGAACACTAAAATGAATTAAGAAAAAGCTAATTGTTGTAGGACTGTTAGAAAACAGATTGGAAAATCCCTGGGTTTGGTTCTTTGTTTCTTGAGCTATATAATCATAGTACCTAATATAATAATACCTTCACATATTTTGTCTATAGCCGATCATCTTGGCT
Source organism: Heliornis fulica (assembly GCA_013399135.1). Taxonomy (NCBI): domain Eukaryota; kingdom Metazoa; phylum Chordata; class Aves; order Gruiformes; family Heliornithidae; genus Heliornis; species Heliornis fulica. Next base: position 1,071,053 of record VXBZ01002198.1, on the reverse strand, counting down.
CTTTGAAAAGGGTAATTTAATTTAGATGCAGGAGTTGTATTGCTAAAGGAATTATGTTTATGCAAGAAAACATTCGGATTCCTTTACCATCTGTTAATAGCACTATGGCCTGTGACTTAAGGTCCCTTGACTGTGAAAGATTTGGGTTGTATACAGTGTAAAAGCATTGTGCATTTGTTCATCAGTTTCAAGACCACTCCTTCCAAATTTTACTATTATACTTTTTTTAGCTTTTAATTGAACTCGGCATGGTTAATAAAAAGCAAGGATTTTTTTTACTTCCCTCTGATCAAACTAGAATTACCTCTTTTTTCTGTAACCCAAGAGATCAACTAATACAATATTTTCACCTGCTACTATGCCTAGTGAATGAGCAACTGAAAAAATAGGAAGAGGAAAAAAATAATCTTGAAATAGTACCATGTCTACAATGATCCATTTCAATTTAAAAAAAAAAAGTTAGTGATATGTTACTTCCAAGCAATGATTTATTGCTGACAATGGCTCTGTAGCTTCTAAGTTAGGACTGACATTTGAACAAGACACAACCAGGCATGAGTAAATCAGACTGAAGTAAGTCTAGTTTTTGATGAAGACAAGGGTACTTCTATCATCACATAAAATTTGGGAGACATGTTTTTTTCTACTGCATTTTTGCCAATGAAAGCAATGCACATTCACAAGAACTCCTAAAACAATGCTCTTCCCCTAAAATCACTACTTCTACTCTTTTTCTGATCATTTGAAGTGCTTTTCATTATGGTTATTAAAAGACAAAGGTGTCATGTGAAAGAACACAACAGGCTCTGCCCCATCACCTCAGTTCTCCCCAGACAACTTCCTCCACAGTTAGTCTGTTGAAGAACCTGTTGTGGCAATGCCATCTCTCAGTGCAAGGTAGACACAGCCCAACTTCTTTAGGATCCCTTCAGACCTCTTGATCCATGACAACCGGCTGCTCCTCCTTTTCCATCCAAGGAGCTGCACACAAAGCGTTTTGAGCAATAATATGGAACATTCCTTTACCCGGTCACCTCACTGGCAGTACCTTTATCAGCATATAGACATCTCCCCTGCCCCACACTTTTTCCCCCGTTAAAATCAGAACAGTGATTATACCACCAGAATCCTTTATATATAACTGAATTTCTCTGAAGAGTGGTAGAGTCTGGAACAGATTTTTTTTTTCCCTTGGCCCAGATGTTCTCCAATCTTAAAGAAAACACATTATTTTGAAACAATATTCCAAAAAAAGACAGCTATATAGCTAGAAAAACAACTATGCATCTGCAACATCACCCTACATTGCCCATAGAAGAGACATTCACAGAACAGATGTTCGTTCACTGCTTTCAGTACTTTCAATGCTGTCCAAAAGCAGTACTGAATTTTTTTCTTCACTTTTCTACTGCAGAGTACCAGAACAAATCATTGCTGGCTACACTGCGTCAGCCTTAGACTAACGCTCATACTTACGGCTGCTATTCTTCAGCTGTCAAACTGAAGAGGAATAGCAATAAGCTACACAACTCTGTTAAAGCTGATTTAAACGCAAATGAGAGTCAGCCAACACGCAGAGGAATTACAGGCTTCCGGAAAAAACACTTATCTCCCAGAAAAAAAAAAAAAAAAAGATGTTCCAGCATGTTTCAGGTTATTACTTACAAGCATTGGAACTGAGTATCAGTAAGTACCAGCTCATGAGAAAAGATAATAGGAAAAAGAGGCATGTGCTAATATAGAGTATTGGTTGGACTTCTAAATAAAATGACATAACACCTCCACTTTCAATATTTAATTAGGCAGGAAATCTAAATCTCATATCCAATTTTCTTTCACCGAAAGCTCTTTATTCTCAATATCACAGTAACTTCATTTAGTTTTAACATTAACAGGTGCTGTTTGAATTCAGTGCCAAAGAGAGGACAGGACATAAGCATAATATTACATTTGGAAACATGAGTGAAATTTGGCAGAAGCTAACATGCTGAGGTATCTAAGCCACTGCACATGTGCTCCTCGTAGTGAGCTGTGCCAGCTATGAAAACTAAACCACTCTAAGGTAAGATGTCCTGCAGATCCTATGCTTAGTCTGCACTTACTTCACATACCAGAGCACAAAAAAAAAAAAAAAAAAAAACACAATCCCACAGTGGTCCTCCACCCACGTGTATTTTCTCCTTTTGCTTCACAGCCAACCCCAAGAGGGAGCAATCATACCTATGTTCAAGCCAATGTTTGTTATTGCCACTTTATAGCACCCAGGAATCACGTATCTAAACTAGCCACTCATGTGAACGCAACGTCTCATACTGAGAAATGGGGAAGATTTAGCTAGGTGTAGGAAACAAAAACAAAACAAAAAAAAACCAAAAAAAACCCACAACAGTTAATATAATTGTATTTCACTGTATCATTGTTTTTCATATTTTTCCCCATTTTTTCACTTTCAAGGTAATGCATTCATTAAGAGTCTAAGTTGGCTACATTTCATACTTTTACAATTTTGTCCCAGTAGAAGCACAACTTTTGAGGGATATCACTGGCACAGGGACCAAGCAACACATCAAGTTTATTTTTGAATGGTTTGGAAGGCAATCTTTTTTTCCAATCTCATTTTCTGTATTCTTGCCTTTTTTACCTGGAGAAGAAATTTTATGTGCAAGTGTAATCCCACCACTTATAGAACAAAAAAGAAAAATCTTAACTTTGGAACTGGGTGTCCCACTATAACCTGCACATACAGAAAACATGTTAAGCCGTCTGAACATCCAGAAATCCATAGGTCCTGATGGGATGCATGGGAGGGTGCTGAGGGGGCCGTCGGGAGGCATTGCTAGGCCACTATCCATCATCTTTGGGAAGTCCTGGGAAATGGGAGAGGTGCCTGAGGACTGTAAATGTTACTCCAGTCTTCAAAATGGGCAAGAAGGAGGAATCGGGTAACTACAGACCGGTCAGCCTCACTTCCATCCTGGGAAAGGTGATGGAACGACTGATCCTTGGTGCTGTCTCCAGGCACATCAAGGGTAAGAGGGCTGTTGGGAACAGTCAGCATGGTTTTACCAAGAAGAGGTCATGATTGACCAGCCTGATAGCCTTTTATGAGGATATCACCGGGTAGATTGATGATGGTAGGGTAGTGGATGTGGTTTACCTTGACATCAGTAAGGCATTTGACACTGAGTTGGGATCAGTGGGACAGTCTAGCTGAAGGCCTGTAATGAGTGGACTCCCTCAAGGGTCAGTACCGGGACCTGTAGTGTTCAACATATTCATTGATGACCTGGACGAGGGAACAGAGTGCACAGTCAGCAAGTTTGCTGATGACACAAAGCTGGGAGGGGTGGTGACACACCAGAAGGTTGTNTGTTAGAAGGGGGGAAGCTAGTAGGTCAAGAGAGGTCCTTCTCCCGCTCTACTCTGCCCTGGAGAGACTGCACCTGGAGCATTGTGTCCAGTTCTGGGCCTCTCAGTTCCAGAAGGACATACAGCTCCTTGAGAGAGTCCAGCACAGGGCCACCAAGATGATGGAGTGGAACATCTTCCTTATGAGGAAAGGCTGAGAGCTGGTTCTCTTTAGCTTGGAGAAGAGGAGACTGAGGGGTGACCTCATTAATGTTTACAAATGTTAAGGGTGAGTGTCAGAAGGATGTATCCAGGCTCTTCTCTGTGTTGGTTAGTGATAGAACAAGGGGCAATGGGTCCAAGCTGGAACATAGGAAGTTCCATGTGAATATAAGGAAAAACTTTTTCACCATGAGGGTGACAGAGCACTGGAACAGGCTGCCCAGAGAGGTTGTGGAGTCTCCTTCTCTGGAGACATTCAAGATCCACCTGGATGCCTTCCTGTGTGAGCTAATCTAGGTGAACCTGCTCAGGCAGAGTGTTTAACTAGATTTTTTGGGGTCCCTTCCAACTCCTAATATTCTTAGTAGTTCACAGATTGATAAATTAGAATAAAAACTAATTATTTACATGTAGTAGTAGAATTTCCTTTCCTGGAAAGGAAAGGGAAGAGTTGAGTCTGTTTTCCAGGACAATACCCATCTCAACAGTCTGCAGGGTACTATACACAGGACTGCCATATCCTTCCTTAAGGAACTGACCATGATGCAGCCAGAAACTCAAATTGATGGATGCGAATCAGTAGGAAAAAGTCTGGATCTGCAGTTTAGTGGTTATGTCACTTACCTAAGGATGAATTACTTGGTTATGGCACTCTTGTAAGAGAAAAATGTGGGCTTGAGCAATCTCAGGTTGAGAGGAACATAGAATCAAGGCCTCCTACTTCTTGGATAAATAATTAATGCCAGTCTACTACATATCTCTTCACAGTGCCTGCCTGGCCCCTCTAGATAAACAGGTACCAGGGCATCTCATTCACAAGAGGTGCTTTGCTGCCCAAATAACGGGAGATTGAGTTGTGTGTACATGAGGAGTTATTCCTGCCTCCCTTTGGGGCTGGAGCATCCCTCTGGAAACAGCTTAAGGATCCAGAGTTGGCTCAGGATGGCTGGTCCTGGAGGTGGCTGTGGTTCCTGCCACACTTGAGAGCTTGTAGAGTTTGGAGCACTTAGACTTGCACAGGCAAGTTGTCAAGACTGTCCGATGTGGGGGAGGTTCTTTATAATAAGGATAAAACCTTCTTGCTGTGCTGAAAAGATCTCATGTATGGGTAGAAAGGGTGCTCTGATTGACAGCTCCAAGGCTGTTACAGGACAGTGAAAACTCCTCTCTATTAGTGCACCAAGTCTGCAAAATGGGTTGTTTTCTAGAGTCATGAAGACAGCCCAGCCATTTAGATATGCTGAAGGATATGATCTAGACGTGGACAAGGCAGGGCTACGCTGTGGTTTGGACTTGATCTTAAGTCCTTACAACCCAAGTGATTCTATGGTAAGAGATAGTTATCAAAAGCATCTAAGAGAAAATAGTATGAAATTTATTTTCAAATTAATATAAGTGCAATATGAATGTCTAAGGTTATACCCCAGTTTTCTACCTACCGGCTTCACTACACCGTTCTCTCCATGATGAATTTCAAATTCTAACGAGGAAATCTAGTTCTCATCAGCATATGGTCCTAGGTGTCTGCCTCCGTACTTTTTTAGCCAGGAGCCTAATCTTTATGAGCTGTAGTGTTGAACATTAGAAGGCTTAAGTTCTTTTTTAAACCTAGCATATAAAACCTTCTACTGTGTTTTAAACAGTGTTAAGTGCTTGTTTTATTTTTTCCAACAGACCAGCCCTTAGGATTTTAGATGAGAAGAAAACAGGTCAAATCTTTCCTACAGAAGCTTTTTCAAAATTTTCTTTTACATTTTGTAGTTAAAATCTGCAGAACCGAACTCACCTTTTATATCTTTCATCAATATCTTAAGACTTTGAATAGCACTTTGATTTATCAAGAACCTTAGAAGTAGGAAGAATCAATCAATATTAGTCAGAAAAATATTTAAACATAATTCTAGTTTTGATTCCTTTGTAACAGGTCTGACTTATCTTTGATCCCAGATTTTTGCAATAACTCATTAAAAATGTACAAAGAATTTGTTTGTTTGCAGATCAGCATCAGAATACCGATCTGAACATTTAACAGCCTGAGGGGAAAAGCAAGAAAAAAACCCACCAAACCAGAACACAGTCAAACACCTGCCTGTTTTTCAACACGACTTGCATAGGATTGTCTGCATTCCTAAATCACAGGGGTACCCTGAGCCCCCACTGTTGGATCAGCCTCATCACTTGAAGACAACGTTCAGGGAGTTTAAAATACAAACTTTTCTGTCTCCGTGGCTCTGTTGGTACACTGCAATAACAAGGAAGCTGCTATTCATTTATTTTATCAGCAATAATACAAGGAATAAGGCACACCCTTCAGGGAACTGGAAAAACCTGCTAAGCAAATGTGAGAAGCCTGAGTACCCATACCTTAGTTTTGTTTCACCAACAGAACTGAAGGCAGACTGACTGCAATGACTTGGTCTTAGCTGAGCAAAAGTAAAGGAGAGCAGAAACACAAGGGTTTTTCAACAGCACAGAGATAATTTTAAAATAATGATAAAAAAAAAGGCATTTAAAATAGAAAGGACAGTGTTGGCACAAGAACTGGTTATTACCAACTGATGATGAATAAATTTAGGTTGAACATTACAAACAACTTCCTCATGTTTGAGGCAATTTAGTGCTAGTACAGGCTTCTAATTAAAGAAGCAAGGGGAAAAGGCCCAGCTGCTTTTAAGACAGTGCTCCATATGGCTACGACTGTATGACAAAGCCTACAAGAGCATGAAAATAAAATTGATGAATAGGGAGGTTTTTTCCTGTCCCACATTCCTAAGAGAACAATAACTGTCAAGCAAATAACATCATTCCGATATAACTGTAAGATATAGCCATCTGTCAAGCAATATCCAAGAATAATTATACCATAAAAAAAAAAAACAGGTATCAATATCACAGCAGGACAAACTTTGCCAAGAATAAACTTCAGAGTATCTTTTAATAAAATGTTAAGACACATAACCTCACTTCTCATAACTTCATGCCCAAAACTTGTGCCCTCTGCATGCAAGAGCTGCAGAAAGCACACCTCTGATGCCGTCAGTACTTGCTCCCAAACCTTAAAGAGCTCAGGCTATTGGCATGGTTTCCATGCAACTAGTCAGTCCTGTCATTTGCACCCCTGCATTCTGCAGGCATGCAGCAGATCATCTTACCTGAAACATTCCATCTAACAGCCCAAGGGGCTCTTTCTTTGCTACCTTCAGCTCAGGCAGGATGATTCACAACCATGAACTGCTTTGCTACTGAAAGGTTCAAATTGCCTCTTTTGCCCATATATCATTAACCAGCAAAAGTGCAGCAGCTATGATGGTCTGAGGAAACCAGTTAGAGACATCAGGCACAGAAATAACATTCTAACAGACTAAGCTTTACAGTTTGAAAGAGCAGAGGTCTCTCAGGAACATCAGCCTTTCAGCTTGCTTGACACCTAAGGATATATGCAAAGTACACAAGTTGGTCTAAAATATGATTGCCTTTGAGGCTCAGACACTGTTTATACTACCAGGCACAAACCTGGCTAAGGAGGATCCTTATCTTCATTTTATTATTAGAATGTATCTGAAATTGAAGACAAACTGCAAAATATTTTTGGCCAGTGGATTCCACCTGATTTTTTGCAAAGTCCCTGACCACACCATGCACTCTCCTGAGGCCTTCTAAAGGCTCACACTGGAACACGACAACTAAGTGACCTGTAGAAGATGGAAAAGTATGAGCACTCCTCGGCAGCTGTACATCCAAGGCAAACCAAACACAACCTTTCACAACACACAGGCTCAGGACACTCAAGCTGGCAGAGCAAATTACAGAATGTGTGTTTCTTTATTCAATAACTGGTTAAGTTGTAATAATTGAATAATTGGATTTTAGCTAAGTACTAAACACATTTTGAGAACAGGTTCTTTGGTTGCTATCAAACAAATGGTCCAGACAGAGTCTGTCAGAGACACAAGTCTTGCCTGTCACAATCTCTGTCAACAGTTATACTGCTACACCAGCACAAAAGCTGCTTTACAGCTAGCTATCTGTTATTTTCTTTTCCCATACATGCTGAAGAAAGTAGAACAGCTCTTGTATTCTTGTCAGCAGACCTACAGTGTATAATTTTTCCTTAATTAACACACAACTTCACTTTAAATTTAGAATTCTAAGGCATTTCCTTTTTCAGTTGATTTCTTCCCACCTCCCCTGCCTTGCAAAACCATTGTGGTTAAACACACAGAAAGCTTTTGCAGAACAACAATAAAACTTTTCTGCTCAGAAAAGTTTTTATGTACATTAATTTCAGAATGTATTTTCTTAGTGAAGGACAGAGCACTGCATCTGCAAAACAGCATTAAATCCATTTTCAGTTTGTTTATATCACCACATTTTCTTTCCACTTTAGTTCATCTACTTATGCTAGAATACCAGTGTGGTGAGGTTTTTTTTAAACTTGTCATCAAAATAGCATACACTTTCATTCACTATGAGAGCCTGCAGACCTGATTTATGTATATTCCAAACATATGACTGTCTAATTCAGACGAGTTTAAAAAAAGTATGCCGAAAGAAGATACCACACCAAGGACTTCCCGCCAGCCAGGCTGAGCATAGGAGGACATATTTTACTTGACCTACCCTACTAATCTCAGCAAGTTGGACCTTAGCAACAGATGCAAAGCTCAAATGACCACTTTCAAATCCTTGGTGCAGCTCCACCTCCAACCTTTGATCATTTTTCCTCTGGAAGTAAGAAATAGATTTCTGCTCCTTAGCCTGTGTGACAGTCTCCTCGTAATCCACCAGCTGATCTCTAGTACTAGGAAGCGGGATTACTCAACTCAGCTTTAACTGCATTTCTCTCCATTGCTTAGAGGGATATCTTGGATACTAACAAGCTAACTAAAATTTTATTTAACTGTTTAAAGGTGATTTATATTATTTTGTTATAGGATTGCATATCAAAGTTACAAAACGACAACAATATACACATATCCTGACATTTAAATTTTGACATTCAGCAGTCTAACACAGAAGTACCTAAAAAATAGAATGAAATCTACTTAAACCAGTTCTCATTCCTCAAAATAGCACAAAATTGTACACAGAGAAATTGCTTGAAACGTAATTCACTTCTGCACAAACCTATCTTCAACTGGAATAAAGTTAGAATATTTTGTATCACAGAAGATCTTTACTTAAACATTAAAACCAGGCAAATTGGACTCTTCAGAAACACTGTTACCACTGCAAGCATACAGAAAAGCCTTGTATACAAAACTAACTTAAAGCACTTGGAAAACTTCCAGATGTTAAGAACTGCACCCATCACAAAATGCACTTGCTTTCTGTCCTCTGCTTTTTCCAAGCTGTGCCTGCAGACAAACTGACAGGATTCCCTGTCAGATATTGTGATTACTCTCCTCCACTGACCCCTGGCTGGTTTCCAGGCAGTCTGAATGATTTCGCTACGCCACTGCAATGACAGCAGAGGAATCCCGTATCCCAGGCAGCACAAGGGTTAGGTTTTTTCAGTATATTATTTTGAAACAATACTTTTAAAAATATTATCTTAGAAATATAACCAGGGTGATTCCTGTACAAAAATTCTGGATCTCAAATGTAGCTGTTTGTGCCAAATCTCAAGGTAATAAAGTCACACAAACTTGCAGTATTTATTAGCAAGTTGTTGAATTATTCTTTATCTTCATTCAAATTTAATTCCAATTTTATGCATAGGTCATTCTAGCAGCTGGTGCAACGCATGCCAAGTCATAAGCCAGAGACTCCCATACCAAAATATCAAATCAGTGACCCTCTGATAAAACACAAGCAATGGAAAAAAATCTGCCTGATCTTGACTGCCAGAACACAGCCTGGGCTGAGCTACATTGAGACAAGTCAAGAGCTGCCGTAAGAAGTCATCCAAGCTACCATGACCATACTATTCTCTCTTCAGTATTGTCTAATAAAAAACTAGCAAAGCAGAACAAACACTGTGTCTCATGACAATGCAACTTACAGACAGGGACCACTGACCAGGCAGTGGTACCAGGACATTAATTCACATGCTAGGGATGAAACTGGTTTCTTACTTAAAGAACAGAATATTTCATCCCTTCACTGACCAGGAAAAAAGTCTTTTATTTCAAGTTTTTACCATTCCTCATTTACTTTCAGAAAGAAAAAAAAATTAGTTACCGGTAACAAGTAATTTGTGCCTTCCCATGTAGCTTCTAGTTTCTAAATGAGGAAATGGGTTCATAGTAGTGTAAATACTGGATTTTTGGATTACCTTTCCTATGACAGTCTACATGCAGAAAAGAAAACATAACACAGTAAAAGATATTACAATGTTTAGGTAGCCAGACACAAGGCTTTCACCTGGTCTGTGGCACAGTTTCACTTCTCCACTGGGGAAGCAAGGCTCTAAGTGTGCTTGCCATGTCTGCCCATATCAAAACTCATCTCTCTAGTCAAGTGGGGAGGTAATACCTCAGCATACTACTCAAGAACAAGTTTCAAAGGAGAAAAGGTCAAGTCATTACTTACTAATTCAGAGTGGTGTATTATTACAAACAAGGCCTCTAAAAGTTGTTCCAAGAACCACAGCGAAATAGGTTTCTTTTTTAAGGCAGCAGAGACAGAGGGGAAGAGGGCACAGTTCCTCTTCACATGTGCAGGAGAAGGTACAAGGCAGCAACACCAGCAAGGCATTAGCAGTTAAGACAGAATAAAAAAACTCTATGAAAGACAAAGAAAGTAAAGGTATGCTTTTAATTAATGTATGACCAGCCAGTGAATGAGAAGCAACCCACTTACAAGGAAGGGGATGGAGACATCTGGTCTCTGTACCAAAGACTCTGTCCTGATAGACTGGGAGCCAGGAACAACAGGAGTGCGCTGGAATCCTGCACAGACCACAGCAGCTCCAACCATGTCCTGTGCAGGCAGTGGAAGGATACCCTCTATGCTCATTCCAAGCCTAAGGAACCACATCAGCTGCAAACTAGCAGCTAAACAAATATTTAGCGCTAAATACCACGATATAATATGATATTTGCTTTTGGACAGCTGGAAATAACTGAATTTATTATTTAGATCTTCACAATATAAGCAAATATAAGAAACCTCAAAACATATAGCTGCTCTAACATACTGAAAACTGACAATACAAACACATTAAACAGACACTGAAGGTCCAAGTACTTAATACTTTCCTGTCCCTATAGTCTGATAGTCTTAGAATGTATTAACATGCATGCCATGTTTTCTTTCCAGGAATCTGGAGATGCTCCATATAATCAAGAAGGTGTTGTTTCTTCCTGAAGTACCACCACTACCAAAACCAAACAGCTTGCAAAAACATACAATGCACCTGATGGCACCACATGCCATTCCAGAAACTTTTACCTGTGATGACAGCAGGTTTATTTTAATAAGCTGCAGTGTTTTGGTAAGTAATACATGTGCCTACTGAACTGATACATACATTTTAAATATTAATGCTATATCCAAGCTAGATGAAAGCATTAGAGAAGACAGAATAAATGATTTAATAAGTAGGGATGTTTAATTCCCTTCTGTAAGCTAGCAGCATGTGAAATGGTGAGTTCAGTACTTGGATAAAGTAACCAGAAAGCCTCCTGTTTTCTTTCAAATTTAATTGCTGTCACCCACAGGAAGCCAAAACCACTAGCTGAAACTCATTAAATAATGTGATGGAGCTGAAAGTCTGAGGAGTAAAATGTAAATTCAACATTAATGAAGTGGCACTTACTCAACTGTCATCATAGATTATATTTGTCCACCTACACAACAAAGTTACAGAATTAAACGCTGTGTTACAGCTTCTGCCTACTTCTATTCATAGAGAAGTAAAATAATATTTAACTAAAACCTATATTCCCGTCGAAAGCTTTAATTCTGAATATTATTTTTTTTTAAAAGCCAGCTAATGCTGCTTTTGAACTGCTGAGACAGAAGCAAGCCAACCACTAACAACAGCTGCTGGACTTACCACACTACCTGTTTTCACATTGCAGATGTTGGTTATTATGTTTCTCTGTACTCTTTTTTTTTTCCCCCCAGTCATTTAAGGTAGTAATAACAAACCAGGAATGATTTGGGTCACAGTCTACTACCTCTCCCACATAGGAAAAACAGATCCTACGACTGACTTCTATCTTGCCTCAGTACTGAACTGCTGCACAGCACTTTTGCTCTCCATTTTAACTATCAAGATTTCTCATAAGACTAATCCAGCTTCCAGAAGCACCCAGGGTGTCTCGCCCACCCTGTTCCAGGTCTCAGGGCCCAAGCACATGACTCTCACAGCAGTCAGATGAGGGACCAAAGGCATCACTCAGCCAGCACCTCCCTCCAGGCACTCCATACACAGTTTTATCCCCGAGGTTTGTTTGCCATTTTGATACCCATGCTCAGACTGGTGGTGGCAGCTGGAAAGTGGTCCAAGGCACCATCTGTATCACATTTCAAACACACAATGAGCTTTCGAAGCACGGGGCCACATACTGCAGCACTGTCAGGGCAGTTTAAGACTTGCTCGACTATAGTATTATAGTGTGTTCTTATTACAAAATTTCTGGCACATGTAATTTTGGTGCTATGAAAGAAACAGAATTGGATCTTTGGAGAAGTAACAGATCTTTGAATAAGAAGCCTGCAACAGCTCTGTGGTACAGCGTGGATGTTCCTTTCCCTGTAGGAAAGCAAATGCTTCGAATTTAAGCTTGCAATACTGAAGTTACTGGTTATCTACACACGTATTGGAGGTAACAGACTTACTGAGCAGTTAACCTTGGAGACTGAGCAAGAAGAGGTTCATTTCAGTGTCTCTAGGATCTACAGATGGCAAGAGAGCAGCAGTGGTGCCAGGACAGGGTGCATCCTGGGCAGACAGCTAACAAAGGGCTGCTGTTTGTCCTGGTGGGAGCAGCAGTGACCCTGTCTTGGGCTGGCAGGACGGAGAGCATTAGGGGAGGAGCAAGGACTTGTAGACAGAACCTAGAGTAGAGATTTCACATCCTCCTTAGGCTTTACACTCTATTCACCTTACTGAAGGAGCAAGCTGCTTGTTCAGAAGTTGATTTTGGTCATTTCTGCAGCACTGCTAGCCTCAAGATGATGCAGCTTCAGTGCTTCCCCTTCCACAGGCACAATTCACTCACAATTTGATCCTAACACAAGACTTAACTGTGTTCACAATTTCCCAAATGACCCAGATTACAATGAGATAGTTAACTGCTCATGAACAGCTTATTCATTGAGAACTCCTATCACACTATCTGTTAAGCCACTGAAAACCTTCATTCTTGTATCTGTCAAACCTCTGAGAAGAGATTTAACACTGTTTCTTCGGATCATTTCTTTTTTTGCAACTCTTGTGTGATAAAAAATTTAAGTTTTCTATCATCTGAAGTTTCAAGGCATCTCCTAAAACCACAAAAAACTCTTCTCCGTCTGTAGTGGATTTGCAATGTGGCTTCTTTAAAAAGCAACTATAAGTTTCTTAAGGGTCCAACAAAGCATATCCCAGCTGTGCTCCCAAAGGCCAAACTCCCATACCCTGTTGCTGACAAGGCCAGCTGGTCCAATCAGCACCAGTCAAGGGCCTCTGGGAATCACATTTTAGAGACAGAAGAATGCAAACAGCCCCATTTTGCCACCAGAGAAGGGAGTGAGATGTAAGAAACTTTGCAGACACCAAGGTCAGTGAAGGGGGGGAGAAGGAGGTGCTGAGAGAAGATTTCCTGTGGCCCATGGAGAAGGCGGGTGTCCCCCCCCACTGCCCATGGAGGATGAAGAGACCCCACTCGTAGCCCATGGAGAGGTACCTGGTCCAGGCAGGAGCCCACCATGAAGCAGGTGGAGGAACAGGGAGACCTACATTGGAGCAAGCCCCTGATAGAACCTACAGCCTGTGGAGAGAGATAAGAGGCAGAGAGAAAGAGAGACAGAGGCCCACACCGGAGCAGGTTTACTGGAGGTGCTTGTGACTCT
>VXBZ01002198.1:1018182-1050866 GCA_013399135.1 Heliornis fulica | reverse complement strand
CCTGCGAGGCACCCGCGGGGCTCCCGTCGCGGAGCCTGAGGGAAAGCAGCGCCGCCGTCGGTCTTTGGTGCGGGCCTCCTGCCGTAGGGGGCCCCGGAGCCCCGCACGGACGGTCGTCTGAGGGGGCTGTGCTCGGGAGGCAGGCACGGCGATGAGCAGGGCCATCAGGTAGAGGCTGAAAGACAGGCAGGGTTCGGTGGCTGGCGAGGGCAGTGGCGGCTGTGCCGGGAAGGGCGACACTTGATTCCCTCAGTGAATTTCTTCGGAATCCTTCACCGAGGGTTCTTGCCGTCTTTTCCGCGTGAAGGAGCACGCTGGTGTTGGAAACAGGTGTGTTCGCAGCAGCGCTCTCCGATGCCCAGGACGACCAGCCCCGGAGAGCTGCCCTGCAGAAGCGCCAGCCCAGCCCGCGCCAGGCTGTACTTGGTTCTTGGCAAACCACAACGTGTGGCGTTACAAGTGGTTTTGGATGCTTCAGCTCTCCTGTACTCAGTGGGACTTGCCTGCGTTACCTTCAAGTAGTGTTCCAAGTTAGCTGTGTAAGTCTGACAGAAATTCATAGTGATACATAACCAGTTCCCCGAGACTAATGGCTTCGTACAATTTCCTCGCATTTCTTGGGGCAGGTCTTTTATTACTAGACACACAGTCGTGTATAATGCAGTGAACCCCACTCAGCCTCCTCTGATACTTGCTCCTGTTGAGTTTGAAATTATGGGAGTTTTGGCACGTTACAGGTTTTCAACATGTCATCCATTTTTTGTTTAGATCAGCAAGTCATTAACAATTACTTCCTTCTTATCTATCTTCAAAGGCTAGGGACACAATTCTTCCATGATCCAGCAGCAGCCGAAGCATTCCTGAATGGAAACCGGTTGAACATAGGTGGTTAGTTTTGGCATAAATTATTCTCAAAGACAGTAGAGTAATTACAATGCCTAGAGGTGCTAGACACCTCAAAATATAGCCCAGTTTCGGGATGAATACTTCTTTTGTGTGTGTTTTTTTGAGATCATATTTTAAATATTCTTCTCACCTTCCTTTTAAATAAATATTTTACAAGATTAAACAAATGCTGTGCTAATAATTTCCTTCTTTTAATGCTGAGTACCACCCAAGTACTTTTTCATATCATGAGGCTTAACCTTATTTTGAAAATTAATTTTAAAAAAAAAAGTTTTGAGTTGTGATGCTTTATATGCAAACTTTTAGTTGAGGCCAGGCTGTTGTAGGCAAAACTTAAATTCCCCAGGATGAAAATGCTGACAGACGCTAAGCAACAAAACTCCAAAACAAGGCTTCCATCCAGAAAGACGAATTGCTGTTGTACCCATCCAAGTACTGGCCTTCATTTCCTTTTGTAGGGTTTGGCAGGAGCGAGCTGAGCCCTCCATCGGTTTTGAAACAGGGTGTATACTCCACAAACCCAAAACAAAGCAACTCCTGTAAGCTGAACACTCCCATGTGATAGCAACCTAGATGTGGATACAGAGAGAATGAAGAGCTTTCCGCAGGTCCGTGCTTTTTCCAAACCCTAAACAACCATCTCCAGAGGCTGTTCTCTAGCATGACTGCTCTTAAGAACTAAGCATCCTGATATTATTAAATCACTCTGAAAGTCTAAGAGCTAGACTAGAAAAAGAAAGCTAGGGAGTTAAATTTAGGCAGGTTAGATGCCCTTCTCACCAGTCCCCAAAACACTTTAGACATGACTGATGTGGCTGGGGATTTTCTTCTGTTTTGTTGACACAGTTGGAAGTCAGCAAAAGCAGCATTTGAGGTCTCTTTCAGGGGAGCACGGGTGTTGAAAGACATCTCAGGTGGTACCATGCCTACAGTTCACTGTAGGCCCACAGCATCTTCACAGAATCACAGAATGACTAGGAAAGGAAAACCGTACCTGTCCTCTCCTAAACCATAGTTTAGTTCCTCATTGGTTCCAGAGAAGTAGCTGGTCACAAGGTGTTGGCATCACTCCAGTTGCTAAGTTGTTGTTACAAGGCAGCTAAAACATATTAAATACTTTCCTAAAATTATTTTTCCATGCAGGCAATTGCTGCATCTGGCACAAGTACGATCTCGTTAATGGGAAGTGAAACTGAGCCCTTTCAAAATGTGACCAGTTCCATGGGAGTATTTGAGAACTGCTTTAAATATGTTTAGGGGCTGACACTGACACTTCTGCTGTACATAGCTGAGATTCTTGCATAATTTAATGGAGCCATCTCAGGTGTCTCCCACGCTGTTCAGAGCACTGAAGCTGTGGTGTCCAGATTTTGGCACACCGTTTGTATCACATTACATCAACTACTACACTTGCTTTGGTAGGAAATTTCCTAGAAGAACAGGGTGGTTGGATTTTTTTCAAACACATATTTGAATGGCTCCCACAGTATATATGACAGCTGCCTCCAGTCATTTCCTTGATTTAGTCTAATACAAGTATAATCAATATTATTCTTTTTTCTGCCTCAAACACCAGCATTGTTGATGCAAGTGAAATAAATGATGTAGACCTTTTTTCCCCTGATGCATTGTTGTAGATGCTTGCTGGATTTTTTGTATTACTGTTTCATCCTCATAGCATTCCAGCAGACAGGCTTGTGGCTAGCAGGAAGGACTGGCTGACTGGAACTGAAACCAGTGAAAAATCTGTTTCAGTCATTGAAGTCTGAGGATACTGGAAACTAAAATGTTTCAGTCATTACAAATGGAAGATACTGGAAAATATGTAAAAATATAATAATTTATTAAAAGCACATTCATTTTGTTTTCTCACTTTTTCCTATTATAATTGCAAAACCTTCTGAAAGTTGTTTGGCAAAACTGTGAAGTATATCTGGGTACAGAAAAATTAACTATGCAAATTGTTTTATTGAAATCACATTCATGTATACACATTATGTGCCTTGTCTTCTATTAGAGATGCAATGTGTAGTAATATCCTAATTTGTTAAAGCAAAGGAGTGCTCTAGAAACTCCAGATTACTGACCGCTATGCTAGAAATCCATGTGGTTTGTGTTAGGGTGCATGGACCTTGAATATATTAATAAATATTAAAATATATTAAACCTTGTTTTTCATTGATTTATGTTGTTTTCCTGAGGAACCAAGGCTTATGATACTGTGATATTCATGGGCAATCTGTCTTTGAGTTCTCCTTAGCAATTTCTGAGTTTTTTCTAGCTGCACTTTAAGTAATTTTCAATGACTTTCATTATATTCATGAAAATCTCAAAATACATCAGGTTTTCCCTTCAACTTGTGAAGCTTTTCTGTCTACAGAGTTCTCAGTACTTCAGGATTTTCTAGTATATGAGAATATCTCCTCAGGATTCAGCTATCAGAAAGGTACATGCATGATGTAGACAGACATCTTCAGGTCTGATGTTTTTATTCTGTGTGCTCAGTGAGCTTGCCATGGCTGTTTTTACTGTGTGTAAGCTGTTTTGAATATTCATACAGTTTTGCTAAATAGCCAAGTTTAATTTTGTCCCTTCATCAGATATCTCTTGTTCTTCTTGATCAGTCTTACAGTTTTCCTTCCAGAAAACCATGTTGATATCCCTTCTGCCATTCATACCACCAATTTCTCACAAAGTAGAAACTAAAGTTGATTCAGCAGAAGTGCAACAGTTTGTCTCACAACAATTTATCTGTTTAATTGGTATTTAAATTCTGTTTTGAATTCTTTCCCGGATGTCTTCTTCATGATCTTGCTTCCAAACCATATTAAATAAGCTGTTCTGTAATTTTTATGCTCTTTTTCATGCTTCAATTTTTATGCTACCAATATATAAGCTTGCCCAAGCATCAGTCTGCAGTCCAGTTTGCTGAACTTTGCAATACATCCATTGATGCCGCTCCGTCCAACTTGAGAAGTCCTGTTGGAGCCTTCTCTCACATGGAGTCTTCCTGTTCTGAAGAGTTAATTATAATAATTATGAGTGCTATTTCAGATTTAATGGTGTCAGCTCTCCAATCCATAAAATTCAATAGATTTTCATACAATTCCTCATTGTATAATCAGTGTCTGATCATCCCTTGTTTTTCTTACTAGAATCTCACACTTTAATGATTTATTAATTCTGCTTTGTAGGTAAAACACTTCCTTACTGGCATGCAGAAATCAAACATTTCCTCAGAGTTTTGCTGCCATCTCCTGATCCCTGGCACACCCACTGATACCTCATTTAATCTGCTGTAATTGTTTGGATTTGCTTAACTAAGCAGCCACCTACCACCACCAATCTGCACTGAACCAAAAAGCAGACACGTCCTTCGTACTTCTTAATATTCAAATTATGTTGTAATACAGTGCTTGGAGAGGAGAAAACACATGCAGTTGAAACTTAGAGCAAAAAATGTGCATTTGCAGTACTTCTAACAAAAGATGTACTTTATGACCTAAGCACTGATGTTGAAATTTCTTAGAAAACTACTTCAGGATTTGTGGAGGAGTTGTGAAAGAATTTAAAATGTAATTAATGCAAAGTTTAGGATGTACCAATTAGGCTTCCACTTTATTTTGCTGAATTCCTGAGAGGGTGAAGTGTTTGCATCATGGGATAGTTAAAATGTCAGTGCTTTCTTTGTCTTCCCTGGCAGCTACAGAAAACTACTATTATTAATGAGTTTGGATGTGGCTGCAAGCCAGGAATGTTCTGGTTTCTGAGTGTGATCCTCCACGTGCATTTTACTTTTCCACTCACAGAGTGGATCTGTGAACTCAGAGATTGAAGTCAGAAGCTAGGGAGTTTGATCCACCAGTCACACGTGTCTCCAAATGGCAGACAGAAGTATGCAGAAGAATAGAATTTGGTTGGATAAGCAGCTCTTCTGTTGTTGTTGTTGTTGTTGTTGTTGTTGTTGTTGTTGTTTTAATTTGCTGTCTGTTTGTCTGATCTCATTTCCCTCCGTTTTCTACCCCAAACCCTGTCTAATTCCTTCTTGCAGCCGTGAGGCAGAGTGCAGAGCACTTGTGCAAACTGGATCTCAAGCAATGAGCACAACCTGCTGCTCCTTCCCTTTGAGCAGTGTGTGGCTGCAGAAGGGAAAACAGATCCCCCTTGGGCAGTATGTTATCATCATATTCAGTGGACAGTACCGAGTGTAACCTTTAGGGAATGCATTAGAAAAGAGGCAACTCTTCAGGTATGGACACGACACCAAGATGAACAGGAGATACATGCCCATGATCTCTCAAAAGCACATCATCTACTAAAGAAGAGGGAGCTGGTTGTATTTGTTCACAACCTGGCATATGCTTATGGCATGCTCCCATTTTAAAACTTCTCGAATAAATCAGTGATATTATGCTAATGGGAAAATGGGACAACTGGTGCCTCAAGCAAACAGTCTGTTTAGGAGGAAAGAGGTTTGCTTTGGAGGTAACCTGGCCCTCCAATCTCACAAATGTTGTTATGTACGTAGCTGCAAGTTGGGGAATATCAGAACTGAGGAGATGGTAGTCCCAAAGAGGCAAAGATACCATCCCTGTGAATGTCTCTCTAAATAAACAGTATTACCGCAGCTGTTATGCCTGAGATGCACCACCAGCACTTGTGCATTTAGGGAAAAGTAGAGAGGGTCTTTGTAGGCTGATAAATGAGCACCGATTACTGATGAGACACTCATTAACAATACAACTGTTATCAGTTGTTACTAAGTTATTATTATAAGTATCAGATTGTTACACTAAGATTGCCTGACAAAAACTGAGTGCCATGTACTCCTCCATTGGAAGGAAGGACACTTATATAAAATTTCCTCCAAAACTTAGCAAGTCCCACACCTTTCTCTTAGGCCTAGCAAGGTGTGGCCCCGCCTACCCTTAAAATCAGGGCTGCACCCAGCTGTGTTGTGCTTGATCTGTACTGAAAGACCACAGCAGCCCAACCTGTGGAGCTTCCTGATACGTGCCAGATACCTTAGCACAAGCTCCTGTGCACAATCATTGGATCTGGATGACTCAAGCACAGGCAAATTCCTTGCAGACAGTACTGTGATTGTCTCAGATTTGTCTCTTCCTCAGTACAAGCAGAGATGTTTTGAGCTCAGGCTGCAGCAGAGCTCAAATCCAGAGGAGTATCACAGGTCTCTTCTGCATAAATGCACTGGCAAACCTGTTCTTTCTTCTCAGGTGGAGCAGCCATAGATTCTCAGAGTCTCCAGAACTACTCCCCTGTGCTCAGGAACAAGCTCCTACCCATGAAAGATGGTTTAGACCCAATGGGACTATGAGCCACTCAAGATCAGCAGAAATAGGGACCATAAATCTGGCCAGAGCTGCTGAATGCCACACTCCTCTTTTCTCACCCTCCACTTGTGCCAGCTTTGGAGAGGACTGAAGTGGGAGCTTTGCTCTTTCTGTGACTGGAGGGTGAGTGCCTTCTTAACATAACTAGGAGAAAGGCAAGCAGCTTCAGCTCAGTTCCGTCCTTTTGTGTGTGAGCAGTGGTCTTTCCAAGTCAATGTTCATACCTCTCCAGGCTGGATAACACACTGTGGTTCTTTGGTTTCTATTTTGGGTCAGCTCATCTGGGGTGAATTGTAAGCAGGCTGGCTCTGCTTGCTGCCCGCCAGCACAAGCCAGCCAATCTAGTGCAAAATCTCATTATCAGTCTTTTATTTTCAACTCAGTTAAACTCTAGTAGTGTTCGGGTCTGCCAGAAGTCCTGTTCTCTCTGTGGTCTTGTCATCTGGACAGTTCTTTTCTCCCCATTTTGCTCATTTTTTGTGTATGTGTGTGTACATATAAGGGAGGGCTGGGAGGAAGGAACAGCTTCCCTAAGAGACAAACACCCATTTCTCTCCCTAAGCTGGAAACCTATTTAAATCTGCTTGCTGGGAATCAGCCCTTCAGCTGATTCCCAACACATGCACAAGGTAGGGTGAGCGGCTCTGCTGAGTTTTTAAAGAGCCCATGCAGCCTGTTACACAGGGTTTGACATCTGCTACACCAGACCCAGCTTTCAGACGTTTGTGCCAGGCTACACTGATTCAGACTGGAAAACTCTACAGTGAATGTCTGCATCATTTCTTGCCCAGAGAAAATATCAACTGAAGTATTAAGTAATTTCTGAAATTAAATGTGGGAAGGATATATTGTTTTCAGTAGGGAAAAAAATTAATCGAACATTTATGGAGAAGGTTTGTTTTGAAATTGAGCAGGGCAGGTAGGGAGGCTTTGTCAGATACTTTTCACTGCACTAAAGAAAGTCTGCTGTGATTAAGGTTATTTTAAATCTCAGTTTATGGAAATACTTGCTACCACTTAAAGGTTAAGACTGTCCCAAAGCAAACTTACGCCTCTCACAGTTACCATCCTGTTTGTGCACCATTCTCACTGTTCAAATAAGGCTCCGCAGCCCCTCTCAGCCCCTAGCCTGGGCATGCCCCCTGCACAAAGCCACTACACATGAGGCAGCCCAGGGTTACACGATGGAGGCAGAATTTTCCAGTAACGGTTGTTTCCAGCTGCTAGACACTGAGCCGCAGCCAAGCAACCAGTGGAGAGCAGGGACACTTTCCCGCACTTTCAGTGCGGCATCTAGGCAATGTAAGGGAAGCAGCTGTCTGATTCAGCGGCAGGCAGAGCAAGAGCTGGATCCCAACACCTTGCTGGGGCTGCACTGTCAGTAAGAGCATGTGGGATGAAAACTGGGACTTGCAGAGAAGGCAGATATTCAGGACTGGCAGGACAGGAATGCTATTTTGAAGCCACCAAAGCGAATGACAGCTGGCAGAAACTGAAGATCCAGAAGGATGTTAGGGTTGTAGACTAAAGGGAAGGATGGAAGAAATAAATTACTGCAAAACTGGGGCTCTAGAAAAAGTAATTGGTAAGGCAGTTGGGATGGAGAGAGAAGGTGCATTAGAGAATGCCGTCCCAGGGAAGAAACTGGCGCTAGAAACCAGCAGAGGTGGGTAAAGCTGGCAGGTGACAGAGTGAGCAGTCACAGATGGGAAAGAGCCAAGCAAAATTGTCTTCTTGTTGTCCAGGGCCTCTAAGTGTTCACTCTGAGAAGCCGAGAGGGAACCCAGGACACGAAGGAACACAGGATCTACCCTCGTGCCACTCGCATGCTGGACTGACTGTTGCAGCTCCTGCTGAGCTATCAGACTGCAAGGGGGATGGTGCCATGCCCACTCAACTGGCTCTAGCAGGGATGGGTTATTTAGGGGGAGTTCCTGGAATTGGCATTCCCACTGGCATGGTGAGTTGTTGAAGTCATCTGCTACATGTGCATTTTTTTCAGGGTGGAGTCTCTAGATCTCTTAGTATGGTTTTTAGTTGCTCTCCATTTGCCACAACTTGATGGTCAGGCTGTTGTCTGCATTCTGATATTAGGCAGAGAGCTTTTAGCTGTTTTGCATAATATGGATTTTATTGATCTTAATCTACCAATAATAACAGTCATGGCAAGAGAAAAACGGTGAAATCTGCTGCAGATGAAATGTACTGTGGGCCACAGCACTGTCAGTAGCTGATAATGGTTATTATACATAGTACTGCCTTCTTGGGTAGACCCTTGCACTTGTTTTGGAAACAGTTCCTGATCTTCCTCCTCTGACGAATGTGTATGGCCACGAATGTGAGTGCTCAAGCCAGGCTGATCCTCTTTTTCTGGATTGTATGTAACAAAAACTCCAGCTGTCTTCAGGTTTTCTGTGTGCAGAAGGTTGTGAACTCATGCAGCCTTTGGCACGCCTGATGCTGGTCTTCATTTCTCTCTGCAGCTATGTGTCACCGTTTGGTTTGAGCCAGGGTACTGTAATTTAAGATCAACCAGGTACCATCAGCATTTAGGAATCTCTTGAGTGTGGCATTTTGTAGACCAAGAACAAATACATCAATAAGGCTGCTGCTGGCACAGCATTGTGGGAGTCACTCTTTCTGAGCTCCTGGGGTGGGTTTGTGGCCCACAGCCCCATGAAAACTTCTACTACAGACTAACACCTGTTGAGAAAGGATGACTGATGACTTGACCAGTGGACCAGTATGTCAGATGGTACCAGGGTTACTTTGAGCTGGTCAGCTATGCTTATTCTCTTGTCAGTCCTTTTCGACATACATAGTGAATGTGATCACGTTGGTGTTTCATTGATAGTGTGGCAGGAAATCTCACAAAATGTCACTGATGAGACCGGACTAGGGCATGCCAGGGATGCCTCTGCTGCCAGGCTCGCGGTGCAGGTGGCCACAGCTCAGGAGAGTGCTGGGCAGTGGTCTTGAAGTGGCACCTTTGTTTCCAGAAGCTTTTGCCCTACCACGGGAATCCAGCCCTGCAGCATCAGATGGGTGTGGAGGCAGACAGACAGTGGTAATGTTTCTTTCCAGTTTCAGTAGCATTATCAGATCTTCACATTAAGCTAGATTAAAAGTGTTCCCTAGTTTCAGTTAGTGATTTTTATGATCTCCTTCTGCTAGTAGCACCCAGTGCTATATATATCACTTTATATATTCAAAGCTCAGTTCCTGGGTATCTCAGCTACATCTGAATATGCCAGCAAATCAACTCCTAGGTTATCAAGTCAGCACCCAAAATGAGGGATATGAAATTAGAGACTAACACAATAAGGACCCCTCTGCAGGAACTCTGCAGCAGAAGCAGAGCAGACTCCAGCACCCCAGGGACAGCATTCTGCTGTCTTAATTGTGAAGCAATCCTGTTTCTTCATGTGGTTGCCTGGGTTGTTCTCTGTTTGTTTTCCAGTTTCAGCAACAATGGGAACAAGGCTCTGGCAGACAACAGATGCTTTTGGTTTAGAAACCAATTCATACCCGCAGCAGGACTGAAAACCAAGTATGAAGTGTTGTAAGTAAAAACTAAGCTAAAAGTTAAAATTACAAAATTAGCTTTGCCAGGTTTAAATGATTGACCATGCAACATTAATGTTGTTCAAATGCAGTTTTTTCTGAATATATTTATGTGTTTGTCAGTGCGTGTTCTTTCTTATCCCAGGGGTGTTGAGAAAAAATTGCAAGAGATAGGAAAAACAGGAAGGTGAATTTGGACTAGTCCATGCAGGCAGCTGGAACATGCCAGCACTACCATTTCACTTACACTTTGCATAAGAAAGCCCAGCAGAAGGGACTAAAGGACATTTTGCAAAGAAACTCCTGGAAGCAGCTATGTTGGGATAAGCGTAAGACTATACATACTCTGTTTTATTGGAAAGGTTATGGTCTCTCCATATAAAAAGCTTCTGCACCAGTAAATATTATTTTGCCTTATAAAAAAGGATTGAAATGTAGACTTAGAGTTGACTAGACTTTTCTGCAACTCACTAATTCACATGTAATTCTGGATGTGATCTTGCAGCAAATAATACCTGTGACAGCACTTTGCATGCAGGCGGTGTCACTGCATGCAGACGGCCTGTGTCAGGTACTGTCTATTCGCACAGATCGGGTGCAAAGGCGGAACCTCCGTCCTCTCTGGGGCACTTACCAGACACAGCATTAGAACGGGAGTTACAAAGTAGACAAACAAAATGCAACAGCATTGGGGGAAACTTGTGGAGTTACTGAACCTGTTTGTCTTTCTAGACACCAGCAAAGGCTGATGGTCATAAAAGACTCTTCTTTAAAAACAAAACCAGCTTGTGTGTGCTATGTAATGTTTTTCCTTTCAGACTCAGGTTGGCAGTGTCTCTTTAATGTGCAGCACTGTGAACTTAAAAGAAATCTCATTATCAGCCTTCCTAGCCTTAAGCACTTCATCAAGTATTCCACGACTGCTGGCTTGCAGATGCTGCAGTTAAGGTGATGGGTGATGGGGGTTTGTTTGCGTTCCCTCAGGCCCTTTCCTTGGTTGTGTATGGGGCTATAAATATCTTGCCCCTGAGAAAAGACATGAAAGTAATCACAGATATTAATTAGATGCCATATGATTATGTTGATTTTTTTTTCTTTCAAATTCTGGAGTCACAAAGCATAACTTTTAATTACCCATTTTTGTTTGGGGAATAGTAGGATCTTCTTCAGACGTATATCAACACGATCACAAAGATGTATAATTTCTTCTCCAAAATTCCTGATTCCCCAGGCCAAATTTAATAAATAAAGAAACATTTATGCCAGAATCAAAGAGTTATGCACCCCTGAGTAAAAGTTCCAGTTCCTCTGTTGTGGGTTTCAGCACTATACATCTACCATCTATTGTTCACAGAGATCCTTCAGATAGAGATGAAAAACTTATAGTTCATTTCAGTTCACTTTTAAACTTCTAAATTAAAGACAGAAAATTTAATTCAAATGAAATCATATTCAACTGATTAAGTAAGTAATTTTTAATGCCTTCTCTTACCCTGAAATAGTTGGTACAACAAAACCATATCACTTAATTTAAACTACATCCAGCTAATACGACATGCTCTTGTTGTATAATCAGAAGACTCCTTTCTGCAAATATTTTTGAAAACCCCAAGCACGTAACTTTAGACTGATAATTGGTGTGGTATTTTGGGTAGGTAGCTTTCAGCAAAGTAGAGACTGGTACTGATCCATTGGTATCAGAAACAGCTATAAATTGCTGAGACAGAGTCTTCAGGCAGGATCCAATGCGACAGGCACTCACTGGTTGCATTGCTTTGGATTTCAGATGTTCCTCTTGCTTTTCTATTCCCATCATCATGCAGAAAATTATTGCAGGAGTGTGTGGACTGGTTGCATTCCACAGCTGCTGAGCCTCTGCTGCCTTGAAGCCTCTGAAATAGCTGAGTGGAGGAGAATTTTACAGGGACTTCTGAAGGTATCCTGGTGACTTTCAGCCTTTGATGTGCTTAAGTTAAGCCAGTTCAGTTTCTCAATATATGAAAAATATGATAAGATTTTCTAGTGTCCGCTTTCTTCCTTTTTGTTTAGTTTCTAAAGAATCAAGGTTTATGTGTCCATGTTTTCCCAATAATTCTCGGGTCTGTTAGCAGGTTTCAACCAGAGCTGACATAGATCTCAAAGACAAGTTTGTGTTTACTCAAAGGTAGGTCAACTTTCTGAGAGCAGGTGGCTGATACAGGGAGAAATCAAAACTGGTGATCCCACACCAGAAGGCTGCAAGAGCTCAGCAACCTGGTCTAGTGGAGGGAGTCCTTGCCCATGGCAAGGGGTTGGGACTAGATAAGCTTTAAGGTCCCTTCCCACCCAAACCATTCTATGACTGTGATTCTATGATTATTAGATGTCAGGGAGTTTGTGCTACAGAGCCACATCTGTGAGACCTAAGTCATCCTAAAAGCTCCCATCAGAATTTTGCATGGTTGGAAAATGGAGAAACTGCAGTCCAGATGGTGTAGAGGGTGTTGTAGTAAAGCCATTTCTTTGTCCAGTATGAAAGCAGACTGTTAAAATATGTGTGCCCTCCTTTTCTTTCTGTCCTGTGCTGTCCCAAGATTCTCTAAGCTGCATCCCTGAAATTTCATTCTTGCCTCACAATTCACCTGCCAGAGGTTTATGGAACCTGATTTGAATGTCATGTATTTGCCATCCAAAGCAGCAATTCAACCACCCTATGCCCACTCTCCTAAATATATACTGTAGAAAAGCTCCCCTGTGGTTTATGCCATGTGCCATTCAAATTTGATTGCAGAGGTTCTTGCACTCACGCGAGGCTGTCCGTGTCTCTCTCCCACCCACTCCCATTTTCCAGCCTGTACTCTTACCAGGAACACATTGGTCTGAATTGGTGGTGCACCCATCCCTTGGCCAGAAATTGATGTCGCTAATTTAATTCTTAACTTACATTAAAAATTCTTGGTTTCTCACAAAACTTGCTTGCTCTTCTAAGCCTTACGTCTTTATAGAAATCTGGATTGTGACAAGTGGCTTTTTGGGTGCTTGGATGAGGTTTGGATGTCATAAATCCTAATAGAACAATATTTATGGCAATATTTTGATGTTAGAAATGTCTACTATTAGAAATTCCAGACTGCCAAAGATTGTGGATTAATCTGAAGAACAAGCCACATTCTGGCAGGGTAGGGCTGGTGAGCACCACAAAAATTACTCAGTTTAAGCTGCTTTAGTGATCAGAGAATAAACCACTGGGCACAGAGAGAGAACTGGTAGTAACTCAGCAGGATATTCACTGTGTTTTTCCTCAGATTCTAATTTTGAAAATTATTAAATTATTTGAGCACAGGTATAGAATGCTGGAAAGATATCAACTCATATATGGATGATTGTTGAAATACTGGCTGCCCTGCCTTTGGGAAAGACCAATATTTAAAGCCACATAAGGGCATCTCAGGGAGTATTTGAGTTTTCAAGGCATTGAGCAACTCTCCCACCTGTGAGGGAAGAGCAAGAACACCAACAGTGCATATATAAAGTCATATTTTTATGGATAAGACCCAATCAGCAACTTCCCAACCCTTGTCGTGTTTTAATATGGCTATATCTTGACATTCCAACCTTTCCATGGCTGAAGATGAGCTTGAACTACACTTTCTGTCCCTCTCTGTGTAATTCTGAATGTACTGTCAGTGAACACCTACACCTTCCCCACCAGCAAACAAGACTGCTGCTACCTTATCTTGTGGCACACGTGTTGGTCATTGCCTGTGGGTGTAGCTGCAACAGACCCTCTGATACCTTTTTCCCAGACTGGGTCCCTGTTGTTCCATCCTTGTCTTGCACCAGCCCTGCTACATCGCCGTCTTTGCCTTCTGATCTCAGCCTCCCTCCCATGTCCTGTGGTGTCCCTCCAGACTGCATTGTCTCCAGCTTGTCCCTGCCTCAGGTGACCATTTCTTCTGGGTTGCCCAGCCTAGCAGCAAGTCCAAAGGAGCAGAAGACAAACTAACTGGAGAAAACCATCTTGGTCAGCCCAGCCCAGCCCAGAGTCACTGAAGGCAGGATCTTTGAAACACCAAGAAGCTCTGAAGCTCTTTCAAGACCAAACTGATCTTGTTCAGGTCTGTAATTCAGCCAGGCTGATATGGATTTCCAGAGTGGCTCTAGCACTCCTCCTGCCAAATTTCAAGCTTTCCTTCCAAAGTACCGGGCTTTGGGGGCTGTCTAAAGAAGAGACTGCTTCTTTTCTTAGTTTTTTTCTTTTTTTTTTTTCCTCCCCTTCTTTAGTATGAGGGAAATGGCACATTTTTTCTTGTTAAGGAGAAAAATCATTTTGGCTGAAAATTTTATGCACAGTCTGAGGCAATTCCTGATACACGCACACACACATCATGTGTATCCAGCCCTAGGCAGACACCTGCCATGGAAAATGTGAGTCCTGGTGCCTCAAGTCTGACAATGGCATCAGCAAAGGAAAATGTGGTCTCACGGTGGGAATTATCAGGCAGTGTTTAACAGGTGAGCTTTCCCAACACCACCCTAAATAATGTTTCTGCTGGAAAGCTTTTAAAAGGTTCAACAAACTTATCCTTTGTGGTAATTTTCCTCTTAAAAACTTTGGCACACACTTGTTCATATAAAATAATGATTTGCGGAAATGGAGGAAGTTAAAATCCCACCCATCCTTTTCTCTCCAGGTTTATTTATTTTCCATGTGAGATTAATGAGCTTCCTGCAACAGGGCTAAATCCGCTCACGCATTGTGCAGATAAGTTAATATTTATTTCCTTCTCGAAAAGCAGGCAGACACCTTCATGTGTGCTGGTTTTTAAAAGCAGAGACCAGTGTGCAGAACGTCAAACAGTACTGAACAAAACCACCCGAAAGTAGGCTGAGCTCTGCTGCTAGATGCTGACATGGAGGCTTAGTTTAACTTCATTTTACTAGCAGCTGCTTTGGAAAGAACCCATCTGCTGCTTTAGAGGACTCTCAGCCCCCGTCTCATGTCAGGCTCAACCACTCTCTGCAGCGGAGCTCACCGGGGCTGGTTTCCTATGGATTTCTCTCCCACGTCCTGCTCACCCTCCCAGTTCCTTCCTGCATCCCAGTGCCATTGCTCCTCCCTGCAGCATCTCCAGGTGCCGGGGGTCCCCTCAGGCAGAGCAGCTCTGCCAAGGTGCAGGCATGGCAGCTGGATTCCCCCCCTCCAGTGGAGCCCCCAGCTGAGGAGGCTGGGAATTCATCTTTCCCCTATAAAATGGCCAGGTTTTGCAATTGGACTTGCGCTGTCACACGCCAGCAAGGAGGAGAGCTAGGAGGAGATGTGATGGGAGGATGATGTGAACATACACACCACATTTCTCAGGGTAAACATGTTTAAAAGGAGGTCCACATTGCCAGGGCATTGTGTAAAAGAATTATATGTGAGAAATGCTGTTTGTGACTTCTTTCAAGAGCCAGTGGATATTTATACTGTTATTTAACCTCTCCTCCCAGGCGCAGCCTCAGTGCATCACTTCCAGCTCCTTCCTCTCTCTCTTTCTCTGGTCAAGTCCCCACTAATAACCCAGAGGAGAAAAATCCTTTTTTTCTTCACATATGATTTTAAATTTTCTGGGTTAAAAGCAATATGTAAAAGTTATGGCTGTCTCAGGCCCCTGAACTCCCAGCTCCCTGCCGCTGGAAGTGTGAATCAGGGCAGTGCTGCAGCAGTCAGTGGAGCTGTGCCAGTGTAAACGAGGGGAACTATTCCAACCCTGTGTGCAAACTCCACTAGAGATTTACTCACCTTCTGAAATCGAAGAGCTGAGGGTTCATTCCCATTCCACTTACCTGCCAAGGCTGAAGTTCAGTAATTCATACTTTTACCATAATAAATAATGAAACAGCTATAACGGAGCAGGGAAGGCTTGATTAGGCATTTTATACCCCGTACAAGAAAAACATTGAATCTTGTGCTCAGTAACTGACAGTTACAAGGAGGAGGAGGAATGTCTTGGTTCAAACATTTCTGTACTTAAAAAAAAAAAAAAGAAAAAAAGAAAGAAAAAAAAAAGAAAACCCAAACCAAAAAGAAACCTGGAGTATTTCTTTCCTATGACTTTGCAGGTAGTACAGTAACCCTGGCACTTCAGTAGGGGAGCTGTCGCAGATTCAGCTTTCATTGTCTGTGCCCCCACTGCCACAGACAAAGAATAAATCAGCCTCTGACTCACAACACCAGAGCAACGTGTCCCTTATCTGACACCCCAGTCTCAGCTAGAATGAATTTCCAAGGCACATGCTAACTGCAATTGAGAATTTCAGAGAAAATAATAAGCAGGGAGTGTCACTGCTACGGTACCTGCATACATCACACCTCAGAAGCCTGAGCGTGAGAAGCAGAGCTGCTCTTCTGAGCAGCATGAGCAGTGAATGTGGTGTTACACAGCCACACAGAGAGCATCCTGTGTGTTCAAAGGGTTGCCTGGATCTCATCCCTTCTGCTCCCTTAGAGGCAGTGGGATTTTTGAGCCATCGCTTTTCATTTCTCTGGAAAGGCCCCCCTCCTTCCTCCATCAGAAAAAACAGGCAAGAGATTAGGAAAGGAGGACAACTCATTTCCCACTTGCCGTTTTGCAAGAAAATAAACCCCAGACGACTGCAGCAGTTCAAAGAGAGGACTGTAGAGTCTTTTAGAAGTGTCCTAAGGCTCCCAGGAAGGATAAGGTCTGACAGGCCTCACAGTGTTATGAAGTCAGGCAAGGACTAAAAAAAGATGAAAGCCCATGGTAGCCTTCTTTTCACTTTTCCATACTCACTGGTAGCACATGACTGAGAACTAACGTCAGGTCAAGAACACTGCTGCCACAAACGTATGGTGGGGAGAGAAGTTTTCATTGAGAGAAATATGCCACCCAAATTCTGGACATGTGGAAATGATCCATGAGGGAGGTTGTAAGCATTTTCCCCATAACAAGCTATTTTGATTTTTCACCCTTAATCGCAATCTTTTTAGAAATAAGTTCTCGCATGTTTTACTTTTAAGATTTGAAAGTTGCTGATGAAAACCAACATGACCTAGAAACTCTTATTTGCTGGTTTTCCTACTTACCTTTTAGTAACCTGTGAACTTTGTCTAGCAGCTCTTGAAACTGAGATATGATGGGCTGTGAGGGATCAAGCTGCTGCAGCACTGCAGCTGCAGAGCCCTTGAGGAACAAGGTGGGGACATGGTCAGTGAAAAATTAAGTCTTAGGTCAGGGGCTTGTGAACTCTGGTTGCCAAAGGCCACAGAAAGATATCTTATACATGGGACTAGTTCCCACATCTCTTTTGTGTTGAGTCTTTTTGTGTTTAGAACCCCAGCTAAGCGCCCACCAACTGGTGGACTGCAGACTTTGGCTCCACGATGTTTACTCTCCTTCTGGTCACATCACTCTCAGATTTGCACTGAGCTTCAGAAAGAGATGGGATTTGTTCTCTTCCCACATAATTCACTAGCCTTTCATTGGAACCAGTGGTTTGGGTTTTTTTTCAGCTGTGAAAGGAAAAAAAGTGGTCTCTTATTTCCCAAGCAAGAGCCCTTTCTCTGGAACTTTCTTCTCTTGTCCTCTACCACACATCAAACTCAAGGCTGGGTGCCTGTCTGGTGTGAGCACCTGATGACAGTGGTGCAGGTAGTGGCTCCTTCCACATTTCTCCCCAGCAGACTTCTCTGTAGGATGTGTAAACATTCATTCCCTCTGGAACAGTCTCTAGGAAGAAGGTCACAGGGGGACATTTTGGCCTTGAAAGGACAAACATGAAAGTACCTGATGGGGATGGAAAGTAATTGCAAAGGTAGTAGCTCTACCTTTCTGTGGGATTCCTGGCATCAAAAATCTCCTTGGATCCTCTGAATGCTGGAGGCTGGGCTCTTATGCCTTTGTGTCCTTGATCTTTACAGACAAGGAAAAGAGATTTTTATGTGAGAATTTGTGAAGTTTCTCATCCCTTCTAGGTCTGTGGCAAAGTACACCAGGTTTCATGCCAGGAATCACACAGAATCACAGAACGTGAGGAGTTGTAAGGGACCTCAATCATCTAGTCCAAACCCCCCGCCAGAGCAGGTTTTATGTTATTGTCAGCAGGCAAAAGTATTCATAAGGACATATGACGACATTATTACAGTGTGCACACTGGCAGGTTTATAGCTGTAAAACACTGACAAGCAAGAGCTAAAGGAGGACTTCAGTGGGAAAGAAGAAATTGGTTTAGCATTCCCTGTGTCCTTGGGTCTCCCCAGCTATGTTCTATACTTACCATCATAGATTTGTCCCACCAGAACAGAAAAGAAAACAAAAGGTGATAACTATGCAAGTGGAAAGAACATTATCATTGCACAGGAGTGACCATGAAAAGAAAAAATAAACCCTCTTCCTTTCAATTGTTGCTTCTTCAAAGATGCTGCTGTAGAAATAAAACACTTTTAACAGAAATTTGGTAATTGCCAATATGCCTTGAAGGTCTTTTCCACTAGCTTCAAAGCTAAGAAGTAAATTAAAGACTCGTAATTGTCATGAGCTGACATCTATCAGGAGCAGGCTGGAGCTCCATAAAAAGTTGTTCCATGATGGCTTCACACTGAGCTGCAAGGAAAGTTGGGCAGTCCTGGGGGGTGTTCAGCCCCTCATCCCCTGGTGAGGTGCAGGGCATGATGCCATACCTGTTGTTGGAAGACACATCTTCCTCTTTCTATCCACCTTTGTCATTTCCCTAATGATTGCATTCGTCACCAAAGCCAGCTTTGTCAGTGTCGGCCACATCCTCAAAGCACCAAAATTCTCATTTGTAAAAAAGGAAATGAAATACCAGTGGATTTCACCTCTCTGTAGAGAAAACAAGGGCTTATACAAAGCAGGAGCTAAATGAGGCTTGGCTAACACGTGGTTCCTCTGCAGGTTCCTGTGCCACCACACGTTTTTCTCTCAGGGCAATGGACCGTTGCAGGCTCTCCACACCACTGACAAAATGCGCTCTGCAGCCTTTGCCAGCGAGGAGTCTGCTTCACCTGCTTGGAAACAAAGTTCTTCCTGACTTAGGGAACAAAGAGAAGGTAAGCTCTGCAACTGGTACGAGCAAATAGCGACTACTTCCTCTTTGAATTCCCATTTTCATTTTGATCAAGTGCTGCTTTCCCTTTTTTTCCCCAGCTACTTCTGGTGGCATCCCTCCTTACCATAGCCAGCAGGTCAATGTCAGACAAGAAACTGCCCACCTCAAGGTTCCACAGGGTTTCATGTTTGTCCTGTGGTTGGTGGGACACAGTGAGATCTGGCACCACAAGAGATGATGTCTTACGCCATGGGATGGTTTTGGTCCTGTGGAAGTCCAGTGCCACAGCTGGGAGGTATGTGAGCCACCCAGGTGGTCTGAGCGTGTGCCCCACAGCAAGCACAGTCCCTTCCTGCCGAGAAGCTCTCTCTGCTACCTGGTACCCTGCACATTGCTCATCAACACGTCAGAAGATACATCCAGTTTTGCAAGAGAGAAACAGCAGAGATGGATGTCTGTGGCTTAAGTGTGACTTACAGACACTTGTCTGCAAGTGTCTGTAAAGGGGCAGTTTCACACGTATGGCATACAGGTGGACTGGTGTGTGATGACAGGACAATGATGGGAAGAAAAGCTGTGTCACAGAAGCCTCCTGCCCCAGAGAGCTGCACTGCCCATGGTTAGGAAGCCTAAACCTGCGAGAAGGGTCATGTGCAAACCCTTGGTGGGCCTTGAGAACAACCTTATGGAAGGCACTGAACCCACCAGCTCAGTAGCCAGAGGCTGTGTAGAGGACAGAGGGACACAGTGAGCACGACATATTCTGGGTACGTTGGACTTGCATGTGAGACCAGTCTGTTTGGTTCTGTGCAGTGACCATTTGCCTGTGATTTCCTCTCCTCTGGTGGGTTCCCCAATGCTGCCTGTAGCCAAACCTGCAATATAGACTTTACTAGTAAAGTATTTATCGACCTGATCAGGACTGAGTATACCTCTGGATGTTCTGCCCCTGCTCTTGCTGGCTGGAAGCTGTAGGTTGTGTTCTTACAGCTGTTGTCACAGTTGCTGCTGTATCGAGGAGGAAGTGGGAGATGCTGCTGGTTTGCTGGACCAGCTCTGCCAATGGCTTGTTCTCTCTCCTGTCCACCCAGATTACTGCACTGCATTCCCTGACTTGATGTGGGTAAGGACTTGAGGGGATGGACACAGCTTCTTGAGGAAAACAGAGGACATGTCACCGAGGATGATGCTGTTAGT
This sequence comes from Heliornis fulica, assembly GCA_013399135.1. NCBI lineage: Eukaryota > Metazoa > Chordata > Aves > Gruiformes > Heliornithidae > Heliornis > Heliornis fulica. The sequence continues at coordinate 1,030,794 of VXBZ01002198.1, read as the reverse complement.
CAAATTCTTTTTATTGGTTCAGCAAGAAAAGAACAAATTTATCCGTGGGCAGAACAAGAAAAGACAAAATGTAACAGGTAAAAAAAAAAAAATCTCAAATGCAAAAAAACCACATCTGGACCTGTAGAAAAAGTCTGTTCTTTGAGGAGCACACACACAAGGTACTGCAGTCAGGCTGTCTGCAGACCTAAAACCTGATTTGAATCCTGTTTCCTCATCACTCAGCTGGAGGGATAGAGCAGCAAGTGGCCGAAGCAAGGACCAGATTGTGAAAGGATTTTAGGTGCCTGTGAAATAGGGACTGATTTTGTTGAGCTGCTGAACACCTTTAGGATTCCAGCCATGAATGATCCTAAAGGCACATGCAGTACTACAGGAACTGAGTTGTAAAGGATGAACATTTCAAATGTGTGTGCTCTGGAAACAGCAAGGAAAGCATCAAACCAGAGAGGCTGGAGGAATCCAGGACAGCATAGGAATCTGCAGGGCAGCAGAGGGAAGCGCTGCTGCTCTGCCAGGCGGGAGCGGTTTGCACAGATTGCCGCTCTGCCCTTGTCTTGGCCTCAGAGTTACCATTTGCATGTCATAAACATTGTTAAGTGAAATGCCTGAGTCGGGAGAGCAGAACTTGGTCTACTTTCAGAAAGACTTTTAGCTTGAGAAGTTTCTGAATTCCAATATTCCTCCCTGGGTTCATTTGCAGGCTTTGCTGGTTGATCAATGATAATTCTGCCACGAGAATATTTCTCTCACTTCTTAACAGCTGGTCCCTGGCACGTTACTTCTAACACCACCTCGTGTGTGTTTTACCATGACGAATGAGGGAGCAGTGATTTTTACTTTACAGCGTTCAGTTTAAATGAGTTAAGCATCGCTGTTGGGGATACGCAGAGAATATGTTGTATTTGATCGCCGCCAAGATCTGAGTCTCCTCCCTGCTGTGTGTGGGACTAACTGCATGGATTGTTATGATAGCTGTGTGTGTGAGGAATCGCTCCTCGGAGGTGCCAGATCTGTCCACCAACTCTAGGGGGAAGCAAAGACAAGCTGGCTTTCAGGTTAGCCCTCACCTCCATGCCTTGGGTGGGAGGAATGCGGGCACGACTCTAAGCTGTGCTCTTCGGTCACCCTTTCTGTCACAGGATGCAGCAATTCTGCCCCCGCTGGGCTGTCACGAATTAAATATCTGGAAACACAGTAAGGAGAGAAAGTTCCAAAAATGTTTAAGACACTTGTGAATATAAGCTCGGACAAAGATCAGTACGAAATGCTGTGTCATTTTTCCTAGGTTGGGTATTAGGAAAAATTCTTCCCCCGAGGGTGATGGATCGCTGGAACAGGTAGCCCAGAGAGGTGGTGGAAGTCCCATCCCTGGAGATATTCAAGGTCAGGCTTAATGGGTCTCTGACCTGATCTAGTGAAGATGTCCCTGCTTACTGCAGGCCGGTCAGACTAGATGGCCTTTAAAGGTCCCTTCCCCCTAATGCATTCGATGAGTCTCAGATTGTATATGTTCTTTCATGTCTGATTGAAATCTTGGAAAAATACAGGTCCCATTCTACACGCCGTTCTCTCCCGGCGCTGCCTGAGGGACAAGCCCCAGCTCAGCTCTTTAGAAGGATACATCTCAAAAACCCAGAGGAGCTGGACGCGAGCTGCAGCTTCGGAAGAGCCCTGTCCTGCCGCTGAGGGCCGGCTGGTCTGCGGGCAAGTTCGGGGCACACACACAGCAGCGCTGGGCAGTGGCGGCGGCAGCATCATGCCACCTCCTGGCAGCAAGGACAAAGTCCCAAAGAAGGGGCTCGGCCCAGGACAGCACTCTAGGGACAAACTGTACTTATGATGTTAGTTATGACACCACACCACCGGTGTATTTTTTCCTATCCTGAATGTTAAGACTCGGCTTCTGGAGTGCACCATCCTCACCATTTCCTCTACAAACAATCTGTTTTCAAAGTTAAATGCTGGAGGCAGGAGGAGCATATTGCAAGTGGCAAAATAAAAATTTTAATCTCCTTGCTTGACTGCAGGTAAACTGTAAATCAGATTTTATCTCTTCTTCGTGAAGTAGAACTGATGGGAATGAACGGACCCTAAAAATAACGCTGAAAATAGCTGAAATCTCCACTTTCTCTAGCACAAACGTAGCCCTTTGGGAAAGTGCAAGAAATGCCATCTGTGTTTCCAGTTAATTTATTGCAGACATCTTGGTATTTACTCTAAAGGGACATATTTTGTGTTGCAAAACAACATGTTGCAGTGATGAAAAAGTGACCTGGATACTCCCATCTGTTTAACTCCAAAGGGTTTTCTACCTGCAAAAGTTTCATTTAAAAGATTGGTTTGTTTTGCATCAGACATCAAAACTGTCTTGTTTTTTGGTTTTTGTTTATTTTATTTCATACACATATTGGTGGTTGTTCACAGAGGAAACTGAGAGGGGAAACTATGAAGGAGTTGTGACATTTATGACAGATTCTGTTTTCCTGATTATCAGACATAAAGTGTTTTTTAGGAATAGCTACTGTCTTGGTGAGAGGTTTGTCCAGAATGGACAACTCCACGGGCTTTCCGACAAGCTGCTCTTCCTCATATGTGCCAAGCACTGCCATTACTTGCAGCTCAGATTAACTCTAAGGCAGAACACTAAAAATAAGCTTTTTCATCAAAGTTTTTAAAAAATTTCAGAATGCAATTATGAGATTGTGAAAGTGGATATTTGCTTTAGTACAGCATATCCTACGGGAAGAAGGGGAACCCAGTACTTGACTTCATCTGACAGGCGCTAAGCATCTTGTTTTATACTGTGGCTGGAATGGAGCCATGATATACAGATGGAAATGGGGATCTGAATTTCCCCAAAGCTCAGTGTGCAGTTTGGGTCCATTACAAAGATAAGCTTGGAACTAGATTTTAATCTAAACTCTTTTGAAGTATAGAGGGTCAAATGTTACCCCGAGAAACATAAAAGGGAGGCAGCACATGGGAGGCTGAGGCACTGTGAGGCTGTAGGTTTATATTTGACTGCAAAGATTTAATATTTCTTTCTTTTCTTCTTCTTCTTTTTGTAATGCTTGGCCTTTGAATGATGAGAGCTCCTCCAGACATCAACTGCTCCTGTGGCAGCAAGATCCCCTTGAAGAGTTGTTATCTCATTTTTCTCCCAAATCCAGACAACAGGGTTATAAGAATGCAAAAAATGTTCAGTCGTTTAGGCAAGTGATGATGCAAACACAAAGAAACGAGCCCCGAAGGCAGTGCCATGGCAGAGGGGATGCCAAAGCCAGGCACTGTCACTGTTGAGAGGAGTTCCACGCAGAAAAATATTTCTGGAATGCATGCGTGATTCCTCATCCCTGGCTCACTGTCCGGAAGCTTCGATGGAGACTGCTGCAGCAACGCTTCCCAACGAGACGAAACGAAACAAAGCATGCATTCACGGGAGCACTGCCACTCAAAAGCACACACTTCCCAGTTAAAATGGAGGTCAGTCATAAATTACATCTCCGATTCCCTCAGGATTTCTCTCTCTTGCTCTGTTTTGGCAGTCCAAGACCCTTTTGATATTTGAGCAAGGCCTTTCCCTTTGCACATCTGACCCTGATTACGGTTTATGGCAGCAGTAATTCTGTACCTCCCTGAGGCAGCTCTTTGGAGAAGCGCAAGGGAAAGCAAGTACAGTGTGATTGTTTAGGGAAGAGGCACACTGTGCAAAGCTTTAACCACATCTCCGTTTTATAGATGCCTCTCTGCCCCTTGGGGTGGGTCGCCCTTGCACACGGCAGCAATGACCCTGAGCTCCAGGAATGGCCCCTGTTCATCAGTGAAGTCACTATGTCTGGAGGCAGAAAAAACATCAGGCTGCTTATGTACTTATCAAAACACTGACTTCTGAACAATAAAGTAGTGGATTGGATAGGATTTTAGATGATTTCTGTTTCCTGGTGAACAGTGAGCAATTGATGGGGGAGAGGGGGGTGGATCAATAAGCAACAAAGTTTTCCTTCTGGCTGCAGAGCAGAGTGGCCAGGCCTTGAGGTTACCCTCCCATCTCTCTCCCGCCTTACAAAAGGAAGGGGAGAGTTCTTGCTCATCTTATGGAATGCAACTCTGTCAAAAGAGGGTGGATTTCCACAGGGATCAACTTTGTACCAGTTGGGATTGTCAATCTGCTAAACCAGAACTACATGGAGGCTTTGCATGAGGAGTGGGAAGGGTGAAACTGGGCCTTGTGCTTCTTCTCCCTGTCTACAAATGAGTGAGGCAAATGTTCCAGCCATGAGTACATTGTTGGGAGCATTTGGGAAAATGTGAGGGTGGCAGAAAATGTTGGGTGCCATCTTGCTTTTTCTTAAGGGTGGTATCAGGCACTTTATTACAGGCCATTACAATTGTGATATGACTGTTCACATCAGTTTATCACTTACTCTACACAGACTCTGAGAATCACATTCTCAGAGAACGTTAGGAGATGGAGGGGACCTGGAAAGGTTATCTAGTCCAACCCCCCTGCCCGAGCAGGATCACCCAGATTAAATCACACAGGAAGGCATCCAGGTGGATTTTGAATGTCTCCAGAGAAGGAGACTCCACAAACTCTCTGGGCAGCCTGTTCCAGTTCTCTGTCCCCCTCACAGTGAAAAAGTTTTTCCTTATATTCAGATGGAACTCCCCATGCTCCAGCTTGGACCCATTGCCCCTTGTCCTATCATTGGCCATCACTGAGCAGAGCCTGGATCCATCCTCCTGACACTCACCCTTTATATATTGATAAACATTAATGAGGTCACCCCTCAGTCTCCTCCAAGCTGAAGAGACCCAGCTCCCTCAGCCTGTCCTCATAAGGAAGGTGTTCCACTCCATCATCTTGTGGCCCTGCGCTGGACTCTTTCAAGGAGTTCTATGTCCTTCCTGAACNACTTGACCTTGTTCAATCTCATTCAATTTCTCCCTGCCCAGCTCTCCAGCCTGTCCAAATCTTGTTGAATGACAGCACAACCTTCTGGTGTGTCAGCCACCCCTCCTAGTTTTGTGTCATCAGCAAACTTGCTGACCGTGCACTCTATTCCCTCATCCAGGTCATCAGTGAATATTCTGTCCCAGTACCAACCCTTGAGGGTCTCCACTAGTTACAGGCCTTCAGCTAGACTCTCCCATTGGTCCCAACTCACTGGATTCTTCCCTTCAACCAGTTACCCGGTTCATCCTTCTTGCCCTTTTTGAAGACTGGAGTGACATTTGCTTTCCTCCAGTCCTCAGGCACTTCTCCCATTTCCCAGGACTTCCCAAAGATGATGGACAGTGGCCTAGCAATGCCTTCTGCCCGCCCCTCAGCACCCTCCCATGCATCCCATCAGGACCTATGGATTTCTGGATGTGCAGACGGCTTAACTGGTCCCTGATCCAGTCCTCATCAACCAAGGCAGACTCCTCATTTATCCTGGCTTCCACTGGGGCTTCAGCCATCTGGGGCTCCCGCAAACAGTCTTCAACAGTGTAGACAGAGGCAAAGAAGGCATTCAGTAACTCTGCCTTCTTACTGTCCTCAGTCACCAGGGCACCCACCTCATTCATCAGTGGGCCTACGTTGCCTCTAGCGTTATCTTTGTCTGCAGTGTATTTGAAGAAACCCTTCCTGTTATCCTTAACCTTCCTTGCAAGGTGAAATTCCAAAGAGGCCTTAGCTGTCCTAGTGGCCACCTGACATTCTTTGACAATATTCTTGTATTCCTCCCAAGTAGCCATCCCCTCCTTCCGTGACCTGTAGACTCTCTTCTTCCACTTGAGTTTACCCAGCAGTCCCCTTTTTAACCACACAGGTCTCCTGGCACCTCTTCTCATTTTTTTTTTCCCATTAGGATGCTCTGATCTTGAGCTTAGAAGCAGTCCTTGAATATGGATCAATTTTCTTGGGCTCCTGTTCCTTTCAGTACCTGTCCCATGGGATTTCCCCAGTAATTGCTTGAAGAGGCCAAAGTCAGCTGTGTCCAAGTCCAAGGTTGTCCTGCTTGAGGTTCTCTTCCTGCCCTATAAGATTCTGAACTCCACCATCTCATGGCTGCTGCAGCCAAGTCTACCTTCAACATCCAATGCTTCAACCAGACCCTCCTTGTTACTTTCACTTCTTTACTTGATTTCACTTCTGTGGCTTTGTTATGCTGTGAGCTTCTCAGGTTGATTATGGCTTCTCATGGAATTTGCAATGTGAAGGGCTACTAAATATAAATAAAGACACCATCAACCTGCTCCCAAACAACTAAACACATTCTTACAGCCTCAAGGATGATTTCTAAAATTATTTAATTGCCTTTCAGGCACTACAAACACATCCTGTTAGCAAAGACAAACGATGGGTATGGTTTCTTTTGTAAAGGTGACCACAAACATCACTCTGGGAAGCATGTTGCAATTTTTTCAAGTTTGGTGTTTGATTCTAGTCACAAGCGGAATTTGGAATGTTCTTTTTTTTTTTTTTTGTCCCTGTTTGCTTGCCTAATACATGCTAAAAAACTTCCATTTAAAAAAAAATTATGTCTACATGCACTGTAAATGGGTGTCCCAGTGTACAGCAGAACTTCCCCGGCACATGCTGTGTTTTGCCATGAGGATACCAAGGAAATGTAATGAACAAACAGTGCTTGTAACATTTTCCCTGGAAGAAGGAAATTCTGTAACTCCTCACACATAAGCCCTTCCTAACAGTAACGCCAACCTTCCACAGGGTGGGAGGGGAACAAACCCGCACCAGCTCTCACTAGTCCAGTGACAGCGAAGCTGCTCGAGGAGTATTTTACAAGCCAAGATTTCCACTTTGCTAATGGTAAGGAAGGGCCCAACGTGGGATTTTTCCTTTTTGTTTATTATTTTAATTAGACTTTTGGTACTACCTTGGAACATGCAATTTGTGAGGAGTACTACTGTGAAGGAAAAGAAGTTTTGATTGTGTCTGTCTGTACATTTACACCGAGGAGCAGAGGTTGAGGAGCTGGGGTCCCTCCAGCCTGCCTGGGTGGCTGGGAGTGGGAGCGTGAGCCAGTGGGGTGGGTTCCCAGCCTGGGGCAAAGGCTAGAGGAGGCAAGCTCGCCTTCACGCCCTCCTGCTGCCATAAATCGCCCCAACCACTCCAAGGAGAGCTGCGTCCCTCTGCGGGGAGTCCTGCTGGTTTCTGGAGAGGGGAGTGAATAAAACCGAACAATGCTGGCTGCTGCTGCGGGAGGGACGCGGGAAGGGAAAACAATAGCCCTGACTCTCCTCCCTGCCACCGCCCGGCCCGTTCGGGGAGGGGGAAGCAGCAGTGGGATGGCTTCATGCACATCCTGGAGGTATTCCAGATCACAACTGAAATCAGACACTGGGCTTGTCAGCATCTCCTCAAGGAAAAAGCAAGTAGAGCAGGGGCTGAGGCATCTTGTTTTCCAAGCTTTAAAAGAATGTTGCCAAGAGAGAAAAGGATGGGATACGAGGCTTCTGTCTGAGTAGCTAATCCACTGTAAATACCGGCGTGAGCTGTAAGAGCAGGATCAGGTGCTAGCTTTGTGCCTTTGGGTTATTTTTTTTTTCAGAATAAGAAGGTAGATTTTAGTTTTTGAGTTAACACTTGTACAAACTCATCTCTTGAAAGGTGTATTTCAGTTCCTTTTCTTGCTCTGCATTAGCTTAGGTCTTCTTGCAGTTATGAAAATTAGAAACTTGTTTTCTGTAATGAAATCTTAGATTCTTATTTACTACACAAATCTGGGAGCTGACACTTTAAGCCAACCACAAACTACCATGAGATTTATTATAATAATATGAGAGCCAAAATTATATGCAGCCCTATTCATTGGTCTCACTATTTTTGTCATGTTCCCTTTTATTGTCCTCTCACTGTGATGACTGAAACAAATCATTCAGGTCTAGATCACATATTATGATACCCACAAAGCCTCTTTGCTGTTGTTTGGGTCAAATTAAAAGTGTTTGTCAAGACTAATTGTGGAATGGCATGAAAATTCATCTGCATTTTAATTATTTTATTTCTATTGTGATAAATTATTCTTGATGTTAGATACTGTATTTATATTTTATTAATTCAAAACATTTTTAAAATTAAACAATTTTGGCAGTTCTCATGACTTTCTCCTCTCAGGAAAATTCCTCTTGGTCTCTCTGGATATTCTCAACAGCTTATCCTCTCTTTCTCAGTGCCAATTTTACTAAAATATCCTTGTTCTGCCCTCCACACAGCAGACTTCAGGACCTAAATATATTGTGATATTAGGAAATCCTGTCCTCCGAGGCCCACTTTCAGCCCTGAAATGCTCCTGCCCTCCCATTGCTTGTTCCTCTAACATTCCTCATTCTGGGAAACGTTGTGCTAGGCTGGTGCTTCTGGCTGATAAGAGGCAGCGTACCACTGCCAGATGTGCTCTCTTGCCCAGGAGCCATCAGACTTCCCTTCCTTTGCCATCCCATGGGGCATCCAGACCTTGCTCCACAACACTTGCAGATCATGATGGGGTTGGAACTTCCATGACATGTCTGAGTAACACTTAGCAGCTGCAGAAAGCTGGGTGAAGTTATAGAGATATGAAGAAAGGGGTGTAAATGTTCATCTAAAGAAAGCAGGTGGTGTGCTACAGCATCTGTAGCCATGGATTACAGGAGTGCTTTTCTTAAAGTCATCACAATTGCATCTTCTGTGATTGAAGTGTAATGTGGGGTGAGATTTTCAACAGGATTTTGACCACAACCAGCTTCCAGCATTCAAAAAGACATGCATCAGGCCAAGCACAAAGTGTGAGACTGTTCTTTGGTCATAAAAAAGATCTAGAATTATTTATATTTGCCTTTTATTTCTGAGTCTTTCATGCTTACTCACTTCTGTGTTTTCAACCTTTTCTTTAGAAGGCACAGAAATATAACTTCAAAAGGTGGGGCATAGGGTGGGTGTGGGGAGTGGGTGGCATGTGGAGGAGAAGGAGAAAGAAGAACAAAGAAAATGCCTTGATCGCAGGAGCCAGACCTTTGAGAAATGCACTGAGAATCCTGAAGTCCAGAGCATTAGCAAGCTGAGCACAAGACCCACTAACTTTCAGTAAGTAATTCCTAGTATTATCTTAGCATTGTTATTCCTGAAATCATTCCAGAATTTTTGCTACCATGCAGGAGACAGGACTAGAATCAGAAGTTACAGACATGGAAATTCAACACTTTGAAATCCAGTGACACTGCACAACTACTTTGGTCAGTTGGTTTCAGGCACTTAGCTCTTGCTAATGATATAATTACAAATTAAATCATGACTTCCTAATGTAAAAGAATCCCAGTGTAGCAGAAGTAGCATCAAGTAGCTTACACACGCAAACATATATATCTCATTTACACTTCACACAGAGTCGAAACAGAGAAAAGACTCCCAAGTCCTGAGGCCTCTGCATGAGCCTGCCTGGGGTGGCTTTGTACAGCACATGTTGTCTTTGTTTATTCATCACTTGCTCTCTACCAGCACCCACAGAATCACAGAATGGTCTGGGTTGGAAGGGACCCCCAAGGATCAAGTTCCAACACCCCTGCCACAGGCAGGGCCATCACCCTCCAGGCCTGGATCTAGACAAGTTGCCCAGGGTCCCATCCAACCTGGCCTTGAACACCTCCAGGGATGGGACATCCACCACCTCTCTGGGCAGCCTGTTCCAGCACCTCACCACTCTCTGTGAAGAACTTCCCCTGATATCCAATCTAAACCTTCCCTCCTCCAGCTTCAATCCATCCCCCTTGTCCAAACACTACCCTTGTAAAAATCCAATTCCCCTCCTGTCTATCTGCTCCCTTTAAGTACTGGAAGTCTGCAGTGAAGTCCCTCCACAGTTTTCTCCAGGATGAACAAGCCCAGCTCCCTCAGCCTGTCCTCACAGGGGAGGTGCTCCAGCTCCTTGATCATCTTCATGACCCTCCTCTGAACCCTCTCCAACAGCTCCACATCCTTCTTGAATTGGGGGCCCCAGATCTGGATGCAGTACTGCAGATGGGGCCTCATGAGGGCAGAGTAGAGAGGGACAATCCCCTCACAAGATGATTCCTTGTCCCATTGACCTTGCAAAGCCAACTGGCTCGTTCACGTGTGGTGGGAATGATGAGCTCGGGAAATGGAAGCTGTGCAGTGCTTTGGGGGCCCAGGCTCTGAGCTGGTACCACACTTAAAAATCTCTCCTGGATGGGATTATACAGGAAATGTAGTGTCAGCCAAAACAAATTATTTGTGACACCTCTTTAAAACATTTAGCTGTGCTTTCCCACCAAATAAAAGCAGAAGTTATTGAAAATAAAAATATTAATGCAAGAGAAGATTTAAGTCTGTAGGAGTCAAGTTACACCTTATTGTGGTCACCACTGAATCCAACAGCACCTGAAGCTATAAAACACGTATCAACCCAATGTAAGCCAAAAGGATCATCGCAATGTGTGTGAACCAATCATGGCTCTAGCTACAGCAGCGTAATAATACATGCTGTGATGATACATGGCACACTAAGCCACTGAAAAGGACTTTCAGCTAATGGCTATAGACAAGTTTCATATTGATGTAAGCAGCAATATGTACACAACTTTATTAAGTTCATCATCATATTAAGATCATAAAATAAAAACATATTCTAAACCAAACAAGTCTCAGACAAAAAGGTCTGTACTTTGGACAGGCAGTGTTTGCAGCTAAGCAGCTGAACATAGGGGTTAAGCTACTGGAAGAGTAATTTTCCATGCTGACAAGCTAGCAGAATTTTTTGTTCCTCCTTCCCCTTCAATGGCTGCTGGCTTTTTGAATTTGTATGATGACATTTTTTTTCTGGAGGAAAAACACAGAGCTGCCACAGGGCAGCTTGAGCAGCCTCCCATGTAGAACTAGCTCTTCTTGGAGCAGATTATCCTATTAATTACTATTCATATCTTTAAAGAGAAAGAAAATCTTTTCCCTACTCCTCTATAACGATGTAGGAGGGAGTGAATAAAAAAAGAAACCCTTGCACTTGCTACTTCTGTGAGCAACCCCACTCAATTCACATCAAGGCCAGCAATTCTGTCCTTTTGTGCTTTTCCTCCTCTTTGATGGAGGCCAGCACCAGACACCACCCTGCCCCAAGTCCTTTCACTACATTATCAGAAGCCTGCCCTTTGTTTGTCAGAGATGAAGTGATGAGTGCTAATAAAAGAAAACAGAATTTGTCTGGTCTGGAGGAGCCAGTTTGTCACCAGGACTTTGGTATCAGTAAATAAAAATTGAAACCTTTCTGCAAAGCAGCAAGATTTTAACCAATGTGAAAAGAACTGAGCTGCTGTCCTCCTTCAAACACGTTTGCATTCAGCCAACCCAGACAGCAGGAAAACCAATTGTTCCTTAAAATGCTATAAAAAGTCTGTGCAGACACCTTTGGTACCCAGAGATTTCACAGCACGCAGACTTCTAATTGCCTCTCTTTCTTCTCCACAGATGAAGGCATCAGGCATGTTTATCTCCAGTGCACCTTGCTGGGGAATATATTCATTTGTAAAACAGAGCAGGATTATAAAGAAAATTGCTGAATGCATACAATGTCTCATCATAACTGTTTTCAAGTAGCCTTACTGTCAGCACACTCCACACTATCTTAGCACACGCTCATTATTTTGCAATATCAATTATATTCAGGGCTTTGAAGAGCTACATAGCTGACCTACACCTGCTTCCTTGATAAGATCATTGATCTGCAAGTTCCAGCACTACAGTCCTTTTTCCTCTTCTTAATTTCAAGTTAACAGTCCTTTTTCCTCTTCTTAATTTCAAGTTAACAGTCCTTTGTCAAACACCGTGCAATCATTTCTGGAGCAAACTCAAGCACTCTGCACACAGCCTCAATGCTAACTGAATAACAGCATCCTATATAGACCTTCTTTATTTGCAGAAGACTATAAACAAAGTCTGCATTTGCTAGGATAAGGACATTTTCGTTGACACACATAATAAACTTGTGTTATCTCCACGGCATAACAGGAACACTACATTCCATTCATCCATCACTGCAACCCAACAATCTTTCTTAGCATGTTTTTTTCATAGGATGAAACCCCTCTTACATCAGGTGTCTGTTGTTTCTCTACCATATAATATTCTTAACCCTGTCCAACCATAACTTATGTGGCACTATCAAACTGAATGAAATCTCTTTATCTTTGCAAACAGTTTTTCCAAGTGTGCCAGAACACATGTGGACAATATGAAATACTGAAAGTACTTCCAATCCATCGCATGGCAGAAGAGCAGCGTGTTTCTCATCAGCAGCTTGGGACAGCTGAAAACAGGGTAAGCAAGGGGCTGGGAAATAGGGGCAACAAAAGTTGCTGCAGCAGGAAGAGGAGTTCAGGGCTACAACTGAAGGTTTATCTGATGCTGGGGCTGTTGAAAGTAGAGGTGCACAACTAAATGCAGTTGTTAATGTCACCTGTCCTGGTTTCAGCTAGGATAGAGTTAACTTTCTTTCTAGCAGCTGGTGGAATGCCATGTTTGGGAGTTGGGATGAGAGCAGTGCTGATAACACCCCGATGGCAAGGATTTTCAGATGTTCATACTGGCCTGCTAATGAGAAGGTGGGGGGGCGG
>VXBZ01002198.1:954587-1007435 GCA_013399135.1 Heliornis fulica | reverse complement strand
CCCCCCTCCCCAAGTCCTTTCTTCTCCCCAAAACTGCTGCTGTGGACTGTAACCTGAGCAGGGCATGGGTTTAGACCCAGAGTAACTGGGGTTGCCTGTAAGGCTTAATTTCTGCAGTTGCCAGCTGCTAGGCATGTTCAGAAACTATCAAATCCTTAAGCTCCTGACAATAACCTCGATTTCAGTAAGGTGGATACTGTATTCCTCTGCTGTGTCTACTGAAAAGAAACAACCCCAATTCTCAGAGTGTGAATCTGGAGAATGGCATGTATTGTGGTATTGCTTTCCATAGGGCACCAAATTGAACTGTTTTACTACATTTCTGTGTCTTTGTATCATTGTGAAGTGTAATTTGACAGTCCAAGGCAGCTGTCAGTGACAGTTCATGTAAATGTAAACATTTGCCACTCTGAAACTCACACTGCAAAATCAAGCAGGTCCAAGCGAAGTGAAGCATGGCATTTGTGATAAATGCTTAAAAAATGTTGGATTACATATTTTGCCTTCCCCACCTCCCCCCCCCCGCCAAAATCTAGGGTGGTTTTTTTATTTGCTGCAGGATTGGTAGTAGTGAAAAAACATTGGAGAGGTTCAAGGTAGTGTTGAAACTCAGTGGCTGACTACACGATGGAGAACATATTAAAAGTTTACACTGATTCATTGTAACTTTATATTAATATTGAGTGGAGACTTGTGCTTTTCCCGGAGGTGTGGAAGTACCTATTTACTGCTGAAGATGTGCAGCCCATCAGTGAAAAGATAGAGAAATTAGATTTTTCATAACAGCAAGTGTCATGTTGGATGTAATGGTGGGAGAAAATGGTTTGCATTCTAATTACAGAACTTGTTGCTTTAATATAAGTAATTAAAATTAGAAAGACTGATGCTGGTTGTTTAAATAGGAAATGTAAACTAAGTAACTTTTTTAAGTGTTTTAGAAAGTGATCTGAAATTTTGAAGTAATGTTTTTATATCAGTTCTGCAACTTTATATCTAACGAAAATGGCTGTTCTCTTGTGATCTGTTACAGGCTCTTAAGTACTCATCCAAGAGTCACCCCGGTGGTGGTGGTGATCACCGTCATGACAAGATGCGAGACGCCACAGATCCTTCACCACCAAATAAAATGTTGCGGCGCTCTGATAGCCCTGAAAACAAATACGGTGACAACACAGGGCACAGTAAAGCAAAGAGTGTGCATACTCACAGAGTTAGAGAGAGGGATGGTGGTGAGTTTAACCTTTATTTAAGCAATTACCAGTTTATCATAAGCATGAAAATTTATCCATGATCACTCAGTTAAAGAGAGTGTTACACTGAATGTGTTTGGAAGACGACAGTAAAATCGAAGTGCAGGGTTTTTGTTGGAAACAATCATTTTGGCATTGTAACACCTATTAATTTCTTTTGTTTACAGGCACTGTAGTGTTTCTTATAACCACAAAGATTAAATAAACACTTTTTTTTTAACTGGTATGTCTCACCTTAGACATACTGCAACATTTGATAACATGAAATAGTGTTATGTATTTTTTCACTGGCAATAAATATTAGCTGTTTCATAGAGTAGTTTTCTTTTTTATATGTATATATATAACTTTGAGTATTAGGTGCTAAACTGTAGGGTATGTGCTTCATAGACTAAGTCATAAGAAAATTTTAGAAAAGGTTCATATTTAGCTGCTGTTTAGAACAGTGATAATCAGAGGTAGCACTTTCTTGGCAGGAGTTGAGAGAAGAGGAGGAGATAGCTTCCTTAAAGGATGTTAGAGAGAGTAGAACTAGCCCTAGTATTTTTTTTTAACTGCTATTATTTTTCTATCCCAGCTTCCTAGAAAAAGGGTAAGAGTAGAATTTCCCTTTTAATAAAAATGGTAGCGGTTGCAGTTTAGAAAACTGGTTACTGACTGGATTTGGAAGCCTATGTCTTGTTTTCTAAGTATAATATTCAGTCTCTGTATGAAGTGAAGTATTCAAGTGGAGAACTTAGAGCTTTAAATCAGTGGTTCTTTGTTCTTTGTAACGTTAGCTTGTGATGTACAGATATACTTAGTGCTGCACTATTGATGCTTGTTTTAATAGTGAGTGTAAAATGAAGTGTAAGTACCTTTTAGGAAATACTAGTTCCACACCACAAATACGTTTATGGTACCAGAGTATTCTTACAATTCCTGTTGTTTGTTTTTCCTTCTTTGGATTGATACAGATGCTCTGTAGACCACTGGTAATGTTTTATTATTATGTAGAAGGATTATAAAATGATGCATCTTTTGATAGCATGCTTATATTCATTAGATCCAATCGTACTTGATATTTATCTCAGAATTAAGTGCACATGCAAGGCCAGTAGCCTGTTATGCTGTGCTATGTCTCAGGACACTGAGGTGTCCTCTCTTACCTCCTGTTCACCCGTCCAAAGGTACTCATCCTACATACTCTTGCAATTCTGCCTAGTTTTGCTACAACCGGTAATTCTTTCTGCTTCAGTTGAGTTACAAAAAGCTCTATATGGATAGCGTATTTGCTTATTTGTATGTTGGAGTTTTTAAGATGGGAAAGACTCTGGAGTTCTCACTGGGTCTACATGGATATGATAGTGGGGGAGTGACATGATGTGTACAATAACAACAAAGAAAAAGGAATTATTTGTAACTTCATAAGTGGAAAGAACACTGTCCCACTGTACGTTCTCCTTTCCCAATCTGTTAACTTAGTGGAAAACTTGCTTTACTCTGAGCTGAAAGTGGTCCTTTGCACATCATATGTTAATTGACTGGGAGAAGGAGGTAGTCTTCAACAATCTGAGGGAAACTACTAATTTTAAGAGATGAACATTTGTGCTATTTAATGGAAATAAAAAGCAATCATTTTTTCTGTTGTTAGTAAGGTCAGTTTGGCCGTAGTTTCAGCTTTTAAAAATATATTTAAAACAGCCAAAGTTCTGTTAAGTCCTACGTATTGAATGTAGCAAACCAAAGCTGAGCAGATGTGAGCAGGAAGATACCGACTTTGTCTTTGATTTACTGAAACTTTTGGTATGAATTGAAGGTAGGTGTTAGAATAAAGTTGAAGTGCCATGGATGGTGGACATTTGCATATTTCTGAAATACAAAAGACATAATCTTAATTTATCATGTTAACTGTCTATTTAGTTACTCCAAAGTACTGCTACTGACACACTATTTCCTTAGTTTTTGCAATTACAGATATAACAGTGGAAAAAAGATTGCTGAAATTGTTCATCAAAGCCTTAATATGACTGAAGAATATTAGTTGGTTTTGATTCTACTGTAGTTTTCTGGCTTGTTTTCTTTAAAAAAAAAAGAAGTTTGATGGTGGGTTTTGCGTGTGTGGGGGGTGTTTTTTGTAATTTCTGTGTATTTCATTATTTTAAAATGGTGTTTGATTTAGAACTACTACAAAGGTGTCACTGCCTTCCTGTGATCTAGCTTAAAATAGAAACTATCCAGTATTTATTTCCCCAAAATGCAATAAAGTCCCAAACAAGTAATCTCTTTTTCTCTCATCCCTTAGCAAACAAAGCAGAACAAAAATCTGTAGTATTACTACCGAACATAAAGCTGAATTAACCTAATCTCTCTCTTTCAAGTCAGTGTTTAAAAGTTGCTGCTCTATATCTCTTAGTGATTTTTGCTCTGAAGTGAAACAGGAAGATTTACTGGTGTAGCATGCTGATACTTGGAATCCATTTAGTCATGACTGGTTCATTTTTTTGTGGTAAAGGCAACTGGCTAAATGTCATTTAAAGGTTTAAGTGTACATGTATAAAGTGTAAAATTGAAGTGTATAATTGAAAATTAATAACTCAGAAATAACTTCCCTCTCCTGTATACCTTTTGTACTTTTATAAAGGTATTTGTCGTTCTAGCTTATTTTTTTAATAATCGGGGCAGAACTTTTTGTGTTTCTAGAACTGTAATCCATGGTAAGAAATTCAATTGCTTTAAATTAAGGTTTTAAAATGTGTTATGGGTAAGCCCTCCATACTGCTACAGTGCAAACAGAGCATTATTCAAGTTGCTTACTGTGTGGTTTCTGTGGAAAGAGACAGTCCTTTCTCTGGAGGGACACTTCCAAGTTTAGCTTGGACTAACCACAGTAAAGTACTTGCAGGTTTTTGTTAGGTCCCTGATTTCCAGAGTGCTTGGATGTCCAGAATATCAACAAACTGCAGTAATATTGTCCTTGCTTTCAGGCCCTTGTACATGGGGACGCTGTCTCTGTATGCAAGCAAGCATTTAAAACATAATGAACAGCTACCCCTCTGAGCACATCTCTTATTATAGGTCAGTGTGGAGCTTGAAGAGATTAGGAGGTCTCATAAGAATGAGACCAACTTAAGTGTAAAGTTCTTTAACAGTAACAAACAGGGACTTAAAACTAGCATTGTTTACAGGAAATAGAACTATGAAAGGCCTTGTGGATATGGAAAAGTATTTCCATTAAATAAAAACCCACAAGTACAAAGATTGGAGGGCTCTCCTGCTTGAGGATGGATGGACAGCATAGCCCTAGAACTTTTTGAATGTATAAATGAGGTGATGGTGTATAGGAAAGAAAACAAAGAGGTCAGACATATAGGGTAGCTTTGAGAATGCTGTGAGGGATATATGTATTTTATTTAGGAGCAAATATTGTAAGATTTGACTCTTGTTAAGAAAGGGAAAAAGAGGTTTCTATTTAAATGTATGAATTAGAATGGTTAAGATACAAACTAGAACTTTGTGCAAAGAAGTTCAGTAAAGCCATGTGTACTTAGTTTTTTCTTATTGTGACGAGGATACTGTATGTTTTGCTGCATTTGTTAAGAGACTGAAAATGCATGTTTCCTTCAAGGCTGTGATCTTACAGAGTTAATTTACTGTTATTGACTTTAGTACAGTTCCAAAATTAAAAATTCTACTGCTGTTAAGAGACTGAATGAAGTATTTTAAATCACTGGGAGTTTCTGTTTGTAAGCATTGGCTTGCTTTGTTCCCAGTGGGTCCTGAAGGAGTTCAGGGTCCTCACAGTAAAGGGAGAGTGAACAGCTGGAAATGGAGTGGTAGCTTTTCTTTCCTGTCAAGCAACCCTTGCAGCAGAGGACAAGAGGCTAACTGCTGATAAAATTAGTGTGATCATTGACCAGTAGTCAGAAATAAACAGGGTGTTCAGGCAGCTGCAAGACAGTGGAAGCTGCAAGACAGTGGAAGCTGCAAGACAGTGGAAGCTGCATGGGTCATGTGCATTGGAAAGAGGAAATTGCAGGGCGTGTGGAAAGAGGGAAGTCAGAGAGTCATGAAGCATAGCTAAGGGTTGATTGAGGAAGAAGCTGGAAAAGATTCTGTTTAGTGTTAACTGTTGTTAATGGTAAAGTAATTATTCATTAATATAAGACCAGCTTCCTCACTGTAACTATGGTCAAAGCTGGGACAGGGGAAGTGTAATCACAATTGAGAGTAGGCTTTCTATGAAATATGCTTTGAACTCATCTCCTCACCTCCCCACTCACCCTCAACATCCAAATGTGACTCACTCCCCTGTTCCTTGAATGTTGGGTGTCTCTAAAGGAGGTGGAGTTTGGTGGCTTGGTTTTTGGTTGTTTTGTTTTTTGTTTTTGTTTAAGATAAATACAATCCAGGACCATTCTCCTCTGGGAAACTTATCCAGAGAGGGGGAAAAACAAAAAGTAAAAACTAGATTTCTGTGGTCATCTAATTTTGATACAAGCTTTCTTTCAAGCCTTCAGTTGAGGGAGAGTTACTTGCTTTAGATGGGAAATAACTTTACATTTGCTCAGTATATTTGGTCATGATTCTGAAGTCAGTTTTTGCTTGCTCAGTTGTATAACCATTTTTTGGTTGTTACTCTATAAGGATTTTTAATAGAAAAGAAATTTGAAAGTATGTGATTATAGAATCACGGCAAAGGTATTACGTACTCATGTATGTAATTTTTAGATTTTGAAGGTTAAGAAAATGTTCAAAATTGCAACTACTTTTCAAAGTAAAGCTTGCTTTTAAAAAGTACAAGATGGAATATGTAAACCCTTAGTTTTATATTATTGCTAATAGTGGATAATTTTGATATTAATATGATGATATTAAATACTGTGTTTCTTTCCATGAAGTTCTGGTGTAGGTTGTGAGAGTAAAGATGTATAACGGAGAACTTTATCCAAAGTGGAAGCTTCAGGAAGTGGCAGTGTTGATTGTACCCTATGGCTGTACCACTTCCCCAGATCCATTGCTATTAGGACTTTGAGAACTTCCAGTTTCTGTTAGTGTTCTTACGTGCAAAGGGAGATGGCCAACCTCTTGTCAGTGGCCTGCAGGGACAGGATAAGGGGCAATGGTCATAAGCTGGACCACAGAAGGTTCCGCACCCATGTGTGAAAGAACTTCTGCACAGTGAGGGTGACAGAGCACTGGAACAGGCTGCCCAGGGGGGTTGTGGTGTCTCCTTCTCTGGCGATATTCAAGACCCATCTGGACACCGACCTGTATGACCTGCTCTAGGGAACCTGCTTTGGTAGAGGGTTGGACTCAATGATCTCTGGAGGTCCCTTCCCACTCCTACAATTCGTGAATCTGTGAGTCTGTGCTTCTATTTGCTAGTATGCAAAGTACACATCTGTAAACAGGCGCTTTGAAGGTTTCCCTTTCGGTTGATCTGTTCTTGAAAATCAGTATTTTTAAGTGTTTTAAGCATCCACAAACTTAGGGTTTTTGATTGTAAGTGTAATATATTTAAGTAAATCTAATAACTAGGCTTTGTAAGCTTTTGTATGTATGTTATTTTGTGTTTTGGAAAAGGGAAAGTCCTGGCTATATACAAAATGTATTAAATTTGCTAATCTGTGGTGCATAAGTGAATTATAAAGAGATTATTTTTACTTAGCATCATGCTTAACATATGCTTCCAGCCTCTGACTTTGTAGAAACTGACTATACAGTCTATTAAAGTTGTATTTTTTGTGTTGTTTTTCTAAAGCAATGAAAACTGTCAGTTTCTGAGGAGCTTCTTGCTGCTAGGCCATAGTAAAGATAGTAATTTGTAACTTGTTTATCTTTTTTTAACTAGCATTAGTCTATAATAGCCCCTGATTAAATGTAGTTCCTTAACCACTGTTTGGGACATGGCTACTTTCTAAGAAGAGATATAAGTGTCTGTTGACAGTTTAAATATGTTTTCTCTGCTGTTCCTACCTGTATATAAAATATTGAGTAAGCCAAGTATTAAAACTATGGGGAATTTGAAAGAGAAAGCTCTACCTCTGTTTTAGCTAGGAGAGGAGGTGATGCTCTAATAACTTTGCTATGGAAAGTAGTAATTTAACGGCATCCAACTTAGTGTTAACTATATTTTTTTATTTTTTTTAACGAAGTCAGGCTTTTATACAGTTTCATAGACATTTCCAGGGGAAAACCTCTCAATGTATGGAGAAATTGTTCCTTATATAGTTCTTCAGTAAAGAAAAAAAGATTGTGTTTGCAGTGATAGGCAGTTCTTAGCACTGATGATTTTAGGCTTGTGCTTTGTCAGTAATTTTTTGTAGTATGAATCCTTTCTGCACTTAAAAGTAGTGCTTGAAAGGAGAGAAGCATTTCTTTATATTGTTACCCTCTTAATGTCTTCTCTTGAATTATGAAGGGATCAACAAACTTTGTACTTGACTGCAGGTGTTCCCTGCTGTAACTTTAGTGTTAGAAAATTATGTTTGCTTTCTTGAAGACCTTTAACAGACTTCCTTGCTTTTAACAATAAAACTACCCTAGAATAAACATCTAAGATCATTATCTGCCTCTGTCATAATAACATTTTGCTATTAGTAAAAGAATACTGTTCTAACCTTTTATTAAAAACGTTTTGTGCAGGTATTTACTGTGACTACAGTAATGAGACGAGTTGCAAAGTTTAATGTATTTTTTTCTGCTCCAATTTTAAAATGTAACTTTTGATTGTACAACAGAGATATGATAGAAATCTTAATATTCTGCTTTTGTCATAATATAAAAAAAAGGTGTAACGCATGTCCAAGAGCTTCATGACAAGGGCAAGTCAGTTGAAAATACGAACAGTTAGTTTTCAGAGCTAAATTCCTAATGTCTTAGTAGTAGTAGGAATCCTCAGGTCTTTTTTTCTGTCTAAACTTTTGTCATTACTTTTGTGATACATGTCAACTAACTTCTCTGACCTGCTGTTTTTGGTAGACATGAAATTGGTGATTCTTAGCCGTTGAGTAAAATGCTTTTAGAATTTTAACTAAGAAAACATTGTTTACACCATATGTTTTATAGATCAAAAATTTGGAACTGATGTATTGTCGTAAAACTTAGGATCATCACATGAGATAATTTTTTGTTAATTTGCTTTTAAATGTGCATAGATTTGCTCCCGGACTTAAGTAACAAATTTTATCTACAAGGAAGAGATCATAGGGTCATTTATATGTTCTGAGTAATTTGAGACTGAATGGCAAGTAATAAAAGCTGTTGACTAGTACAGAAGTAGCCAAGTTATGCAAAAGTGAAAATGCCAGTTAGTCTACAGGAATGTGTAGAAGTGGTTCACTTTGTAAAGTTACGGGAAGGTGATTGCAGGAAGGCAGAGGCGAGACTTCACAGAGTGTAGATCCTGTGCAGAGCAGTAACTCTTAAAACAGGCCTGCAAATCATGCACAATTAAAAGCATAAGTATTTAGTGCAGTGGTAGCCAGGAGAGATACATGATCAGAGGAATATCAAGTAGGACTAGAGAGATTACCTCTTGAAGCTAATGTGACAGCTAGTAGAGCACCGTCTCTGGTTCGATTCTCATAGTTCAGAAGGTATGCAAAACAAGATTTTTCAGAGAAGAGGCAAGAAAATGACTGCAATTGAAACTCGTGGGTTAGAAGGAGATTGACAGAGAGACCTGAAGAGCTCTTGGTATAGTTACAAAGAAAACATTAACGATTTATTTGATTAATAATTACAGGAAAGAGAAATGTCATACTCATGAGTTCTTGTATGTAGCACTCAAGGTGCAAGATCCAGTTAGCTTAACCTAAATATTCAGTAAATAGAAAGTTGGCGCATTTTTTCTAGTAGTTAGTAACAATTGGAGTGACTTATGATGATGACTTTTGCAGGTGTGGAAGTTTTGAAACTGCATGACTTAAAGACAATTTTTGAAGGCTTGTTTTATGCTGAAAGCTGAACTAGTTGATGCTGATGGATAAACCAGCAATGTGAATATTTCTGGTTTAAATGTTGTAGATGAGTGGACTTCATATTGAAAGGGATTAAAAATTGCTAATTAATTCTGTAAGTAGCTTTCCTGGGATGTTTGTTTTTTTTCCAAAGTAGTTGGTCTTGGTTCATGTCATTTGAGGATTATGAACCCGTGAATGTGTTTCATATTGCACTGTAGGATTTTCAGTTGCTGAGGATATATTGTTTCAAGTGCTGCTGTGATGGACATAATGGCAGTAGAATTCACTGTTTGCAGGTGCTTACTGCACAGTTATAAGTTTTGTGCATTTTTTTAATTTTTTTTTTAGGAGTGTTATTCTAAAAAAAACTTTTTAGCATTTAATATAGATGATCTGATCTCTGAAATTTCTTACTATCCAAATTGTTGAGTTTATCTGAGTTTATCTACAGTTCAGTAAAATTTATGCCAGACTTGGTATGTAGCATTTATTTCTTCAGAGTGGGATTGCACACTTGCACTTTAACACAGACTTTTAATGGCTTTCACTAATGTGTATGTTCACCAGATTGGATTTTATTTTGTTGGTGCCACCTGCACGGATTCATCTAGTTGGACAATATCTTGAGTATCTTCAAACTGCTTTGCTCTTTTAGATTTGCAGAATTTGCATATGATAGAAGATAAATTTATTTGTGAGTTTCTTATTTTCTTTGACAAAGCTTGTGACAGAAGGGTTAACATGCTTGTCTCCATGCTATTTAGAGTGATTTATAGGTCCTCTCCCTTCCTTCCTTACCACCTCCAAGAACACATTTGTTTTCAAGATTAAATGTGTGAGTAATTGATGATTCTTGTAGATAGAGATTTCTCTTCGGGATAGAGATATGCTGTACTACTTAAACTTACTGTGTGTAGATCATGTTTCTGTAGGATAATGTGAAGTAAATTTAGAGAATAATGAAGCTAAAATTCTCTCTCTTATTTCTGCCCCAGAAGTATGGGGTTACATTTAAAAGCTCATTGAAGTTTATCAAATTCTGTTTCAATTTCCCCATTTTACTTACTGTAGTTAAGGATTTAGTTTGTGTACTAAGTATTAAAACAGATTTGACATCTGGTTTCCTCTGAATTCTGATACAGAAGATTTTACCTAACAGAAATTATTGCTGTGTTTTGTAGAACTTTTTGAAGAGGCATGTTATAGGCAGAAAGAACTTGTAACATTAAATAAGCTTCCCTTTAAATAGTCAAAAGACTTTACCAAGGCAGCTTTCAAATGTATAAGATAATCAAGTCAAGAGACACAATGAATTAACTGAATGAAAATGTACTATTTTTTTCTCTTGACTCGGTATGAAGTCTGCTGACGTAACTGGATATTTTTCTTACAATTTATTGTGACCATTAAGGAAGCAGAGAGGCTAATTGGATGTAGGATGAAGCCTTGACAGGGACATCTGGTTCCTTGCTATCCGTTTTTCTGATTCCTGTCCTTAGCTTTAGGTTTGACTGTGAATGTGAGAAACAGATCTGGTCTTAGAGAAAAAGATGGCTACAGTATGAGATGAGAGGCAGGATAAACCAGGTTACTTCAGCTTATATAAAGATTAAACCACTTTTATTTAAATCTTAAATATGCCAATATTGAGTGGAGATCAGTCACAGATTCTTTTTACAGTCATTTTAGCAACATGTTGAATAATGGTAATATACAGTCTGGTCATGGTTGAACTAGTACAGCTTCTTACTGGAGAGAAAATGCAAAGAAATTGTAAAGAAATCTGTAAAATTACATTTTCCCGTTTCTAAATAATTTGTGATACTTGTTTAAAAAAAAACTGTATGCTATGAAAATGTGTCATTTTTGAATGTTTATGTACTTGGTTAGA
Organism: Heliornis fulica; assembly: GCA_013399135.1. NCBI lineage: Eukaryota > Metazoa > Chordata > Aves > Gruiformes > Heliornithidae > Heliornis > Heliornis fulica. Next base: position 996,348 of record VXBZ01002198.1, on the reverse strand, counting down.
AAATGCTAGCTTCATGTGTTTGATCATTTTGTACCTTCTCTGGTTTTTGGAGGCAGTGGTTGAAGGCATACAATTTTGTGTCTCAGGAAATTCCTACTATAAAATCAGTGTGGAATATTGGTGCTTTGGGGTTTTTTGTTTGTTTCTTGGAGGGAAGTTTGTTTTTTATGGCTAAGTGGGTCAGGTAATTTTATAGCATGGAATTGCTCTTACAATTTTTTTACTTTTAGAGTTGACATAGCTACTCAAAATTTAAGTAAAATGGCTCAGATGTGCTGCATCATGGGCAGGTGATTAAAAAAACAAATGTTGTATGTGGAAGAAGAGAGCTTGGAGACACATCTCTGTTGATGTGTATAGAGCTCAGCTAATAGATTAGAAATTCCCACTTAGCAGGTCATGAAAGGGGAATGGTGTTGGATAGCTGATAGATTAAGAGGAAGAAAATGTATTTAGCTGTGTCATCTTTGTATATGTGTGTTAATCCCAAATACCACGCATCTTGAAATTATTACTGCTTGCTGTTTTCCTTTGAAGAGTGTATTTCAAAACTGGTGCTGTCTTTACTCTCTGCGGGTCTGATTCTTTTGTCTCAGAGCTGTCTACCAGAGAAAGCTTGTGAAAAGATGCACTGCTTATTAATTTCTCCATAAACAAAACACAATCTGCTAATATGTAGAAATGTTTATTAAAATATAGTTTATCCTAAAAACTTGAATGATTTCTGGCCCATTTTATTGAAGTGGGAGCTTCAAATTTATTATGTAACTGCACCCTAAGATTTGAAAAGATGTCAGCGATTATAGTTTTGTCAGTAGTGCTCTTTAATCTGCTTATTCCAGGAATTTGAAGATTAGCCTTTTTGTTAAAAACGTATCTTGAAAAAATATGCATAATAATGGGCTATTAGGCTTTACTATATTCAAACTTTTTTTTTAAGAAAAGCATTCTATTTAGCACTTTATTATCATAGGAGCCGGATATATTCAGGTATGTCAGGCTTTCTGAATATACTCTTAAGAAGCAATATTTACAGCTCCTTACTAGTTACACAGATTAGTTCCTCTCCCTTAGTTTCCTAGATTTCTTAAATATCATGCTGTTTTATGTCCTCCAAAGCAAGTCTTCATCAGTGCTTTCCTAGGTAAATGTGTTACTGTGTTTTACAGTAACAGACTTATGAAATATTCGTATCTGTCAATAGCAAAACTGAGGAAAGTGTGATCTGCCTTGTTCGTCTCCGTTTCAAACACACCTGAAATATGTTTTAAATATATTCTGAAATTTGGAAAAAAAAGACCCAACATAGAGTATTTTGTTTTCATTAGGTATATAATTGTAAGTAATGCACGTATGCATGTACAAATTGTGTCATATGCTGTACCATTTTTTTTCTCCTGTGTTTATTTCACATGATTATGTTCTTCTGGGTGATGGTGTGCTCTCATCAGGTGTTCCTGTTGAATAATGTCAGCAGGAGTTCAGATCTCTTCTAGTTAAGTAGTTGAATAGTTTGCTCATTCAGACACCTGCCACTGACAGGTTAACACACACTTAATTTTCAAAACCACACTTTTTTTTTAAGAATACTATTTCTGCTTTATTTAATATGAGAAATAATATGATCCTCTTCAAAGTCAAGTAGTGTGAAGTTCACCTCCTTTCCTGGCAAAACACTGAATGTACTAATGAATGTAGCATCTGTATAGTCTTTCTGAGAGTGTTAAGTGGGGAAATAAAATGAGACACTTTAGCAACCAGACAATCATAAAATAGATTTTCAGTTTGAAAACATGACTCTAGCTTTTGTGGAGAGGCATATTTTACTCTAGTAAGCAAAATATGGAGAAGACCAGATGAATTTAAAGAATTTTGAGAATTATTTAATGGTAAGAGGGAAGAATTGTCTTGTTACCTGCTGTGCTTTTGATATTAGATATTTGAAAAGCCTCCTGCACTATACCTTTATTAAACCATGTTGCATCCAGTCTGGAAAAAAAGACTGTGAATATTTAACTCACAATACCCATTAATACATTAAATCTTAGGTGGATCCTTGCTTGCTGCCACTCACCCTGAGCTAGCATCCCTTCTTTTTTTTTTAATGAAGAAATATGGACCAGAAAATAATTTGACTTGGGGTTTTTTCCATAATGTCATATTAGCATTTCTTCCTTTCAAAATCAGTTCCTGCTTGAAGATTAAGCATAAAATTAAAATCATTGTACTTCTTGCATACCTATACTGTAATAAATATATATGTGGTATAGCCTGTCCTGAACAGAAAAAGTAGTTTGTCTAAGCCTAGTGATTTCACAAGTTCTCGTGTAAAAGCTAATTGAGCAATTGCTCCTTCTAGTACTAAATATTTTTAAGTTAGCTTGCTCATTTGTGATCAGTTGCTGCAGACTTAGAAGTGAAGTCTCTTCAACTTCTTCAGATATTAATAGCACTTAAAGTAGCGATCTTGTATTAAAGCGGAGTTTCTTTCTTGTCAGACGTGGTTATTAAGTAACTGGAATGTGTATAAAGTTTTCTTTTGTTATCCTACAAAATAAAAGTAGAATAGAACTGAACGAGACAAGAATCTGCGTTCCTCTGGAGCATAGTCAAATTTGTTGTACCTTGACATACAAATTTCAACTATGCAATTTAGAGTTAACATTTTTAAGACCTATTTAAGAAGGGACATATGTGGTGGGGGGTTTTCTTTTTGCCTTTTAATTTTTTCAAAATGTGGCTAGGCATTGATTCTGCCACACACATCCTTTTTATTATGGATATAAGTGTCATAGGGAAGTCTGTGACTAACCTTCTTGCAGGATTGCAGTAATGTTTTTAAGAGACACCATTTTTAACCTTTCTACAGCACTGTGTACTTGTAGAGTTGCTTATTCTGAATGCTGCACACTCCATTGAAAAGAAGGAAATTTTTAAGATGGGTTTAAGCTCACAGGCATTTGTCACTGCATAACACTACTGATGTCAGAAAAAGCTGCAACTTGATCTCCCTTACTTTTAAACTGAGCAGCAGAAACTCCTGCAAATTAGTTTCTAAATATTATTGCGCTCACTGATTCTTTTGCTTACACTCTTAGTCTCCAAGAAGCTATCGCCAAAACATTAAAAGAAAATTGAGAGTAGGTAATCAATGTGGCCTTGTTCTCATTTAATCTTATTTCTGCTCAGAGGATTTTGTCAGGGAGATTAAGTTGTCATACCTTACCTAATTGGGTGGAGCCTCTGAGTGGGGGTACTGATTGGGTGCTGTTGATACATAGAAAATGGAGGAGTGGTCTCAGAGCTGTATTCTGGCCATTGTTGTGTGTTGGGTTTTTTGGGGTGTGGTTATAGTGTTTGGGTCTTTTGCGCCTACTCTGACTATTTGAGTTTCTGTCAGTGGTAGCCAGTTTATGGTGTATCGGTTTCATTGTATTACTGTGCTTCTTGCTGTCTAAAAACATTGGAAAACCCAGTTTTTGGAAAGTGTCTGCACTTAAGCAATTCCCATCTTATGACACCGATTTTTAAACATCAGTGGTTTTTCCAGTATCTTTGTTCTGTGTTCTTTGGGAAGCTTCTTAAATGAAAAGTAAATACTGTGACATGCGACCCTCCTCCAGTGTGAAGGGTTTTGTTTATCCAGTTTTAGTAACCCTTAAACCTCATTTTCAGTAAGCGTTTGAGCATGTGCCTATTGGTAATAATTTAAAAGTACTCTAGATAACATATATCAGTGATTGCAGAAATAGTGCTTCAGGGGAATCTTACAGAAGTAATTTTTTTTTTTTTTTGTGACATGCACTGAATACGTTTTTATACACAGTTTTCTATCCAAGTGAATGGGTTCCCTGTCTTTGTGGTAACTGCTTGTTACCAGGTCCTTAGCTGTAAAGCTAGATTCTACTTATGGCTCATTTAAAAAAACCTTGATGTACTTTATTTGGCATAACATAAAGACCTGCTTGTATCTTTCTTCTTTTGTATTCATTATCTTTGAGGACTATTAGACCAGTCCAAGGCATGAACCGGTGGCAGGCAACTTTTTGTTTCCTCTGATTTGCTCAGGACTGTGGATGCATTGCTGCCTGAGGTAGGGTTGTGCATTGCTGTAGTCCAGTTAGTCCTGCGTTACCAGGGGGTTGTGCATTTGAGTTTCATGGTGTATTCCTGAGGAGGGATTGGAAGGGGGAGATTCAGTCTGTTGCCTGTGTGCTGTGCTGATGCTAAGGATTCTGGCTGCCAGTGTAACACTCCTCATTTTGGGTGTCATAATTATTAAAAAGCATATTTCTATATGAATCTCTTATCTGAGGATGGAAAAACCTCTCACACACTCTCTTACACTGCTTGATGTAAATGTTTTCTACAGTCAAGAATGAAAGCATGTTTGGCTTTATTCTCAACTAGCTGTAGTTTATTTGTATAGGAATGTCCTATTCCACTTAACAAAAGTGTGATGTTATTATGTGTTTCTAGATTTAAAAGTCTAAAATAGGCTGTCATCAGTGATGCTGTAGCAAGGAATTTGGTTTTTATTTGATACATTGAGATCTTCTGGAGTCATGAACTAGAGAGTTGGGAATATGACTTGCTGAAGTTCATCATACTTTTTCATATTTTCCATGGGTAAAAGTGCTTAAGCTGCTTTTTCAAGCTGATTGATCTCAAAAAAGTAGGTACCTTCGAGATGTTAAGCAGTGTTTAGGATGTTGCTAGGTTTTTATTTTTTTTTAACAAAGGGTTAAAATAGCAAGTATAAATTTGTTGTCTAACTCTAGTTTCTGTTTTCACCTAAATGGAACTTGTAGATTTCAACTTGTTTTAAAAAATCTCTACTGAGGTATCTACTTCATGCCTTTTTAAGGTGACCTTATCAGAAAGGTTTAGAAGCTGGTAGGAGCTTGCTTTAATTTAAATAGGCAAAATCTTTCAAATTTTTACTGCTCTCTAGAAATAAAGATTGAACATTTTTACAGTTATGATAAAATTATTTGCCCAGTCTTCTGCTTGCTTTTGTTTTGGTAGTTGAAATATCCAATAAACTGTCAATATACTGATTTTCTTCAAATAAGAAATCTGGTAGGGATTTGTCTGGAGTGCAGTGGAAATGCATGTTTCATGCCTTCGGCTTTTTTGAAGGATGTGACCCAAGACATTTGAGTGTTGGATCTTCCAGAAATTCAGTAGATTCTGTGTGACTTAGATCAGTGAACATAATAAATTTCTAAGTTGTAAGTTGGTAAGTGATGTCTTGCTGCTGCTGCGAGGTGGGGTGATGGAGTGAAGAAATCAACAATATTTAACTCTCTTGCTGTAGCTGTAAGAAGGAAAAGAGCAAAGTAGAAGGGGTTGGTTGGACAAAAAATAAGTTTGTTGTTCTACCAGGAAGGGCAACCCAAGCTGTTGCAGCCAATAGATGAAGGGCAACCCTAGGAGAGCAATCTGCCTATTAGCTGCTGGAGTAGTAAATCACTGAATTGTAACGTGAGAGCTCAGAAGTTTTAATTTGAGCCATTTTATTACTACCTTTTGCTTTCCTTTTTGATTGGCAGATAGGTGGTTTTCTTACTAGAAAAATTTGTACCATTTGCCCTGAAATTAAACTTCAGTTTCTGAAATAAATTGGGCAGATCTAATTAAAATTAAAAGTGTAAGCACAAGACAGCAAAATAGCCAACTGCTGTTAAATTATGCAGTGTGTAAGATAAAAGTTGAAGCTAATTTTTTTCATTTGAATAATTGGTAATATCTTTGTATCCTTGAGTATTTAATTAGTAAAACTAATGAAAGACAAGAACTAGTATTTAGTTTTACTGCTTCTGGATTTTACTTCTTGAGGTGTCGCTACCATTTTAGAAGAAAAGTTCTATTAAGGAAACTATTATTTTAATCCATTATTGGTCATTTGTCCCACTCCATGTATGCACAACTCTTGGTCTGTTTATCCCAACATTTTAAGTTAATTTCCATGAAATTTTGTGCAGATGGTAACTTGGAGAAAAAGATGGAAACTTCTTTACATTAGGATGATTATCCTCTGAATACAACAATACAGAACAGCACAGACTTTGCTGTCTTGAATAGGAGATACAGAAGGAGAGGAAATAAGGCTGTGTAAGCTCTTTTGATCATAGAGCTACTGGTTGACTGGTACAAAACACTTCTTGGGGGGGCATAACGAGTAGTTGAGTAGTTGGGCAGTACAGTAATAAGGCTAGATTTTCTTTTGGCAGAGCAGTGTGCATTCAGTTTAGTATGTTATGAAGTTCTGGTAAATGTTACTGCTCAGTTGTATATTCTTTGAGGCCACTGCTCAGCTAGAAAAATGGCAAGTTTTTGTGTTTTTAGTTGCCTAAGGAAGGCAGTCACATTTTATTTATTTCAATACAGCAGGCCACATAAAAAAAGCAGCAAAGAAAAACTCTGTTTTGTCTTACTACTTTTGTATGTGGCAATTAAAGATGGCCATGATAGACTATTCAGTTACTGCTGAGATGTTGGATATTGTGCTCCTATTGTGTTAGGTTCTTTCCTCCCACATGCAGAACTTCAGAAAGTGTGTTCTACACAAAGATTTGTGCCAGAGTAACAAAGAGGTCAGTTGAAATCCACTTTAGACTTCAATTCAGGCTTACTCTAGACAAGTTTCTATCATTTTCACTGTTAAAAAAGTCTTAATTATTCCCATAAAATATCACTATTACAATTTTACTGTTAAATTTTCTCTTAAATAATTAATGTCTGTCAGTTGGGCAGTATTTGTTCTGTTGGGGCAGTTCAAGTTCTCTAATTAATGTGATTGCGTATTAGTGAAGAGGTGGAGTGTAGAGTCAGAACAGTATGTGTGCCATTGAAACAAGTGGAATGAACATGCTTTTCTGCTGCCCAGTGTTTCTTTCCATATGCCTAGTTTGTGGGCACAGAAAAGATTACTCTTGTAGCCCTTCCCGAATCCCTGTTTCCTCTGGAGCGAATGAAGAGAGGACTGCCTTTGAGTTCCAGTTACAGCACTCATCATTGCTGGGGAACATTTGTAATATGTGCACTAACACTTTGTGTTATGGACAGAAGGTATTGAAAGGTATTTGACTAACTGAAAAGGAAACAGAACTTTGTACAGTGCAACACTATAATACTGCAACTACTGTAATTTTACTGTTCGTGTCTGTCTGAAATAATGGGTGTCTGTGGAGGTGTGTGAACTTGTTTTACTATGTATGTTTGAAGAGGATGAAGAATAATATTTTCTTTCTTTTTTTACTGTTTGCTGATGTGGGTTGCAGGTTATCCTTTAAAGATAACTAATGTGTCTTGGTATTCTGATTTGTGCATTTCAGATTCTATGTTTATGATATTGTATATTGTTATGAGCTAAACAGAGGTTTAATTAGGCTAAGATACCTAGATGCCAGTGTCGAATGGTACAGTGGTGTATTTGACTCTTCTAATCAAGCAACAAGAAAATTTATTTTAGCTTATTATAAATGGATGCTGGAGTTGCTAGGGTAGATGTATAGGTTTGGGGAAGGAAAGTCTCAGCACATCTTGAGAGATGGCAGGGGAGAAGGGAGAGAAACCAGCTGCTGTATTAGAGCAATCTGATGCTTGCCTAACTCAGAATTTAAATTTCTTAATTTCACACAGTTGAAGGGGTGTTAAGAGAGAGAGGTTAATGAGTAATTACTAGAGGAAGTTGACTGTTGCAAAATGGAATATTGTCCCATGTTATGTTTTCCAAGTCCAGATAGTGTTGATGCTTTGTAGCTCAAACTGTGTTGGATTCAGCAGTTGGGATCTGTAAAGTTCTTCTAAAAAAATAAGTTTTAAGTGATTCGTGGCATGGCAGAATCTCAAATCCGTAGTAGGCATTAAATCACAGCTTTTTTTTTTTTTTTTAATTGGTTCCAGAACCATGCTTTTTGTGGTTTCTATTGATGTTTCATGCCTTAGTGAGGAAGGTGTGATTTTTGTTTGAAAGGCTTGAAGTTAGTTATGGTAAGTTAACCTTGACTCTGACCTATCCTATGACCTTTTCATCACCAGAGATAGAGTTAGTGGAGGCTTGCTCACATGGTTGCACCACCCCATTTTTATATAACTGTAGTGCTGAAGCCCTCCTTGGCCATCTTCCAGTTAGGAATAGCTCTTTCCAGAAATAATGGCTTCCAAAATAATGATTAAGCTGAGGAAAGTCACAGTGATGGGGCAGTAAACATTTCAAGGGGAAATTCTGTAACTGAGTTGAGGGATTTATTACAATATGAATTACCCTATGGTACATCAAATATGTGTATTTGCAATTGCTAAATTGTAAGCTAATAAGCATTTAAGAACCCTTTCTATCCCTCTTTTTTATTATTAAAGGGGGACTAGTAAGGAAGGTTTAACAGTAAAAGAAAGGGAGAGAAGTGCTGCAAGGGAACATCTCTAGGCACAGTAGTGCCTTATCAGGTCTGTTTCTGGGATATGGACTAATCTTAGTGGTCCTGTTCTCATGCTCTTTGTCAGTCATGCAGCTGGAGGGACAGAGCTGATTGCAAGTCATAGCCACCTTAAAATGGCTTGGGGTTAGACCTTGCTAACGGTGAAAGCTAGCATATAAGTTAAGGTGAAACACACACCCTTTTAGAGGTAGAAATCCACTTGCTGATTGCTGTCTCCACACTGTTTTAAAAGGGTGGACTTTTAAAGATCTTAAGCAACTTTCCCAGGCAAGCTGAGCTGGCAGTACTTGCTTGGCTGTGTTGTCAGAGTTCTGGGTGACTTCTGCCCAAGTACCTAGTTGATTATACTGTGGCAGCGAGATTTTAGTTTGCTGATAATTTGGCAATACCATTTTGGTGTTTATATAAGAACTTTAGGCCCTTAACTTGTATGAAATGCTTAAAATTCTTGTTCTCCGGTGCATCATCTGCTTTAGTCTTGGAAGCTTCCCAACAGCAAATGTCAGTTTGGCAGTCCTTTCATACACTCGTTCCCTTGAAGTCTGAGTACTGGTCCAAACATGAAGCAGTATTATGCGGGATGTAAACCGGAGCTATGGGGGAGAATCCGCACCTGTGCATAGCGTAACACGGCTGAGTGTGTATTTAAAACCCATGTAGCTTGTCCTGGAGACCCAGGGTATTGCTGAAGCAGCCCTGATTGGTTTTTATGTTGAGTCCAGCTTGGGTAGGCCAGGACCCTGATTCAGGGCAAGCCTGTGGGTGTGTGGGATGGGAGTCCTGCTGGGAAGACTGGAGCTCCGAACAGAGGCCCAGGGGCTCCTTCTGAAGAAACTGCTGCATAGTAGGCGTTTCAACTATCGAGGCCAGCTGTAGGTGGGTGTGACTGCTGCAGCCGCTTGGGTACTCACTCCGTGGTGCTTGGTGACTCAGTACTGGGGCTGGGAACTGGGGTGGCTGGGAACAGTGTGAGATGGAGTGTGTACTGCTGAGCTGTTAGACCACGTGGGGGCTGGAAGTCTGCTCGGTGAGTTTGAAGGGTTTGCTTATGGTTGGGTAGAATTTGCTTTAAAGGATTTTATTGATTTAATGTGTATGTCATTGGCTCTTTGTAATTTTTGGAAAGTGCCTGTTAGATTCAAGTCACTTTGGCAGTGTGTGTAGATGCCAATGTATACAGCATTCGCAAATCACCAACTACACCTTGAATACACTGAGCAGAGTCTAATATTATGGCATCCATGGAACTGGATTACAGTAAATGAACTACGTTAGTGTCTTCTGAAGTGTTGAGTGACTAATACCAAACTATTAAAACAAGCCATCTGGTAAAATTTTATCCTGGTTTTTTTTTCCTTCAAAAAGTGAGATGACTGCCTCATAGAAATGAACCGATATATGTGCATTAAGCAGTCTACAGAAGTACATGAAGAACTTCAGTGGTATTGTCTCAGTTGAGTTTGTGAAGGCTGTAGTAAAGAAAATACGCAACAATGATTAATACGAAAATGTTAACCAGCTATCTTGCTCCATAATTGGTGTCTAAAAACAAAAATTAGGAGTGTGACTGAGGAGTACTGTTTACTTGCATACATTTAGGGAAACTTTTAATAAATGTATAATAATAATAAATGTATATTCAAGTCTATTGAACTCAATTCTGGAGTTTTCTAACATACATAACATATAGTCACATAAGTTTTTTTTTTGTTGTTGTCATTCTGTGCATCACAAGTGTGTGGTCATGTGAGTATTGCTTTGACAAGCTTAAATTAGCCCTGTGGCAAGACATCCCACCTGGCTCTGAGCACTTTTCTACTAAAAGTCAGATACTTTTGATGTAGGACTATTTGTCATGCTTTCGAAGGGCTGTATTTGGACACAAGGCTCTTTTCTTTTTTTCCCCCTCCTTTTTCTTTTTTTCCCCCTCCTTTTTCTTTTTTTCCCCCTCCTTTTTCTTTTTTTCCCCCTCCTTTTTCTTTTTTCCCCCTCCTTTTTCTTTTTTCCCCCTCCTTTTTCTTTTTCCCCCCCCTTTTCTTTTTTTCCCCCTCCTTTTTCTTTTTTTGCCCCGTTTTCTTTTTTCCTTTTCTTTCCCTGCCCCTTTTTCTCTTTTTCCCTTTTCTTTCCTTTTTTTTTATTTCTTTTTTAAACCCTCACATTGCAATAACTCATACAAGAGCTAATCATCCTTTAACTTTTGAGGGGTGATAAACATGGTTTTACCTTTTTGCTTTTGTGATGGACGTTATTCTAACCAGGGTTAGAGGCAGAGAGAAAAAAGTTTGAAATAGAAGTTTTGTCAACACTTGTTTAGTCAGGAGGTGCAGAAGATAGAATTTACATTGTAATTTTTCCCATTCTGCACCGCACTATACCATTTAGTCATTTTCTGAGTGTATGATTCTCAGAAGACTTAAAAAAAATTTGCTTTAACAGCTTCGTTTACTCCCACTTATCAGTCCACCGTTAGTGGACTATTCTTTGCTGTAGTTGCCTGTAACATATAGCCTTTGCTATTTAGATGACTACACAGTATGTGAAGCTAGTGGTGCCTAATGTATCCCTGGGTATGTAGAAAGCGAGCGGAAAAATAAAGGCAGGCAGAAGTTTTTGTTTGGAATATCTACGTTTTTCCCTGAAATGTGTAGGAAAGGTATTTTTCTTAGTCTATGACATCTGAACATTTAAAACTTTAGAAGAGTAATTCATGTAAAGAACAGAAATTTTTTACATGCTTTATTTTTATTTTTTTTTTAGGAATGTGAGACCTTGAGAGTAGAACATTTAAAATAAAATTGCAAAGGGTTTGATTTGTAATTAGACCAATTCATATGTAATTGGTGACTTGAGTTTAGGCACAATCGTTAAGTGTAAAAGGTGTTAAGAATTATCTCCCTTCTCATTTCCCAACTGTTCATTCCTGTTCAACTGTTTTCACAGCAAGGAAGAAAATGGATTACTTTGAAAAGCAGTTGTTAGAGAGGCCAAAAGTGGCTGTTGGTTTGGAAAATGCTGCTTTTGGTATTCTAGATGTTGATTCCTATATTGCAGAGGCTAAGGTACAGGAAAACTAGTTTGATCTTTATGCATATACAGAAATAACTGCCTAGAACCAGTTAGAAGTAGCATCAAAAGGATTAAGAAAACAGCATTGCTCCAGTGAACTTAAAACCTGATTTTGTGTATCTTACTGTGTAGGATGTTGTTAAACCCATTTAAACCTTCTGACTTAAGACTGAGGAGAAAAAGTCTCTTGATTTCTGAATTGACATGTGAGGATGCTTACAATCATTAAAAAAAATATCAAGGCTGTTTGTTTTTAGTGGAGTGAAGTTTGAGGGTAAGTCTGTTGTAGTTTCACTCCAGCCAAGAGCAGAGCACCATGGTGCCACTCTCTAAGAGGGTATGGGGAGAATTGGGGTGGGGGAAGGGAAAAGAAAATCGAAGAAAGCCTACCCTTGTGGGTTGGCGTAAGGGTAGTTTACTGGGACAGCAGAGAGAGAGAGCAGTAATAGAACTTTATAGCAAGATATACTGGTGATAGGCAATGCAGTTTCTCGCTAAAGTGTACAGCGTAGAGCTGTCCTGAAACTAGACCATCTCCGAAACTGCGCATGCTGGAGCCACGTGCTCCTCCTCCCACCAACCTACCTTTATGCTGAGCATGACATAATTGGTATGGAATATCCTCTTTGGCCAGTTTGAGTCACCTGTCCTGGCTGCGTCCCCTCCCAGCTTCAAGTGCCTCCCACCTTCTCATTAGCAGAGCAGTATGAGTAACTGACAAGTCCTCGACTGCTTGGCAACAACAAAAACCATCAGTGTGTTGTCAGCACTGCTCTCATCCTGACTCTCAAACATAGCATAGTCTATCCTAGCCAAAACCAGGATAAGGTCTAGTGAAGGGACATGTTGTATTATTATAATTAGACAAATTAAGCTTTATGATTTGTCAAAAATGCATATGTGGTCTTCTGAAATGTTTCTACATCTGAACTATGCTGTGGTTCCAACTGTAGACAACTTGCTTTCTCCTCTCCCTTCTCCTTTTCCCTTCCTCCTCCTTAGAATGCAGATGGTTGATTTCTCTGCTAACATAAATGGTAAACAGTCGTTATTCTTTCCTTTAGGGACCAGTTACTCTCCACAAGAAAATTCACATAACCACAGTGCTCTTCATAGTTCAAATTCACATTCATCTAATCCCAGCAATAATCCAAGCAAAACTTCTGACGCAGTGAGTATTTGCGATTGGGGTTCATCATCCTTGTATCGCCCTGTTCACACAAGCTTTATTTTCATCACTTTGTCTAAAACAGATGGCATGTACGTTACCTGCTTCATTGAGTTTTCCCCAGCATCAGTCTTTATTTTATAAACGTTCTAAACACAAGCTGAAGTTGTTGTATGTTGTAAAACTATTCTAATTGATAATCATTAGAGCATTGAGGTACCTGTTTTGAATTTGAAAACACTAGATTATTTAAATAAAGTAGATATTGAGACAAATAATTTGCATGAACTTTAATAAATCCAGAAAAGATGGTATGATTTTTTTTTTCTTAAAAAACATTACACATTGTGAATTGTAATCGCTTTTATTATCCAAGCTTTAGTTGTCAGAGTCGTGTTGTTAAAATTGATCTGAAAACAGAGTAGATAAATCTGTGTGGTACAGAGAAAAGTTTTAAAATATACTGATTTTTAGAAAGTTTTATGTGCAGGAAGCTATGGTTAGCAGTATTGAGATTTCTGTATCCCACTAAACAGACGGCTAGATTTTGCTTCAGGGTTGATGGAAATAAATCAGAGCAAACTATTGCAAAATGCATCAGGAATGTAGTGGACATACCTTTAAGTTACCAAAATGAAACAGGCATTTAGAGATTGTATAAATGGAGAGCCATGATATGGGGGCATATGAGAATGCCATGTAGTTTTAAAAATGGTGGAAGCTTTTAAATTTGTATCTTACAACCCAAGTAGTCATCTATCCAACACTCTTTGTATTTTAAAGGCTTATGATTCTGCGGATGATTGGTCTGAACACATCAGCTCTTCAGGCAAAAAATACTACTACAACTGCCGAACAGAAGTTTCACAATGGGAAAAACCAAAAGAGTGGCTGGAAAGGTATATATGTCCATCTGTTTTCATTTTATAAAGAATTAATTACTCGTTTAAGAGTAGTTGAGCTTATCTGATGGATTACTGCTATAAAAGATTGTGGTCCAAGTCTGTTGTGTTCCTACCCTTACAATAGCCTGTGGCAACTGTTCTATCTCTCAGTGATCCACAGAAGAGGGAGGAGGGGGGAGAAGTATGATTGATGTGTTCTGGGTTTTCCTTTGGTGGGATGGGATTAGATTTTTTTGTTGTTGTTTAAGGTGTTTTGTTGCAATGTTAGTGAGCTGAACCGGTATACGGGGTGTGTGGCTTCAACATGCACTGGTGTAAGGAAGCAATGGCCCCATCTGTAGCAGCAATCTTTTGGGATGGTTTAATTCATCTTGTGTAACTTCACCCATATAAAGCATTACATTATTAGATGATCTAACTTCTTACTTAACTCTTGTGTTTTCTTTTATTCAGAGAGCAGAGACAAAAAGAAGCAAGCAAAATGTCAGTTAACAGTTTTCCAAAAGATAGGGATTACAGAAGAGAGGTGATGCAGGCGACAGCTGCCAGTGGGTTTGCCAGTGGAAGTATGTGGATTTTTTTTACAGTAACATATTCTTGCCTTGTTTGCATTAATGTTTTCTTTTTCCTGAACTGTTTTTTTCACCTTTTATATAAAAAGGCCAAAGCCATAGCTCAGACAGCTCTCCCAAATGTTGTTTCTTAAAATAAACATTGAGCCATTACTAGTACAGTGTTTGCTTAATGTTTTTCATGGTGGTACTAGTTTTTGCAGCTTTTACTGCCTAATTACCTTTGTAGGTAGTTATTGAAACAATTAGCATAGTTTATGGTATAGTTGTACTGTTTGTGATCATTGAGACCTGTCAGTGCTATATTTGGAGCTTAAAAACGGAGATGCAGAGATCTCATCTAAAACCTTGTTTTTACATCTGAAAATAATGTGCTGATTTTATGGATTATGATATTGGTGTTTTCAGATGGTTCCATACATTATTATTTTTACCATGCAAAGCCTTTTCCAGACTATGAATTTCTATTATGTGGATTTTTTTTTCCCTCGTATACCTTTAATCTTTGCCAAAATTTTCTGGGAAAGTTGTACTGTGATATAGCTTGAGTGATTTTGTAGCATAATTCTCAAGGTGGTTTAAAGTAGAAACTGAAGTATGAATTTTTGCCCCTCCCCCTGGCCCTTGCTTGGGATTTGACAATGCAGAGGCATAAAGGGATGTTTTTCTGTGTATGCTGAAACATAGCATATATAGGATAGCAGAAATGCATGTTGCAGTAATGTGTGATAGGTGAGAATCTAGGAATTAGTAAAAAGAATTCCTCTATATTTGCTTGGTGTGTAGTGTATTTTAAAATCTACAGTTGTGTGACAAATACAGATGAGGCACTCATTTAATATATAGTCATCTTGAATTAATTCGATTGAAAGTAAATTCTTTGCAGTAGTACTTAAATGACTTGAAGTTAATTTCTTTGAAGGCTAGAATATGAAAGTATTCTAGTATACTAAGTGATCAGGATTTGCAGAGAACAAAGGAAAAATGCGCAAATTCTCTTTTCATACTAAATATGAGGTAGAAATAATAGATTTTGATTTAGATTTTTTTTAAGAGACTTCAAAAGTTAACTTGACCATAACACTTGTTACGAAACAGCTTTTCATCAAATACAGTGCTTAACCGGAGCGCTAAATCAAGCAAAAGTCAGAGAAAATGCATTTTATCAGTGAGTAAAACTAAATTTTGCCTTTTTTGATGCTGGTCTACTCAAGGCTTTTTTAATATGAAGTTCAGTCAGGTCTAGTTGTTGATGTGCAGCTGTATTAATTAAAGTCACTGCAGTCTTAGACAAGTTTCTAATTTATTTTTTTTCTTATTGCAACGTTACTTGGGGAATCCTGAAAAAAGTGGAAGACAAACATTCCAGTGACACCAGTAGTATGCTCCCACAGAATATTTTATCTCAAACAAGCAGGCACAATGACAGAGACTACAGACTGCCAAGAGCAGAGACTCACAGTAGTTCTACTCCAGTACAGCATCCCATCAAACCAGTGGTTCATCCAACTGCTACCCCAAGCACTGTTCCTCCTAGTCCATTTTCTCTACAATCTGATCACCAGCCAAAGAAATCCTTTGATGCTAATGGAGCATCTACTTTATCAAAACTGCCTACATCCACATCTTCCATCCCTGCACAGAAAACAGAGAGAAAAGGTATGTGTATTGAAATTCCTTCTAGTATTTAAGATGATGCATTGCATTTGTATGGCTTGTTCAAAGTGTGTTACTTTTAGAATTTAAAGATATTTTCCTGTTTGAGTGTGTTTAGAACCCAATTACTGT
Organism: Heliornis fulica; assembly: GCA_013399135.1. Taxonomy (NCBI): domain Eukaryota; kingdom Metazoa; phylum Chordata; class Aves; order Gruiformes; family Heliornithidae; genus Heliornis; species Heliornis fulica. The sequence goes on along the minus strand of VXBZ01002198.1, from coordinate 980,402 downwards.
GTTTGTTTCTTTCCCTTTAAACCACGTTTCCTATGTCTTGCACAGTTTTAACTTGACACAGTGATATTTGCTGTTTACTGGCTTTTTCTACAAATTATAATTTCAAATGATAATTTGGAAGCCATATCTTATTAGGATGTGTTTTAATTTTTGTCCTTGCTCATGTTGTTTTTGGATCTTTGCCATTATTTACATTCTTAACCTAGATGTAGTCACACCATTTGAAAGTCATTTTTTACCATTATATTTTATGATCTGCTGTTACTGTTTGGAAAGCCAGTGTCAAACTTTTCAATAAACACAAGCATAATTTTTACAGAACGCAACAGTGTTGTCTACGTGTGTCTAGCAGCTATTCTTCTGTTTTGATCTTTGTCTTGTGATACATTGAATCTTCAGTGCTAAAGCTGCTGAAAGTTTGTATGTCTGTATAATATGTACCAGAAACAGAAGATTTGGACTTCATTGAATGTTGTTTCGGGTCCTTCAAAGTCTACATTTTAATTGGATACACTTCATTATTAGGGAAGAAGAGCTCAAGAAGATTGTGAGAATGGAGTTGTGTGTTTATTGTTGATAGAGTGATACTTTGGTATAATCCAGTTCTTGTCAAGTAACATCGTATAAAAAATTCTATTTTGGAGGCATTGTGAGGGAAAAAATAATTTCTTATAAGCATGTCTGGTTTAAATTTAAAATATTGCTTAATTAGTACCACACAGAATTATGGCTTGTTGCCCTGCTGATATTTGCAAATCTGTATCGTTTCAAAAGAATAGCACAGTGGTAAAAGGAAGACCAAAAAAACCTTGGATCTGACATTGGTTTTATATTTTGCATTTACTTTCCTGTCTTCCAGCTTTCTTTGTATAAAAGCTGGAATTCTTTAATAGAGATAAGTGCCCTTGCACATCCGAAGTATCCAAATAATGCCATACATTGTCAAGTAGTGCAATGTAAGAAAATTGTGTGTTTAAAGGAATTTGTATGCCTTTCTTGAGATTGCAGTTTTTACGTGACCCAGTAGGTGAATATTGGCTGTAAAATGCAGAGCAACAAGAGATCTCTATCAAGCCTTTTTCTGGTCCGCATTGTAAAGCAAGAAGTAAGGTGCATTGTTCTTGTACTGAATTGTATAGTTACCTGCCTCAGTTGTGCCTCTATGTTATTATAAAAGTTCGATGCACTTTTAAACAAGACAGTGCAAAAAACATCCATGTCAAGTGTTCTTCCCTTTAGCATATCCTCTCTATCTTCATGACTATTTTAAAAATATACTCAAAGAAGGTCCCTATTACTACTTAATTCTGGCATGTACTTGATTCCTGTTTAGTGTTTGATCAGACTTGAAACTGGATCTATTCATTCTCTGTTTTACTGCATACTTTTATTAGTTGCTTCCACTTAAATTGAGCAACTGAATCTTACTGCAGTTGGAGGAATTTCCCACTGTGACAACTGCTACAAATGTTGGCAGGGAGTTCTGACATATGATACTCATTTGAGAACATGCAGTTGAGAATGAAGAGTGGAAATGATCACACAGTGTGGTCTTGACACTATAACTCTGAGTTTAGAATCTGTGTTACTGTGGATGGTTCCATATTAAGTATTCCCTTAATTTCTGCATTCCTATGTAGTGTTTTTAAATTTATGCGGGTTTAAATGGGTAGAGTCTCTGTAATACCTTTGCATCAGTAAGGCAAGTGGCACTTCACTGTGAGCTATATAATGCTTCCTGAGCTTCAGACAATGCAGGTTACAGGGAGTTAATAAGTTAATGAAGAATTAGAATAGATGAATATTAGGCTTAAAACACTTATTCCAGAAAACGTGAGTTTCCACATTTTGATAACATACAGCTCTTTTTACAGAAACAGAAAAATTCAGTGCAGCTCCTATTATAAGATATGATACAAAGTATATTTTATAGTCTTGCCTTTTTCTTTTATGAATGTTAAGTCTTTTTTTTTAGAAATATGACTAGTATAACTTCTGTAATATTTTATGTATATTAGCATGTCATGTTTTTTGATAGTTTGCTTCTGTTACCTGTTTTCCTAGAGATGACTTTGAAAGTACTATACTAGTACTATAGAACATAGAATGATCTGTCATATAGATATGCAGTATTTAAAAGTATTTGTAGCTGTTACACAGAATGAAAAAAAAATACTCTGAGACAATTCAGACAGTTTTTCTAAAAGTATTTCTGTAAAATTGTAAAATAGTTTGAGGAATTTATTTTTAAAGTAGTAGAGCAAACAGCCTTTGATCTTTTCTGTTTGCTGGTTGTGCCGTCCCCCTCTCTTTCTAAAAAGAAGTAAAATTGTGGTTTGTTTTTTTTTTTTCCGTTTGTTTGTTTTTTCTCATAAGAATGGCTGTGTCCAAATGACTGAATAGTATGTTCAGCAGTCCTTGCCTTAATGAGTTCTTGCTTCTTGTCAGTGATTTGCTGGCAGCCGTAGGCCAGCATATATGTACCACTGTTTTAATAGTTATGTTCTTAGTGTGTATTTTTTAATGCAGTAACAGTTGTGAAAAACAAAACAACAACAACAAAAAAACACAAAAAACACCACCACCACTTTTTTCAGCTCAATCTCTTTTGCTGCAGGGGTATGTTGTAGTCCCACAAGGAGATTGAATAAAATCCCTGGCTGAACTATAGCTCAGCTGTTAGCAGTAGTCCTCTGCCCTCAATGGCTGGCAGTAGTGGAGAGTTCCTGGGGAACTATTTGACCTCTACCCTTTGGTTTGAATGTTCCAGTCAGACTCTACTGCTTCTCTTTGTGCTCACTGTGAGTGCTTTATGCAGGTAAAGTGTGGGGTTGCTTTTCCTACTTTTTGGCTCTTTTATCTGTAGGGCACATCACATTTTCCTATTTCTAATTCAGTTACTGAATGAAATGTTGTATTGTCCATATCTTAACAGTGTGTCTGTCTGTAGAATGCTTCTCACACCTTTCCTCCAAGTCCTGTCAGGCAGCACTTCCGTTTATAATGCAGCAAGACTCAACTTTTTCTGACAATACTCACAAGCTGACCAGGGAAGTGCTGGGTAGCTTATGACCCCTTGTGCTGATGGATTAAAGTGGTTGGTCACTGACAGCTGAGCTTCTTCCTCATCCTTTGCTCACCCCTGTGGTTTTCTTAATTGTAACACTTGCTAGTCTTCAGCAGTCAGTTATTAACATTGCTCCTGGTATCATTGCATCATTGGTTGAGTTTTGCAGTTTTAAGTGTATTACTCAATTCATTCAGTGGTTAGAAAAAAAAATACATTAGTGAGACTCCTAGAGGTTTCCTCCAGTGCTTTATACTTCTTTTGCTAGGCATTGCTGTTACATTTATTTTGGCAGCAGAGATAAAAAAGGAAAATTAAATTTTAAGACTGGAGTAATTAAAATTAATTTGAATGTATTTGAGAACCAAGTTACTGTTGTTTCCATTGTTTCATTTGGGCAATGTGTTTCTAAGATGAAATGCTTTTGTATAAAAATATATATTTATATAAATGTTTAAATCTTACTGGATCAGTAAGATTACATAAAGACTATGTAAAAAGCTAAATCTGACTATCACAGCTCAGAGAACTTACTTTGGTAGACTATCCAGTTAAGGTACTTCAGCACAGAGGAGTGTTGTGATTCTTAGTCATCATCAGTAAATCAGGCAGTTCAGTTAGCTGTTCTAGGTGGTAGTTGTTTAATCAGTATAGCAGAGGTGAAGTTTATGGGGCAATAAGGCATTGAGTTTTCTGAAAACTGTGCAGTGCAGTTTTCCTCCCACAGAGAACACACACTGAGAGCACACATGCATGGCTGTTGCTAGAAGACCAGAGAGAGCTGAAGCTCACAATAGAGCAATTGGGTAATACTGTAGTCTTGAATGTATTGGTCTTTTTTTGAATGGCACAAAAATTTACATAAGTACTAAAAGCTATTGTAATCACATTGATATCATATTGATAATTTGGGAGCTATCTACTCAATAGTGGGTAATTTCCATGTTACTAAAAAAACCCCTTTAGTTTAAGTAAATCAGTTGTCCATACATATGGCAGAATAACAGCAAGCTATACATAGCAGTATTTTAAAGCTACTCATGTAAGTAATACTAGTGTATTAGTGGTCAGCAGAGCGTGAAGGAAGTGGTCGCTCAAAAAATGCGCTTCTTTTTGTTTCTGTTTTTTCCCGCTGGATTCTCTGTCATGCTAACATGCCTGAAGAACTTGGTACGCGGTAGCAAGAAGGGAGTGAGCAAATCCTGGGAACAGGTACTTAGAAGACTCCAGGTAGAACAGGGTGACTGATGCACAGTGGGATTGGGAGTGTTGGTGTCAGGAGCTCTTTGTTGAAACAGTAGCTGAACAGTCAAAAGACAGTATTTTGCTCACCTGCATTAAACCTAGTTTGAGTAACTTCAACATACTAGGCTGAGACTTGCCTTCTGGAATGAGATCCATCAGTGGATCAGCTCTTTGCCTAGGAGCAAAGTTCTTGTAATGAGGCCTGTAGAGATTGGTAACATCAAAATTCAGCAGTATTTTAATATATTGTCTCAAACTCTGAGAAGCCAAGTGTTTGCCACCTTGTATCTGGGTTGTAATTGAAGAATATTGTGGCACAACTGCTGACAAATATCTTTTTTTTTTTTTTTTCTGAAATGATTGCTTGGCCTTGTTAAAAACATCCACACTGCTTGGAAATACAATGTAATGTTTCCATTCTGATTTGACATGATGTTTCTGGGGCAAGCAATCGCTTCCAGCTGCAGCTGATTTAACTCTTAGTGAAACCTCCAACAAAGATACCTCTGTCATACAGGTTCTCGTCATAGAGAATAATACCTGATAACTGGGACTTCTGTTTTGTCCAAAGGACATGATCACAGGTCTCACTCCAGCAGAGTAGGTTATGAATAGAAAGCTCTTTCCCCTCCTTCAGCCTAAGTCTATTAAACCTTGCCCTACTACTCCATGCCCTTCCCAACTTTCTTGTAGGCTCTTTCAGGTGCTGGCAAACTGCAGTAGGGTCTCCCCAGACCATTCTCTTGTCTAGGCTGAACAGTTTCACCTCTCTCAGCCTGCCTTTCCAGGAAAGGTACTCCAGCCCTCTGATTATCTTGGGGACCCTTGTCTGGACTTAGTCCAACAGTTCCTTGTCTTTCTTATCTTGGGGACCCCAGAACTGGACGTAGTACTGCAGGTGGGGTCTCACCAGAGCAGAGGGGGAACAGTCTCCACCCTGGACCTGCTGGTCACACTTTTTTTGCTTCAACCCAGGATGTGGTTTGCTTTCTGAGCTGCAAATGCCCATTACTGGATCACGTTGAGCTTTTTGTCCACCAACACACCCAGGTTATTCTCAGGGCTGCTGATAATCAGAATATAAACAAAATTAGTAGTTGTAGTTCCACAAATATTTTCACTTTTTTTTTTGGCAGAAACAGGTTTATACCCTTTATTTCATTTTGAATAACTTAAGTTACTTAATTTGTGAAATGCAGTGATGCTCTGAGCATTCACTGTGCTCTGCATCCTCTGTGATGTTAGTAACACCATTATAATGCAATGTATCTGTAAGTAGGCATGATCATGGAAATGTATTCTTTCATAACATTTGCACTGCTCTATTTGTAATGTTAACTATCTCAGAAAATTGGAATGTTAGTGTGAGACTATCATTTTGTCTCAGAGTTTAATCTGAATGATTGTACAAAAAATATCTTTTGTGGCTATATTTTAACAGTTAAAATACCTGCAATAGTACAGCTATAGAACAGTGCCTCCATATTGTCTAAAAGAACTGGACTGTGTGGTTTTGGGGTAATTCATTTTGTGTTTTTATAGCAGAGAAGCATACTCAAACTAGATTACTTTTTACAGACCTTCTGGAATTCACTGGCTTTGTATTGCATATTTTGAGTCCTTTTATTCAAGAAATGAACTGGTCTTAAGGTTTAACTTCATGTTTTCTTAGTTCCAGTTGTTTTTGATTCAGGTTGTGTTCAAAACTATTGCATGGGTGAAAAGTAATTTCAGCTCTTTGATACGGTGATGTGTTTTGAAGCTCAGGTATTGCTTATGTGAATTAATAATACAGTAGTGAGTTGCTGCTTTACTTAACTCAGTCTAACTGTGAAGACAAGTCTAACTACATTAAACATGTGTTGAAATCAGTGCTGGCAGTTACTTGGTACTTATTGGTACAATAATTACTTGGTAATTATTTTTTCTGGATTTTGGTTGTGTTTTTTAAATAAGGGTGTTTTGTTGTTTGAATTTTTTTGCATTGGTGTTTTGGTTTTTTTTTTGTTTGTTTGTTTTTCAAGGTTCTCAAAGGGTAGGACACTTGTACATATAAGTGCTAACGTGCTCCTTTGTGTTTAATTCCTGTTCTTTTGTCTGCCAGTGTATTGTGTTGTCTTTATTTGGGCTTTATTATCAAGTTCAATTTAAACTTTACACGATTTTGTCCAGTAGGATAAGGTTCTTGTTTGCTTGATGTGTCTTGACTTGTAGGTGTCTTACTGTCTTAATAAGTTTACTTTGAACACTGTAATCTAAGATTTTATATGTAATACTTCTGTAACAGAAACTTTACTAATGCCTTGCTGGTTGGAGGAGGGGAATGGGGCTAATACTTAATCAGCTGTCCTAGTCATGTGTTACTGAAAACCATATAAAAAATTAAGTGCTTTTTTTTTTTCCCCTCTTCAGCCTTTGTAACACTTGTAGTGCCTTTGTAAGGTCTCCTTATGAAAGCTCCCAGCTGAATAACCAGGTCCCTTTACATATACATTGAAAGCCAACCCCTTGTTCTGAGGAGCTTGTAACTAGATAAGGCCACCTCTGTTTTAGACATTTTCCTGAAACGTCAAAGTATGTCTGTGTGCCCTGGTTGTTGCGTCCTTCCTTGCAAGCTGTCAAATTTGGATTCTTCAGCATATTTAGTTTTCTAGTTTAGATTTCTTAGCTACTTGACTGGAGAAGGTTGATTTATGCTGATTATTGTTATTGTTATTAATTATAATAATCTATTATTATAAAATTAATAATTATTAAGTTTTTTGCGTATTTGTGACCTCTTATCAACTGTATGCTGTAACTGCATGGAACCAGAAGTCCCCTTTCTTTTCACTGAAATTTCTAATCTGGTCCAGTTTATGTATTAATACTCCAAGTAATTTTTTTAATTTTTAAGGGTTCCTCTCCAGTGAGTCTCAAAAGTTTCAATTCAGGCTGTCAGAAAACAAGAGCTTTCACAAATTTTGTAACACTTTATTCTTATAATAAAACAACAGAAGACCTTTTCATTTTCCTTCTTTCCTAAGTCAGCAGCCTCTTTTTGACCATCACGCTAAAGGGTGATGAGGTGAAGTACGAAACAAAACTAACAAAAACAACCAAACCCACAAAAAACCTAAAACAACAAACCTCACAAAAAAGCAAATATACTTTAGAATAGGAGTTTCCTAGACAGTTATTTTAGCTTTAATTTGGTTTTTTGCATGAAATGTGGAATATGTAGGTTGGTATTCTCTATTCTCTGCCCAGTTTGATGTCAGTTTTTAAAATCCAGGTCTTCAGTATTACTGATTATTTATGGATCCATGTCCATCTTCATCCAACCTGTTTGGTAGAGGCATTAGTCTTAATTGATTTTTGGGCAGAGGTCTCTCATGGGTTTAATGGGGATGAGAGAAGGACAAGGTAAAATTGAAATGGAATGGACCAGGCTTCTTAAAGGTAGGATGTGTAGGACACCTGTACTAAGTAGAAATACTTTCAGTGCAAGAGATTCTCACAGTACTGAAATGGAGGAAAAACTTGCATGCTAAATGGAAGTGAAATTTTAAATTAACTCACATTAATTAGAACAAATTGCCATATAGTATGCTTGACTTCTAGTACTAAACATTTATGTGGTTAGTAAGTGTTGCTGTTTGCTCAAATAAGATTAATAAAGTAAAGGATGTAGGTCTTGATGCTTCAGGAGTAGTGGACAAGTTTGAAATTAATTATGGACAGATACATTTTTTTAGATGTTTTCCCACATTGCCGTAGGGATATTAACAGGTCCTGTTTCACATTTCTAGCACGGCTCATTATCCTGTCTGTGAATCCTGAGCAATGTATCTGGATTGTGTATAACAGAATTGGTCTTTATTTTGTAGCTCCTTGCAGTCTGGTCTCTGAATAAAGTATGGTTTATACCCTCCCCTTAAATTTGACATACTAGCCTATCTGTAATGTCCATGGACTATAAGGTTTTTGTTCATAGTATATTTTCCAGATAAATATTGGAAACATAGGTCAAAACATAGATTATAAGTATATTCAAAGAAAAAAAATAAGGAGTTTTTGGCACATATTTGCCCTAAAAATTATTGGGGAAGAATATCCAATTTGTGATCACAGCTGTCAGTCCAATACCTTGAAGTGGAAAGATATTTTTGTGTGTATTTGTGTTCCTAATAAATATTAGCTTCAGTAGGCTAAATTACACTAGATAGTTGTTATCTTTAGTATTAAAAGTCTTTGTTTTTTTCTCACAATGATAGTTAAGCATTTGATCTTCTGATTTTAATACGAATATTATACTAGTGAGAAATTGCCTGGTTATATTGGGAAAACTGAAAATTACTGTCTTCTGTTCAGAGTCTGCATCTGTGGACAAGTCTGTATCCCATTCTTGCACAACTCCTTCTACATCTTCTGCTTCTGGACTGAATCCAACTTCTGCACCTGCTTCATCTGCTCCTGCAGTTCCTGTCTCACCTGTCCCACAATCACCGATTCCTCCATTACTTCAGGACCCAAATCTCCTTCGACAGCTGCTGCCAGCTCTGCAAGCCACATTGCAGCTTAATAATTCTAGCGTAGATATATCCAAAATCAATGAAGGTAAGGATTTTTTAAAGTTGATGTAACCTCTTATTTACATACATTAGTGTATTACTTACATACTAAAGCCATAGTAAAGGCAAGCCTTGCTTTATGTGAAAAGTGAATAAATGAATCCCTAGATAAAGTGGGAATTGGATATATTTATTTGTTGAGTTTTTTCTTTGGTTAAATCTTTAAAAATTAGCCAAGTGGCCTATAAAGTTGTGTAAGCTGAGGTATGTGACCCAGTATATTTGACACTGGTGGCTTAATAGCTGTATTATCATTCACCTGCTGCACAAAATTTAGGTAGAGCTTTTTGTTCATTTTGTAGTGCCTTGTGCTGGAAGACCAGGTAGAGTTGATGCATTCTGAATGTAATTTTATCTAATGTGATGTCTGCATGTGGCAGATTACTGCTGAAGAAAGTGGTGTGGGATATTGACTTGCTGCTTTGAACTTGTGCACTGATCAGTGATTTAAATAGGAAGCAAAACATTAACATACAGTGCCCAGAGTTAATTTATCTTTTAACTTTTTAGAAGTACAAACCATGAAAGTCAAATTTATGCTACGATTATTTATAAAGAAAAGCTGTTAGTTGGCTTCCTTTTAATGAGGAAATATGGCTTCTTTCAGTACTAATAGACAAGGTGGTTTTGTTTTTTTTTTCTGTGTAGTAAGAAACTTTTAAAACTGTAGTGCACTAGGTTAGACTAAAAAGGTAGGAGTATCATGGTTATGTTAAAAAATGAAAGCATCAATCAAGATTCCAATTGTGTTTTATTAGAAAGCTGCCATTTTAAATTTCAAGTCATTTTCTCTTGCCATATCAGCAGCAGCTGTGTCTGGAACAAGACAAGAGGTCTTAGTGTTGCTCTGATGGCATGAGGGTCCATCTGGCAGGTCCATGTGGGCAGTGATTTCACCTTGTGCAGCAGGACTGCCCTTACTGTGCACATGATGCAGAGTTAATCTGTGTTTGTGCTGGTGAGTTAGTTCTTTCAGCCTTGTGCATGTGTAGCACTTGTTTAGGAAACCTGTAGACCTTCTTGAAAAGATTAGTTCAGAAGCTGTGTCTCGTCAGCTCATGCTATAAGATGCTTTTCCTGCGTAGTGTGGTTTTAAAACAGTTTGTCAGAGTGTTAATTTTTGTACTGGAGGAGGGAGGGAGGGACAGGATGGGATAGCTAAACCCAGAACAAATAAGTTCTTTTTGATTGATATAGGGTGTTGCTTGTCATTGTGTTGGTTCGGTTGTTTTGTCTGNGTTATTTTAGCTTTAATTTGGTTTTTTGCATGAAATGTGGAATATGTAGGTTGGTATTCTCTATTCTCTGCCCAGTTTGATGTCAGTTTTTAAAATCCAGGTCTTCAGTATTACTGATTATTTATGGATCCATGTCCATCTTCATCCAACCTGTTTGGTAGAGGCATTAGTCTTAATTGATTTTTGGGCAGAGGTCTCTCATGGGTTTAATGGGGATGAGAGAAGGACAAGGTAAAATTGAAATGGAATGGACCAGGCTTCTTAAAGGTAGGATGTGTAGGACACCTGTACTAAGTAGAAATACTTTCAGTGCAAGAGATTCTCACAGTACTGAAATGGAGGAAAAACTTGCATGCTAAATGGAAGTGAAATTTTAAATTAACTCACATTAATTAGAACAAATTGCCATATAGTATGCTTGACTTCTAGTACTAAACATTTATGTGGTTAGTAAGTGTTGCTGTTTGCTCAAATAAGATTAATAAAGTAAAGGATGTAGGTCTTGATGCTTCAGGAGTAGTGGACAAGTTTGAAATTAATTATGGACAGATACATTTTTTTAGATGTTTTCCCACATTGCCGTAGGGATATTAACAGGTCCTGTTTCACATTTCTAGCACGGCTCATTATCCTGTCTGTGAATCCTGAGCAATGTATCTGGATTGTGTATAACAGAATTGGTCTTTATTTTGTAGCTCCTTGCAGTCTGGTCTCTGAATAAAGTATGGTTTATACCCTCCCCTTAAATTTGACATACTAGCCTATCTGTAATGTCCATGGACTATAAGGTTTTTGTTCATAGTATATTTTCCAGATAAATATTGGAAACATAGGTCAAAACATAGATTATAAGTATATTCAAAGAAAAAAAATAAGGAGTTTTTGGCACATATTTGCCCTAAAAATTATTGGGGAAGAATATCCAATTTGTGATCACAGCTGTCAGTCCAATACCTTGAAGTGGAAAGATATTTTTGTGTGTATTTGTGTTCCTAATAAATATTAGCTTCAGTAGGCTAAATTACACTAGATAGTTGTTATCTTTAGTATTAAAAGTCTTTGTTTTTTTCTCACAATGATAGTTAAGCATTTGATCTTCTGATTTTAATACGAATATTATACTAGTGAGAAATTGCCTGGTTATATTGGGAAAACTGAAAATTACTGTCTTCTGTTCAGAGTCTGCATCTGTGGACAAGTCTGTATCCCATTCTTGCACAACTCCTTCTACATCTTCTGCTTCTGGACTGAATCCAACTTCTGCACCTGCTTCATCTGCTCCTGCAGTTCCTGTCTCACCTGTCCCACAATCACCGATTCCTCCATTACTTCAGGACCCAAATCTCCTTCGACAGCTGCTGCCAGCTCTGCAAGCCACATTGCAGCTTAATAATTCTAGCGTAGATATATCCAAAATCAATGAAGGTAAGGATTTTTTAAAGTTGATGTAACCTCTTATTTACATACATTAGTGTATTACTTACATACTAAAGCCATAGTAAAGGCAAGCCTTGCTTTATGTGAAAAGTGAATAAATGAATCCCTAGATAAAGTGGGAATTGGATATATTTATTTGTTGAGTTTTTTCTTTGGTTAAATCTTTAAAAATTAGCCAAGTGGCCTATAAAGTTGTGTAAGCTGAGGTATGTGACCCAGTATATTTGACACTGGTGGCTTAATAGCTGTATTATCATTCACCTGCTGCACAAAATTTAGGTAGAGCTTTTTGTTCATTTTGTAGTGCCTTGTGCTGGAAGACCAGGTAGAGTTGATGCATTCTGAATGTAATTTTATCTAATGTGATGTCTGCATGTGGCAGATTACTGCTGAAGAAAGTGGGGTGGGATATTGACTTGCTGCTTTGAACTTGTGCACTGATCAGTGATTTAAATAGGAAGCAAAACATTAACATACAGTGCCCAGAGTTAATTTATCTTTTAACTTTTTAGAAGTACAAACCATGAAAGTCAAATTTATGCTACGATTATTTATAAAGAAAAGCTGTTAGTTGGCTTCCTTTTAATGAGGAAATATGGCTTCTTTCAGTACTAATAGACAAGGTGGTTTTGTTTTTTTTTTCTGTGTAGTAAGAAACTTTTAAAACTGTAGTGCACTAGGTTAGACTAAAAAGGTAGGAGTATCATGGTTATGTTAAAAAATGAAAGCATCAATCAAGATTCCAATTGTGTTTTATTAGAAAGCTGCCATTTTAAATTTCAAGTCATTTTCTCTTGCCATATCAGCAGCAGCTGTGTCTGGAACAAGACAAGAGGTCTTAGTGTTGCTCTGATGGCATGAGGGTCCATCTGGCAGGTCCATGTGGGCAGTGATTTCACCTTGTGCAGCAGGACTGCCCTTACTGTGCACATGATGCAGAGTTAATCTGTGTTTGTGCTGGTGAGTTAGTTCTTTCAGCCTTGTGCATGTGTAGCACTTGTTTAGGAAACCTGTAGACCTTCTTGAAAAGATTAGTTCAGAAGCTGTGTCTCGTCAGCTCATGCTATAAGATGCTTTTCCTGCGTAGTGTGGTTTTAAAACAGTTTGTCAGAGTGTTAATTTTTGTACTGGAGGAGGGAGGGAGGGACAGGATGGGATAGCTAAACCCAGAACAAATAAGTTCTTTTTGATTGATATAGGGTGTTGCTTGTCATTGTGTTGGTTCGGTTGTTTTGTCTGTTCATTTTAAGAAGAAACACTGATTGTCTGGATTCTTAACTTGAGAGATCTTTTCCTTTTTCCTTGAACAGGAAGTCTCTCGACCCCCCAACCCACCCCCATCTTTTAGTGAGTTAAAGTGATAATTGTTTTTTTCCCTTTTTTTATTAATGAAACTTGAAAACCCCTATACATATTTGGCTTACTACAATAACACACTGAGCATACGTTCTCTTTATGTTTGCAAGAATTACTAGTGATCCAGAAGGTCAAACTGAAGAGTTATTTTCTAATTATTTTTTTTTTTTTTATATCTCAAAGATAAAACTACCAAATAAAGCGCTTGGTTAAATATCCAAGCATTCAAGAATCTAATTCAAGTAATTGAAAAATAGTTCAGGTGGTTCTTTGGTCTACTGTGGATGTGGGAACAAAATCAGAAAGAAAATGTGACTTAAATGTATTTATTCAGTTTGAACAGTTTAAAGTAATCTAGAATTGCTGGTAAAACAGAGTGTTTGTTTTTAGTTCTAACAGCAGCTGTGACACAAGCCTCTTTGCAGTCTATACTCCATAAAATTCTTACTGCTGGACCATCTGCTTTCAATATCACTTCCCTAATTTCTCAAGCTGCACAACTGTCTACACAAGGTATTCACAGTCTTAATTTCACTTACGTAAAATTGCTATGTTGCACTTTATAAAGGCTGATACAAATGACACAGAAGCTGCCTCTTTTCATATCTTTGGCCATCTGGTATGGAGGATGTCCAGTGACTTCTCTTTCCAAAGATAGGATAAAGAATTGTTACTTGGGGAGGAGGAAGCTGGCATGCAACTAAGTAAATTTGCTTCTCTGTTCCTAATGCGAAACATGCAGGACCTCAGTTTATTCTGAACCTTAATTAGACATTATTTAATGTTCAGTACAAAACACAGCTCCTCCTTGGTTGAGCACCCTTTTTGTACTGTGTGACTGTGATTCTTGGAGGAGGCCTTGACTTTGTAAAAGAAAGTGTATCTGCTGGGGCTTTTTGCGTAGTTTTCTGTGAATAGTATTTTTTCAGCTTCCAGGCAAGATACTCCTTCAGGTATCTTCAGTACATTCTGGTTTGTAAGTTATTAAAGCTAGAAACTTAGGCCAGAACAATAAATGCAATCAAGTTACTGAGTAGGTAAGCAGTATTAACCCTACTGCTAATGAGTCAATAGTTAAAACATGGGTGAGGGTCTGATGGTAGATGCCTAGAATGGGTGAATAGGTTTCTAGATAAACTGTTCATGCATTCCTCAGGCTAAATTGAGTTAAGCACTCTAAAATAGGAATTGCAAATGAAACTAGCATGAAAAAGCATTGCACAATAGGTTCTTCTCTTCCCCTCTCTCCTCAAGTTTAAAATGTGGAGGGTTTGGGGAAAGCTCTGTTCTTTAGTTAGGATTGTTGTTAAACCTTTGATTGTTCCGGTTGTTCAAACCCTACCCCCAACTATGCAATACTTTGATATTATCTAATACAGCATACTGCAAAGTACCAAAATAAAATCTAATTCACGTGTTAAGATAGGACATGACTTTATTTGAAAAACACCTTTTTTATTTTCTTTACAGCTCAGCCATCTAATCAGTCTCCGATGTCTTTAACATCTGATGCCTCATCACCAAGATCATATGTATCTCCAAGAATAAGCACGCCTCAGACTAACACTGTTCCGCTTAAGCCTTTGATGACTACGCCACCGGTATCATCGCAGCAGAAGGTAAACTCCTTTTTTATTTACGCCATACTGTAATAACAAACCAGGTATTGCTGAGATATAGATACAGATATATAGATACACACACACACACGTCTCCATGTGCTATCAGTTATATATGGAATAATAAAATATGTATGTTATCTTTCCCAATAGAAATAGAAACAGCTGGAAGCAACTACTTGGCTGTATTTTTGCAGTACAACTCTAGCTTGGAGTTCTAGTCTGCTTTTCTGTTCTTGAAGAAAATCTTGTGCTTGCTTCAGGTGCTGTCTGGAGATATTACCAGGAGATCAGAATTTTAACATACTTAAATGGAAACAAAAAGTTACTTCAAAGGCAGCAGCAGATCTGGTTCTCTAGACCTTAGCTAGTGAGATGTTTTTAGAATAGGAGAGGAATTCTTGGGGAAGTTGACTTGATTTAGTTTCAATTTTGGTTTAGAAATATTCTGGGTGTTTACAAGGTCACTAACATTATATCTCTTTCTCTCCCACCACCTCATCCCCATTCATTCAGAATTTCCTAATTGTATCAGTGACTAGGAAACATTAATTGACACTAAGAAATAAGCTCCTATGGTTCTTCCTGATGATGAAGTAGAAAATATAAAGTTGGGGTTTGTTTTTTTTTTTTTTTACTGTGGAGGTTGTGTGTTCCCCCTAGTTGGGGTCAAAACAAAAATTCAGCAGTTTATGGCTGTGAAAGATGAAAGTTTGGATATCTCCTAGAGGTTTGCTGTTTTCATATGATGGGAGCTTGCCCTGTCTCTTCATTGTACAGATCTTTCAAGACCAAGATGGTTAGATTTTAATCCAGTTTATCAGTATTTTGCTCTGTGTGCATGACTCTAGACCTTGGTGTGATTGGATTCCCCCCTCCTTGTAACTAGAAAGCTTTCACTTTCTGCTCAGAAGAGAATCTATTATATCTTGAAGGCCTTTAAGGGATGATTTTCAGGAATATTGCTTTCCTCATTCTACTCTAAATGCCTTGTTTTCTTACATCTGAGTTTTTTCCTGGGCACAAAGAAAACCAAGTGATTCTCCCAGTTCGTTGTGATTGGCAGTGACTTTTGAAAGCCTTGCATGTGTACTATTTCTGCGCATTGGTTCTTTTACTGCCCTTGGAGTGCATCCTGAATCTATGTGGTCATGTCCCATAGCTAGATTACAAGTAATTAAATTATCAAATAGCAGACTTGAAACAAGGGAGGGAGTTGTCTGGCACTTTAAAATCATGGGATATGAAAAAGAATTTTCTTAAGTTGTTTATGGTCGGTAACTGGAAGTTGATCTCTACTGGTCTCTACAACACAGAGATCTGGATCTACTCTATAAATAAAGTTCTGATTATCAGCTATGTTATAAACATGGCAGAAGCTTTATCCTTTTGCTCTTCTTTATATACACTGTTTTCTGAAAGAAAACTTAGAAGTAAGGACAGTTCAACGGGACTTTTTTACACCCAGAAACTTTATTCTTTGTTTTATAAACATAGCTTGTTTAGTATGTATCATCCCGATACA
Organism: Heliornis fulica; assembly: GCA_013399135.1. Taxonomy (NCBI): domain Eukaryota; kingdom Metazoa; phylum Chordata; class Aves; order Gruiformes; family Heliornithidae; genus Heliornis; species Heliornis fulica. The sequence continues at coordinate 964,302 of VXBZ01002198.1, read as the reverse complement.
TATGTTTTCCTAGAACTGTGCAGACAAATTTGAATCCACTGCCTTTAACCCAGTGTAAAGGCTAGCATTAGAGATATGAAGTAGGTGGTGTGATAGTAAACTGCGCCTTCAGAGAAAGTGAAGACAAGCCAAGTGTTACAAGTAGGAGCAGTCTGTCTTGGTAGACCAGCTGTATGATTGAATATGCTTGCAGACACACAAACCTCCCCTCAGGTTTTCAGGAGAAGCAAAAAAACTTTAAGTACAGGTTTGAGAAGAGTTGATCTGAGTTCAGTGTAAGTTGTATTTTAGTTAAGGCTGCCACTCGTCAAAAAAACAACCAAAAAAGTGTTTGTTATTTTATGCTTTGTCTGATATGAGAATCTCCACTTACATGCAGGGATCTGTAATTGTGCAGGATTTCACATTTGCTATTTTCAAACTAGGTTATGGGATATTTTATTGATACACATGTAGATCATCTGAAAGTGGGGATGGTTATATTTAGATGAGCATACTGTGACACATTTTGAAATTACTATACACTAATCCATCTTAACATTGCACCATAATGACGTGAGATTGCACATCTGGTTTAGTTTTGAGGCATGTAATGTGGTTGGAATCAAAGTGTTAAATGTAGTAAATTTGAGTTACTCATTCTAAGCTCTAATGTCTTTGCTTCAGAGTGCTATTAACCCAGATGGACTGTTGTGCATTATTACATACATTGGCACGTTTTCACTCCCATCCCTCTGTGAGGAAGTTGCAACTCTTACTACATTGGGATATCGTAATCATAGAAGTTGTTTTCTACATACCTCAAGTAGCTTCACAAAGGAGCGAAGCAGAACAGCAGGATTTTTTTTTTTAATCTGATGCTACCAACAGAGATGTTGAAATATTAAAGTGAATTGATTGTGTCCCAGAAGGTTAAGCAGCAGTACTTTTCCAGTCCAGTAGAAGAACTTTCTTGTTACTTCTTGTGTTCACATAACTCCATTCTGTAAGGTGGGATTGCGATAATAATTCAGGTGGCGATAGCACAGTATGAGCAAGTCTGTTTTACTACTTCTTTGGATATATCAGGTTAACTTATTCAGCTCTAAGAGATTGAGGTAAATTATGCATAACAAGATGTGGTGCTGTGCTAGGACATGTTTGGTTTCAGAGCACAAACATGGTAGCTTAAGAGTGCTTATGTAGGCAAAGCTGAACCAACAGCATGGAAGCAAAGCCCAGTGCCAGATGCAGGGACACTTAGGCTGGTCCTGGGAGCAGCATAGAGCCATTTGCATGGTGTAGTCTGTTCCTTCAGACTGCATACACTGCTTTTAAACCCAGGCTCGTAGGTCTGCCTGGAGGTGTGCAGTATGCACATGGATGCTGAGGTGTTGCAGGCTCCAGGGTCATGTGCTTCACATCTTGCTGTGTTTGGCTGTCCCTGTGTTGTACGGTTAGAAAGTGTTCTGAATTTCTGCAAAATAACTGTAAAGCATGTTACACAGACCTGCCAAGGTCAGTGAGAATATTGCATATGGAGTTATTTAAAATTTTTTAGTCCTGTCTTCCCCCCTCCTATTTTTTTTTTATTTTTTTGTTCCTCGTACACTTACAGTCTATGAAATGCTTAGAAAATATTAAATGGTTAAGAATTTTTGTAGTATGTTTATCTCACAAATCCCAGTTGTTTGGTTTTTTTTTTACCAGCCAAGGAGCTAGCTAGTTTCCTAGTGGTTCTGCAAGGTGATAGTATTATGAGCAAAATTCAGGCACTAATAGCAAAGGTCTCTGTGTCATTTTATAGAGATGTTTGGGTAGGGTTTTTTTGGTAAATCAGTTTTTAAAACTGCTAGTATTTCACTCCCCTGTGTAATTCTGTTGATTTCAACATACTATGGCCTTGTTTTACCTTACTAAACCATGAGCTTTTTATGTACTTTTTCAGACTTTTTTTGAGGGCTTTTGATAATTTTGAAAGGTGTTTTTTTCCACTTAGACATATAAGTAAGTTTGAGATTACATTTAAGATTTCCTGTATATTTAAAATAAATGAAGTAATGTCTTGAGATTTCTTTAGCAGATATTGTCTGACTTGCAATCTGTGGTTTGTTTCACAGGAGTCTGTTTCTGAAACTGAGAGAATTTCTGGAGGTTCAGATGACCACTAGTTAGTAATGTACACCAACCAGCTTGATGTCAGCAAATGCCAGACAGGCTTCCTGATTTATTCTTTTTTGTCTTTATGAATCCCTAGAGCCCATTTTTCTTCCCTCCTGCTTTCTTAAAATTGTTAGTTTGAATTTTCCAGAGGAGGGGTTAAGTTTTGGAGCTGCTTCCTCTTTTGAACATACTTTAAAAGGAACAGAGGTATGCAGAGTATGGGGTACAAAAAAACCCAAACTGGAACTCAGTGTACTGTAACCTAGATACTACTACATCCCCAAACGTTTCATCCTGTTGTAGTTCAGGAATTTACAGAAAGAAGATCATATATCACTGCTGGGGTCTTAAATGTGAATATATACTATAAAGGAAAAGCAAAAAGCTACTAATCACTCTTCTTACAGTCATTCACTAGTTTAGAACTAGAGGAACAGTTTAAAAGGGGGGAGTAGCAGACTAATAAATATGCTTTCGAGTTTTTTTTTGTTTTTTTTTTTTTCATTTCTGGTAGAGAACTTATAATACTGTGATGACCTAATTCTGCCCTTTTAAATAGGGATCTTTTAACTTAAGTGCAAATTTATGTGGCTATAGACAGCTATTTGGAGGTTTGAAAATGAGCTTGGTGCTCACATGGAAGATATGGTAAAAAATGAAATTCATTTGAACTGTTTCACCTAATAATAAACTTGTAGAGTTTTGAGAAGTCAGATCTACATTTGCTCTGTTATATCTATTAAGTACTCTTTCTATGCAGTAAAAAAAAAAGCTATCACAGCTGTAGAACTCTAGAGGGCTTTTTAAAAAAAAATCGCCTTGTGAAGAGTGTAAAAACTCTTATCAACAAAAGACCTTGTAAACCCCACTGGTCTTGTAATTTCCATGTTTTCCTCTGGTTCTTACACTTCATATTTACTGCGGATGAAATCTAATGAAACTTTGAACTTTTCAGGTTGCTACTCCGGGTGTTAAACAAGGACCAGCTTCGCAGGCGGCACCGCAGCAGCCGGTAATAGCTGACAAGCAGGCGGGTCATGAACCTGCCTCTCCACGAAGTCTTCAGCGCTCAAGGTATATTGAAAGGCTTCTCTGTGCTTTCCTGGTTTTTTTGCTCTGGATCCAATGTATGTTGTAGGTGTTGCAATTTGTGGATTCTTCTTTGGCCTGTTTATCGAACATATGATTTACTCTGCTGCTGCTGAAAAGATGCCACTAAATACCTGTTACAGAGCTGGCTGGGTAGATTGTATTTTAGCACCACCTCTACAGCACAGAAGTAGAATAGAGCTAATATTTCTCTGACAGTCAGTTTTACAAGTGATTGCTTGTATTGTGATTTCTGAGTTCAGAGGTTTTGTTTATTTCTGTGCGATTATGGGATTAAGTACTTTGTGATTTGATTGATGCTTGTAGTGTCTTGCTAGGGTTTAATTTGATTTTTAAATTAGTAAAAACTTTTGTCTATTGGGATTTTGCTGTTTTAATGAAAAACATTTTAAAGTTAAGTAAGTTTCACCAATGCTTTTCCTTGGCTGGACTTCTTAATCAACACTGCAGCCTATTCAGATGTTGCGTGATAAGAATGTTTGGCCTTGCATTTACAAGATGTGTTTAGAATCTGTCTCTTGTCTGAAATTCTTCTTTTGGGAAGATAAATTCTTTATTGTGTAGGATGCTGTGCACTTTATCATAGTGGCTTCAGGAGCTGTAACCAAAGATTTGTCCTAAGAACTGTCTGTGATGGATTCATGGTCTACAGTTGTGGCAAGCAAAGATTGCATGTTCAGTGATGAACATTGCAAATCTAAAAAGTGTTGCACTTCTCTAGTGGTTCTGGCCAGGACAGAGCTGACTTTTCCAAGCAGCCAGCACAGGTGAGCTGAGTTGTCCCAGGCTGTTTTCCACACCACCTGGCATGAATGAGTCCCTATAAAAGCTGATTCAGACTACATTAGAAAAATGGTGGGAGCCCAGAGCACTTGCAGTATGTTGATGACATCATTCTTAAACTAGACTTTTAGCTTTTAAACTAACCCAGTGTCAGTTGAGTAAGGTGTGCGGTATGATATTCAGCAACACCAAACAAAACCCCAACATTCTTCCCTTGTCAGCATACCTGAATCTTGGTGGTGCTTTCCAGATCATAAAATAGGAAAGTCCTTTTATCTGCCCTCCTGGGGCTAATAGTAAAGGGGACCTTGGATTACATGTCATTGATCCATTTCTTTGCTGATAGATTTCAATATCTGTGTTGGTTTTTGTTGTTGGGGGGGTGTGTGTTTTGTGTTTGAGGTTTTTTGGGGCGTGATTTTGTCCCAGTGACTGATTTTACTGGAGACACCGTGCTGTTGATCAGTTTGAGGGCACAAACAGAGAAAGGAAGTTTTTGAGTCTTTAATGTTGTCTGTCTTACAGACACTTGATTCTAGTCTTTAGCAGATGTCAAATTTACAGCTCATTTTCCTCTATAGGTAGAATTGACAGTGTACCAGCTCCAGTCTCTAGTAATTATGGATGGTTCTGTTTAAACCTTTCTGAATTATAATACCAAAAAAATTATACTTGGCAACCAGTTAAACCTTTTTAATAAGGAGACTAAACCCTTTTGTAAGGAGTGGGGAGGTTTTCTGAAATGGTTTTCAGTCACAGACCCTTCTTTGTCCTTTGCTGATCACCCTTTCCCCTTGGGCAATCTTGCTAAGGAAGATAGTCTTATTCTTGAAAGCATTCATCGTGGCCTGGAGTCTGTGAGAAGTGATACTGCTGGGCATTTGGCCAGCTAATCCATACACTGTACTGTGGATCTCCCAGCTTTTGGGTTATGGACTTCCTACTCTGCCAAAACCCTTAGGGAATCCTTTTTTAGGGAACCCTTACCCACATCCCTAAAGGGATGTGGGTAAGGGTTCCTTAGGGAACTACTGGCCCTCTGCAGACCATTGCTGTGCTTGGCACTGGCGTTTTGTTGGAGAGGGGAAGCTGAGTTTGTCCCCATAACTGTATGGCTGAAGCAGAGGGATTGTGCAGGTAGCACGGTCCCGTATTTGAGGAGGTGCAGGAGGCAGTGTGCAAGTAGAGAAGAGTCTGCAGCCTAGTACCAAATCATGATAGTATTGGTGAGTGTCTTGTGTCTTGCAAATTGTTACGTGTTTGTGACCAGTATATTGTGCATCATGAGTTCATGCATATCTGTTTCTTTTGTAAGTGTCCCATTTCCAAACAGTGGAGGATAAGGAACAAGTGATTGGGGAAAACCTGGGAGACTGCTATTTTCTTCTGTACAGTGCAGTGGGGTTGAATGAAAAAGAACCAGCTCTGATGGAGATCTGCAAAAGATTTCCTGTGTCAGGACAGTGTTTATGAATTTATGATAGAGAACAGATTATTCCTTTGTAGGTGAAAAGCAGCGAGTTGGATGGGGGACTGCTCTTGGGGCTAACTCCTCCTTTTTTATAGGAATGAACAACAGCTTAACAGTGTGACCTGTAGACAGGTGGTCCACAGAAAGGCTCGATTAAGGGTGCTTTTTTCTACCACCTAGATACAGATCTGTTGTACAGAAGTTAATCACAACAATATTTCCTTTGCTTTTGCTGTTATTAAAAGCCTTTTAGCAAATGAAGGTAACATTATTTTTCATTTGTTTGGGAGGAAGTACTGTCTAAAAAAAATCACGTGAATAGCTTTTGACAACTTTCAAATTGTGAACTTTTCAGTCATGTAAGTTAGAAAGTTAATGCATTGTAGCCACACGGTGAGTCTTCTTCTGAGATGATTCCAGAGTCACACCATGAATTATGGCTACTTTAAAAGTGGAAGCACTAAATTCAGCTCCATAATTAATATCTTCCCTTTATTTCCAGAAGGGACTAGGAATATTTTTTCTTTACCTTAGAAAATGCAAAACTGCTGAAAGGGGAAGTGTTTCCTCCTGTTTTGTTTTTTTTTTGTTTTAGGTTGTAAGATTTTTGTAGTTTGCAGTAGTGTATTTCAGAATCATCCTGTTTTCATACTCTTGTACAGATGTTTTTTTGCCTCTCTGGAAACATTCTATTACCTGTGGCATAGTCAGTCCTTAACTCATCCGGCAGCTAAGGCAGGTATTTGGCTTTATTGAAGTGTTTAAAGAACATAGGAGTAGTTTGGAAGTATCATTGCTGCATTCGTAGCTCCCCCTGCTGATAACACAGCAGTGCTAGGTTATTTTGTGACAGTATGTTTTAATCATAATCAAGATACAACTTTGTTCTTTCAGAAGCACACAGATTTTATTTGTTTTCCTTTAAACTTTTCTGATGTGTTAGAATGATATTTACTCATAAAGTAGGACTCAGAGAAGCCAAATTGATAAATGGAAATGAGACAAATCATAGGGCAACTTTAATCCTGTTAGTTCTAAGTAAATGAGCATTGAAGTGAAAATGCAGACTCTCTCCTCCATCAGTATGCTGATACTGTATGAACACATAGAAACAGAATAATCTTGGTTGGAAGGGACTTCTGGTTGTGATCTAGTTCAAGTCCAAGCTCAAAGCAGGGCCAGGAGGTTTAGACTGCTAAGGGCATTAAGTGATTGTTTAATATCTCTTGAGTGTCATCTTCTAATGTTTAACTAACCTTATGGTGAAATGTGTTTCTTTTCTTTATACCTCACATTAGAATTTCCCTTGTTGCAACTTGTCTCTCCACCCTGTCCTATCACTCTGTATATCTGAAAAGAATCCAGCTTGTCTGCTCTTCCCATAGGTAGTTAAAATCAGTAAGAAGATCCTTCAATCTCCTTCCCTCAGCCTTCTCTTTTTCCAGACTGAATAAACCCAGTTCTTTTGTCCTTGTGCATTACAGCAGAACTTAGACCCCTTGTCTGCCAGATTCCTTTGGTGTGATAGTTTAGTTCTTGTCTGATTGTGGACTGTACAGTGCTCCAGGTACTGTGGATCTCCCAAACTCTGAGGGGAGGAGAGGAATTGCTTTTTTCAACCATACTCTTGCTAATGCTGCCCAGCATGTGCATTTCTGATGCACATTTAGTTTTTACCAGGATCCTTGAGTCTTTTTCTTCCAAGCTACTTTCTATCCACTTGGCCTGTGCTGTTTCGTGGGGTTGTGCCAGTATTGTTGTTGCATGGGGTTGTTCTGCCCAGGTGCAGGACTTTGCATTTGCCTCTTTTGAACTTGGTTCCTGTCTGCCCATTCAGGTCCTTCTGAACGAGAAACCTACCCTCCGGTGTATTAAATCTGCCCCCCTTCTGCCCCCCACCCCCAATAGATAGGTGTCGCCTGCACACTCACTGAAGGAGCGTTGTGTGCCACTGTTGAGGTTTTTATGGTTTCATTGAACAGTATTGTCTCCAGTATTAATCAGTGTGGGGCAGCAAGTCACTGTCAGTTGGCCTTTGGACTACTCACTGCAGCCTTTCAACCCAGCATTCATTTTTCCACCCACCTTACACGAGATATGTACTGGATATGTGAACACTTACACTGTAAGAATACTATGGAAGATGATATCACAAGCATTGCTGAAGTTAAGCAATGTCACTGCTTTCCTGTTACTCTCTGAACTCACTATCTCATCCTAGAGCTCAAGCAGGCGTAATTTGCCCATAGTAAATTTATACAGGCTCTTTTACTTTGCCTTTCAGTGTCTCATGTAGCTGGAACCCCTTCCAGGAAGACTTGCTGTATAACTTTCCCAGAGACTAAGATCAGCGGGCCTGTAGTCCCCCAGGTTGTCCTCCTTCTGCTGTTTGAAGATGGCTCTAACATTTGTTTTCCCCCTGCCCCCTCGTCAGGAAGCTTACCTGTCCACTGTGCTGCTTCAAGGCAATGCAGCATCTGAGTTACACCAAACAGCTTCCTGAATGCCCTTGGGTACATACCATCTGGCTGCATGGACATATGTCCAGTTAGTTTAACTTGTTCCTTAATGTCCTCCTCTGCAGGAGGTAATACTTTGCTCACACTGACTCTGCTGCTGTGCATGGGCATGTGTGAGGAATCAGGGCAGATCACACCCCTAAAAACCCAGGCAAAAAGACATCATTGACCACTGGCCTTTTTCATGTCCTTTGTCTGTAAGACCCATACCTTGTAGAGTGGCAACCCACCTGGTCCTTAACATTGCATTTACTCCTGATGGATGCTCCTGGTGGCCCTTGACATTCTTGGCTGGTTTCAGCTCCATCTTCAAAATCTACATGCCATTTTTTCCTAATCAACTGAACATTTCTACAGTTAAATGTTTGCACTTGTGGTTTTGAAGTAGTTGAGCCAATAACTGAAGAGGAAAAGAACACAAAACCTAAAGGGTACTTTTCCCCTTGGTTACGTCATACATTACCTTTTGCAACTTCTGCAAGGGAAATTTCTGTATGCAAGTCTAACAAATCTGCCTGCCAAAATCTTGCTGCCATAATTTCATATTTTTTTTAGAATTCTAGGCTTTTAAACAAGTTTGGGGATACTGAAAGGAGTGAAGTTAGAGTCTGTGTTTAGAAACCTGCTGTAATTCTTTGCTACTATGAGGGATAGCATTGGGCGATAAAGATAGTATGCTAGGATGTTTTCAGCTCTCGAGGGGGTAAGCTAGGTGATGAATTAAGATTCCTCTCAAATTTGTTTTTTTTCTTCGTACTGTATCACTTTCATGCAAGTAGTAAAAGAAGTTTTAAGATAGACTGAACTTACTGCCTGTGTCAAAAAGCTCCTGCCAGCAGGACAGTGATTGTAAACATCATTTTGGAAATAATGGCTAGGTCCTTACAAAATTGGTATTAGTATTTCTCAGTTACATATGCTGCCAAAGAGCATCATAACTGAGGTACCATCACACCTCTTCCTTTACAAGGCTGGAGAGGACAGAGCAGACTGTTTTCATCCTGACCTGTCCTTGTCCATGTTTGCATGGGTAGCTCGCACTGTTCCCACCTCTTAACGAAATAAACAGACACCTTCCCTGTGAGTGGGGGGGATGGGAGCAACTAATGAATACTGGAAAGGGAAGTAAGAACATAGCCTTGTTTTTGCAGTGTATGGGGGAGTATATAAGGGCATGTGCTGAAATGTCAGGTTCTGAGCGTCCCCACCATGGCTTAGGTACCCCTCCTAGTGCAAGTTCTGGTCTTCTAGAAGATTAGATCACCTGGACAGCAGTGCTTTCTGGGAGGAGTTGCTTGTTGTTCAGCAGTGAACACTTAGACATAGCAGGACTCTGTAGCTGCAGCTCTGGCACTCAGATGTGGTTGGAACCCTATGATACAAGAGTGTAGTGTTTATGCTAGCCCTGTATTGAGGCTTCTGGACACATGGAAAGTAAATTTAAGTATCAGTGATTTTTATGTATTTTGGGGGTGTTTCTGTTGTTTGTTTGGCTTGCTTAATATTAGGTGTTCAGGTAGCATATCATAGCTTTGTTGAAAGAAGTGATTGTTGTGGTTTTGCCCCAACCCAGAGCCAAGCACCAGACACCTCTCTAAGAGCGTGTGGGGAGGAACTGGTGGGGAAAGCAAAAAAAAAAATCCCAAGCCTTGCAGATTGGGATAAGGGTAGTTTACTGGGACAAGGGGGG